>JAZGUH010000118.1:0-181473 GCA_037893225.1 Hippasteria phrygiana
CTAACCCTAACCCTAACCCTAACCCTAACCCTAACCCTAACCCTAACCCTAACCCTAACCCTAACCCTAACCCTAACCCTAACCCTAACCCTAACCCTAACCCTAACCCTAACCCTAACCCTAACCCTAACCCTAACCCTAACCCTAACCCTAACCCTAACCCTAACCCTAACCCTAACCCTAACCCTAACCCTAACCCTAACCCTAACCCTAACCCTAACCCTAACCCTAACCCTAACCCTAACCCTAACCCTAACCCTAACCCTAACCCTAACCCTAACCCTAACCCTAACCCTAACCCTAACCCTAACCCTAACCCTAACCCTAACCCTAACCCTAACCCTAACCCTAACCCTAACCCTAACCCTAACCCTAACCCTAACCCTAACCCTAACCCTAACCCTAACCCTAACCCTAACCCTAACCCTAACCCTAACCCTAACCCTAACCCTAACCCTAACCCTAACCCTAACCCTAACCCTAACCCTAACCCTAACCCTAACCCTAACCCTAACCCTAACCCTAACCCTAACCCTAACCCTAACCCTAACCCTAACCCTAACCCTAACCCTAACCCTAACCCTAACCCTAACCCTAACCCTAACCCTAACCCTAACCCTAACCCTAACCCTAACCCTAACCCTAACCCTAACCCTAACCCTAACCCTAACCCTAACCCTAACCCTAACCCTAACCCTAACCCTAACCCTAACCCTAACCCTAACCCTAACCCTAACCCTAACCCTAACCCTAACCCTAACCCTAACCCTAACCCTAACCCTAACCCTAACCCTAACCCTAACCCTAACCCTAACCCTAACCCTAACCCTAACCCTAACCCTAACCCTAACCCTAACCCTAACCCTAACCCTAACCCTAACCCTAACCCTAACCCTAACCCTAACCCTAACCCTAACCCTAACCCTAACCCTAACCCTAACCCTAACCCTAACCCTAACCCTAACCCTAACCCTAACCCTAACCCTAACCCTAACCCTAACCCTAACCCTAACCCTAACCCTAACCCTAACCCTAACCCTAACCCTAACCCTAACCCTAACCCTAACCCTAACCCTAACCCTAACCCTAACCCTAACCCTAACCCTAACCCTAACCCTAACCCTAACCCTAACCCTAACCCTAACCCTAACCCTAACCCTAACCCTAACCCTAACCCTAACCCTAACCCTAACCCTAACCCTAACCCTAACCCTAACCCTAACCCTAACCCTAACCCTAACCCTAACCCTAACCCTAACCCTAACCCTAACCCTAACCCTAACCCTAACCCTAACCCTAACCCTAACCCTAACCCTAACCCTAACCCTAACCCTAACCCTAACCCTAACCCTAACCCTAACCCTAACCCTAACCCTAACCCTAACCCTAACCCTAACCCTAACCCTAACCCTAACCCTAACCCTAACCCTAACCCTAACCCTAACCCTAACCCTAACCCTAACCCTAACCCTAACCCTAACCCTAACCCTAACCCTAACCCTAACCCTAACCCTAACCCTAACCCTAACCCTAACCCTAACCCTAACCCTAACCCTAACCCTAACCCTAACCCTAACCCTAACCCTAACCCTAACCCTAACCCTAACCCTAACCCTAACCCTAACCCTAACCCTAACCCTAACCCTAACCCTAACCCTAACCCTAACCCTAACCCTAACCCTAACCCTAACCCTAACCCTAACCCTAACCCTAACCCTAACCCTAACCCTAACCCTAACCCTAACCCTAACCCTAACCCTAACCCTAACCCTAACCCTAACCCTAACCCTAACCCTAACCCTAACCCTAACCCTAACCCTAACCCTAACCCTAACCCTAACCCTAACCCTAACCCTAACCCTAACCCTAACCCTAACCCTAACCCTAACCCTAACCCTAACCCTAACCCTAACCCTAACCCTAACCCTAACCCTAACCCTAACCCTAACCCTAACCCTAACCCTAACCCTAACCCTAACCCTAACCCTAACCCTAACCCTAACCCTAACCCTAACCCTAACCCTAACCCTAACCCTAACCCTAACCCTAACCCTAACCCTAACCCTAACCCTAACCCTAACCCTAACCCTAACCCTAACCCTAACCCTAACCCTAACCCTAACCCTAACCCTAACCCTAACCCTAACCCTAACCCTAACCCTAACCCTAACCCTAACCCTAACCCTAACCCTAACCCTAACCCTAACCCTAACCCTAACCCTAACCCTAACCCTAACCCTAACCCTAACCCTAACCCTAACCCTAACCCTAACCCTAACCCTAACCCTAACCCTAACCCTAACCCTAACCCTAACCCTAACCCTAACCCTAACCCTAACCCTAACCCTAACCCTAACCCTAACCCTAACCCTAACCCTAACCCTAACCCTAACCCTAACCCTAACCCTAACCCTAACCCTAACCCTAACCCTAACCCTAACCCTAACCCTAACCCTAACCCTAACCCTAACCCTAACCCTAACCCTAACCCTAACCCTAACCCTAACCCTAACCCTAACCCTAACCCTAACCCTAACCCTAACCCTAACCCTAACCCTAACCCTAACCCTAACCCTAACCCTAACCCTAACCCTAACCCTAACCCTAACCCTAACCCTAACCCTAACCCTAACCCTAACCCTAACCCTAACCCTAACCCTAACCCTAACCCTAACCCTAACCCTAACCCTAACCCTAACCCTAACCCTAACCCTAACCCTAACCCTAACCCTAACCCTAACCCTAACCCTAACCCTAACCCTAACCCTAACCCTAACCCTAACCCTAACCCTAACCCTAACCCTAACCCTAACCCTAACCCTAACCCTAACCCTAACCCTAACCCTAACCCTAACCCTAACCCTAACCCTAACCCTAACCCTAACCCTAACCCTAACCCTAACCCTAACCCTAACCCTAACCCTAACCCTAACCCTAACCCTAACCCTAACCCTAACCCTAACCCTAACCCTAACCCTAACCCTAACCCTAACCCTAACCCTAACCCTAACCCTAACCCTAACCCTAACCCTAACCCTAACCCTAACCCTAACCCTAACCCTAACCCTAACCCTAACCCTAACCCTAACCCTAACCCTAACCCTAACCCTAACCCTAACCCTAACCCTAACCCTAACCCTAACCCTAACCCTAACCCTAACCCTAACCCTAACCCTAACCCTAACCCTAACCCTAACCCTAACCCTAACCCTAACCCTAACCCTAACCCTAACCCTAACCCTAACCCTAACCCTAACCCTAACCCTAACCCTAACCCTAACCCTAACCCTAACCCTAACCCTAACCCTAACCCTAACCCTAACCCTAACCCTAACCCTAACCCTAACCCTAACCCTAACCCTAACCCTAACCCTAACCCTAACCCTAACCCTAACCCTAACCCTAACCCTAACCCTAACCCTAACCCTAACCCTAACCCTAACCCTAACCCTAACCCTAACCCTAACCCTAACCCTAACCCTAACCCTAACCCTAACCCTAACCCTAACCCTAACCCTAACCCTAACCCTAACCCTAACCCTAACCCTAACCCTAACCCTAACCCTAACCCTAACCCTAACCCTAACCCTAACCCTAACCCTAACCCTAACCCTAACCCTAACCCTAACCCTAACCCTAACCCTAACCCTAACCCTAACCCTAACCCTAACCCTAACCCTAACCCTAACCCTAACCCTAACCCTAACCCTAACCCTAACCCTAACCCTAACCCTAACCCTAACCCTAACCCTAACCCTAACCCTAACCCTAACCCTAACCCTAACCCTAACCCTAACCCTAACCCTAACCCTAACCCTAACCCTAACCCTAACCCTAACCCTAACCCTAACCCTAACCCTAACCCTAACCCTAACCCTAACCCTAACCCTAACCCTAACCCTAACCCTAACCCTAACCCTAACCCTAACCCTAACCCTAACCCTAACCCTAACCCTAACCCTAACCCTAACCCTAACCCTAACCCTAACCCTAACCCTAACCCTAACCCTAACCCTAACCCTAACCCTAACCCTAACCCTAACCCTAACCCTAACCCTAACCCTAACCCTAACCCTAACCCTAACCCTAACCCTAACCCTAACCCTAACCCTAACCCTAACCCTAACCCTAACCCTAACCCTAACCCTAACCCTAACCCTAACCCTAACCCTAACCCTAACCCTAACCCTAACCCTAACCCTAACCCTAACCCTAACCCTAACCCTAACCCTAACCCTAACCCTAACCCTAACCCTAACCCTAACCCTAACCCTAACCCTAACCCTAACCCTAACCCTAACCCTAACCCTAACCCTAACCCTAACCCTAACCCTAACCCTAACCCTAACCCTAACCCTAACCCTAACCCTAACCCTAACCCTAACCCTAACCCTAACCCTAACCCTAACCCTAACCCTAACCCTAACCCTAACCCTAACCCTAACCCTAACCCTAACCCTAACCCTAACCCTAACCCTAACCCTAACCCTAACCCTAACCCTAACCCTAACCCTAACCCTAACCCTAACCCTAACCCTAACCCTAACCCTAACCCTAACCCTAACCCTAACCCTAACCCTAACCCTAACCCTAACCCTAACCCTAACCCTAACCCTAACCCTAACCCTAACCCTAACCCTAACCCTAACCCTAACCCTAACCCTAACCCTAACCCTAACCCTAACCCTAACCCTAACCCTAACCCTAACCCTAACCCTAACCCTAACCCTAACCCTAACCCTAACCCTAACCCTAACCCTAACCCTAACCCTAACCCTAACCCTAACCCTAACCCTAACCCTAACCCTAACCCTAACCCTAACCCTAACCCTAACCCTAACCCTAACCCTAACCCTAACCCTAACCCTAACCCTAACCCTAACCCTAACCCTAACCCTAACCCTAACCCTAACCCTAACCCTAACCCTAACCCTAACCCTAACCCTAACCCTAACCCTAACCCTAACCCTAACCCTAACCCTAACCCTAACCCTAACCCTAACCCTAACCCTAACCCTAACCCTAACCCTAACCCTAACCCTAACCCTAACCCTAACCCTAACCCTAACCCTAACCCTAACCCTAACCCTAACCCTAACCCTAACCCTAACCCTAACCCTAACCCTAACCCTAACCCTAACCCTAACCCTAACCCTAACCCTAACCCTAACCCTAACCCTAACCCTAACCCTAACCCTAACCCTAACCCTAACCCTAACCCTAACCCTAACCCTAACCCTAACCCTAACCCTAACCCTAACCCTAACCCTAACCCTAACCCTAACCCTAACCCTAACCCTAACCCTAACCCTAACCCTAACCCTAACCCTAACCCTAACCCTAACCCTAACCCTAACCCTAACCCTAACCCTAACCCTAACCCTAACCCTAACCCTAACCCTAACCCTAACCCTAACCCTAACCCTAACCCTAACCCTAACCCTAACCCTAACCCTAACCCTAACCCTAACCCTAACCCTAACCCTAACCCTAACCCTAACCCTAACCCTAACCCTAACCCTAACCCTAACCCTAACCCTAACCCTAACCCTAACCCTAACCCTAACCCTAACCCTAACCCTAACCCTAACCCTAACCCTAACCCTAACCCTAACCCTAACCCTAACCCTAACCCTAACCCTAACCCTAACCCTAACCCTAACCCTAACCCTAACCCTAACCCTAACCCTAACCCTAACCCTAACCCTAACCCTAACCCTAACCCTAACCCTAACCCTAACCCTAACCCTAACCCTAACCCTAACCCTAACCCTAACCCTAACCCTAACCCTAACCCTAACCCTAACCCTAACCCTAACCCTAACCCTAACCCTAACCCTAACCCTAACCCTAACCCTAACCCTAACCCTAACCCTAACCCTAACCCTAACCCTAACCCTAACCCTAACCCTAACCCTAACCCTAACCCTAACCCTAACCCTAACCCTAACCCTAACCCTAACCCTAACCCTAACCCTAACCCTAACCCTAACCCTAACCCTAACCCTAACCCTAACCCTAACCCTAACCCTAACCCTAACCCTAACCCTAACCCTAACCCTAACCCTAACCCTAACCCTAACCCTAACCCTAACCCTAACCCTAACCCTAACCCTAACCCTAACCCTAACCCTAACCCTAACCCTAACCCTAACCCTAACCCTAACCCTAACCCTAACCCTAACCCTAACCCTAACCCTAACCCTAACCCTAACCCTAACCCTAACCCTAACCCTAACCCTAACCCTAACCCTAACCCTAACCCTAACCCTAACCCTAACCCTAACCCTAACCCTAACCCTAACCCTAACCCTAACCCTAACCCTAACCCTAACCCTAACCCTAACCCTAACCCTAACCCTAACCCTAACCCTAACCCTAACCCTAACCCTAACCCTAACCCTAACCCTAACCCTAACCCTAACCCTAACCCTAACCCTAACCCTAACCCTAACCCTAACCCTAACCCTAACCCTAACCCTAACCCTAACCCTAACCCTAACCCTAACCCTAACCCTAACCCTAACCCTAACCCTAACCCTAACCCTAACCCTAACCCTAACCCTAACCCTAACCCTAACCCTAACCCTAACCCTAACCCTAACCCTAACCCTAACCCTAACCCTAACCCTAACCCTAACCCTAACCCTAACCCTAACCCTAACCCTAACCCTAACCCTAACCCTAACCCTAACCCTAACCCTAACCCTAACCCTAACCCTAACCCTAACCCTAACCCTAACCCTAACCCTAACCCTAACCCTAACCCTAACCCTAACCCTAACCCTAACCCTAACCCTAACCCTAACCCTAACCCTAACCCTAACCCTAACCCTAACCCTAACCCTAACCCTAACCCTAACCCTAACCCTAACCCTAACCCTAACCCTAACCCTAACCCTAACCCACAACTTATAGAACCCTTAACCGGTGTTGGATTCAAGTTGAGGGGTTGGGTAGTCGGGTTCGGATTGAGAGTTTCGGGTTCGGATTGAGAGTTTCGGATTGAGAGTTTCGGATTGAGAGTTTCGGGTTCGGATTGAGAGTTTCGGATTGAGAGTTTCGGATTGAGAGTTTCGGATTGAGAGTTTCGGATTGAGAGTTTCGGATTGAGAGTTTCGGATTGAGAGTTTCGGATTGAGAGTTTCGGATTGAGAGTTTCGGATTGAGAGCTTCGGATTGAGAGCTTCGGATTGAGAGCTTCGGATTGAGAGCTTCGGATTGAGAGCTTCGGATTGAGAGCTTCGGATTGAGAGCTTCGGATTGAGAGCTTCGGATTGAGAGCTTCGGATTGAGAGCTTCGGATTGAGAGCTTCGGATTGAGGGGGGGGGTTCGGGTCGAGTTAAATAATTGGACAATTGTGGCAGTTGAAAGTTTTAAAATGGACTATTGTGCCAGTTGAAGGGGGTTGGGGGTTTTAAAATAGAATATTGTGCCAGTTGAAGGGGGTTGGTTTTTTTTTAATGGAATATTGTGCCAGTTGAAGGGGGTTGGGGGTTTAAAAATAGAATATTGTGCCAGTTGAAGGGGATTGGGGGTTTTAGAATGGACTATTGTGCCAGTTGAAGGTTGGAGGTTTTTTAATAGAATATTGTGCCAGTTGAAGGGTTGGGGGTTTTAAAATGGACTAATGTGCCAGTTGAAGGTTGGAGATTTTAAAATAGAATATTGTGCTAGTTGAAGGGTTGGGTTTTCTAAATAGAATATTGTGCCAGTTGAAGATTGGAGATTTTAAAATGGACTATTGTGCCAGTTGAAGGTTTGTGGTTTAAAATGGACTCTTGTGCCAGTTGAAGGTTGGAGATTTTAAAATAGAATATTGTGCCAGTTGAAGGGTTGCGGATTTTTAAATGGAATATTGTGCCAGTTGAAGGGGGTTGGGGGTTTTAAAATAGAATATTGTGCCAGTTGAAGATTGGAGATTTTAAAATGGACTATTGTGCCAGTTGAAGGGGGTTGGGGGTTTTAAAATGGACTATTGTGCCAGTTGAAGGGGGTTGGAGGTTTTAAAATGGACTATTGTGCCAGTTGAAGGTTGGAGATTTTAAAATAGAATATTGTGCCAGTTGAACGGTTGCAGATTTTAAAATGGAATATTGTGCCAGTTGAGGGGTTGGGTTTTTTAAATGGACTATTGTGCCAGTTGAAGGGTTGGGTTTTTTAAATGGACTATTGTGCCAGTTGAAGGGTTGGGTTTTTTAAATGGAATATTGTGCCAGTTGAAGGGGGTTGGGGGTTTTAAAATGGAATATTGTGCCAGTTGAAGGGTTGGGTTTTCTAAATAGAATATTGTGCCAGTTGAAGGTTGGAGATTTTAAAATAGAATATTGTGCCAGTTGAAAGTTGGAGATTTTAAAATAGAATATTGTTCCAGTTCAAGGGTTGGGGGTTTAAAATAGAATATTGTGCCAGTTGAAGGGTTGGGTTTTTTAAATGGAATATTGTGCCAGTTGAAGGGGGTTGGGGGTTTTAAAATGGACTATTGTCCCAGTTGAAGGGTTGGGAGTTTTAAAATGGAATATTGTGCCAGTTGAAGGTTGGAGATTTTAAAATAGAATATTGTGCCAGTTGAAGGGTTGCAGATTTTAAAATGGAATATTGTGCCAGTTGAAGGTTGTAGATTTTAAAATAGAATATTGTGCCAGTTGAAGATTGGAGATTTTAAAATGGACTATTGTGCCAGTTGAAGGTTGGGGGTTTAAAATGGACTATTGTGCCAGTTGAAGGGGGTTGGGGGTTTTAAAATAGAATATTGTGCCAGTTGAAGGGTTGGGTTTTTTAAATGGAATATTGTGCCAGTTGAGGGTTGGAGATTTTAAAATGGAATATTGTGCCAGTTGAAGATTGGAGATTTTAAAATGGACTATTGTGCCAGTTGAAGGTTGGAGATTTTAAAATAGAATATTGTGCCAGTTGAAGGGGGTTGGGGGTTTTAAAATAGAATATTGTGCCAGTTGAAGATTGGAGATTTTAAAATGGACTATTGTGCCAGTTGAAGGTTGGGGGTTTGAAATGGACTATTGTGCCAGTTGAAGGTTGGAGATTTTAAAATAGAATATTGTGCCAGTTGAAGGGTTGGGTTTTTTACATGGACTATTGTGCCAGTTGAAGGGTTGGGTTTTTTAAATGGACTATTGTGCCAGTTGAAGGGTTGGGTTTTCTAAATAGAATATTGTGCCAGTTGAAGGTTGGAGATTTTAAAATAGAATATTGTGCCAGCTGAAGGGTTGCAGATTTTAAAATGGAATATTGTGCCAGTTGAAGGTTGTAGATTTTAAAATAGAATATTGTGCCAGTTGAAGATTGGAGATTTTAAAATGGACTATTGTGCCAGTTGAAGGTTGGGGGTTTAAAATGGACTATTGTGCCAGTTGAAGGGGGTTGGGGGTTTTAAAATAGAATATTGTGCCAGTTGAAGGGTTGGGTTTTTTAAATGGAATATTGTGCCAGTTGAGGGTTGGAGATTTTAAAATGGAATATTGTGCCAGTTGAAGATTGGAGATTTTAAAATGGACTATTGTGCCAGTTGAAGGTTGGAGATTTTAAAATAGAATATTGTGCCAGTTGAAGGGGGTTGGGGGTTTTAAAATAGAATATTGTGCCAGTTGAAGATTGGAGATTTTAAAATGGACTATTGTGCCAGTTGAAGGTTGGGGGTTTGAAATGGACTATTGTGCCAGTTGAAGGTTGGAGATTTTAAAATAGAATATTGTGCCAGTTGAAGGGTTGGGTTTTTTACATGGACTATTGTGCCAGTTGAAGGGTTGGGTTTTTTAAATGGACTATTGTGCCAGTTGAAGGGTTGGGTTTTCTAAATAGAATATTGTGCCAGTTGAAGGTTGGAGATTTTAAAATAGAATATTGTGCCAGCTGAAGGGTTGGGCTTTTTAAATGGACTATTGTGCCAGTTGAAGACTTTAAAGATTTTTAAAAGTTATATTTAATACATTTCAGGTTAAATTTTAGCATAGTTTTAAGCTTTTTCAACTCTAATATCTGGTTCAAGCTATTCTTTTTTTAGCTGGAACTTTGTTATGTTGAAATTGTACAGATGTTTTAGGTTGCATTCATAAAGATTTTTTAATTTTAATTAAAATAACCACAAATGCATATCTGCTGTCCCTCAATGCAGTCAACGATGTAGACCGCGACGTTTCGACTGCTAGCCTTCAACAGGAAACCATGGTCTCGTCTTCCTGCAAGGTCTCCTTGCGCAGGTAGGCTGCAATGGTTGGCGACTTCAATACCATGAAATCCGATGAACCTATAAGAGGAGACAAGATGTTGGCAAGACATTTAGACAAATCATAAGGAAAGGTTTTGATACAGGAAACATGTACAAAGAATTTAAGGTTGCATTTTTTTAAGATTTAAGTAAATTTGTTTAAGATAAATTTGTAGGTTGTATTATTAGGTTGTATTTTTAGGTAGTATTCAGCTTGAATTTTTGAAGTGCAATTTTTAAACCTTTATAACTTGCCTTTTTACAAAATATGTTTTACATTGCATTTTTTATGTGCACTTTTTTAGGTTGAATTTTTAAAGAGTTTCCGTTGAATATTTGAGGTTTAAATATTATTTTTCTATGGATTTTTTTGTAGGTTGAATTCTTTCAAATTGTTTACGTTTAGTTCTTTTTTTTAAAGCTTTTTAGCTTGAATTGTTTCAGCTTTTTTATGGGGAATTTCAGTTGATTTTTTCAAGATTATTTTTTACAGTGGAATTTTTAAAGCTTTGTTAGCTTGAATTCTTCAGGTTGAATTTCAATATTTTTGTACGTGGAATTTTTTAAGTGGAGTTTTTAGGTTGAATTTTTACGGTTAAATTTATAAAGTTTTTGGAGCTTACATTTTGAGGGTTGAATTTTTAAAGATTTGTTACTTTGTATTTTTTAAGATTGTATTTTTGTAGGTGTTTTTTTTTAGTATCATAATGAAAGCAATACTTATCCGCTGTCTCACGATGTAGTCGATGTGGACCGCGACGTTTGCACTGCAACTGCAAGCCTCCATCAGTAAACCACGGTCTCTTCATCCCGGATGGTCTCCTTGCGCAGGTAGGCGGCAAAGGCCGCCAAGTTGGGCACCGTGAAGTCCAATGAACCTATAAGGGGAGACAAGATGTTGGCAAGACATTTAGACAAATCATATGCAAAGGTATTGATACAGGAAACATGTCAAAATTATTTCATGTTGTATTTTTTAAAGATTTAAATTATATTTGTTTAGCTTGAATTGTTTAAGCTTTTTAGGGTGTTTAATGTTTTTTATAGGAAATTTTAGATGAATTTTTAAATATACTTTTTTTAGGTGGAATTTTTTAGGTGGAATTTTTAAGGTTGAATTTATAAAGCTTTTCCAGCTTAAACTTTTAGGGTTGAATTTTTAAAGATTTGTTACTTTGTATTTTGTATGGTTGTATTTTTTAGGTTTTTTTTTTTAGTATCATAATGAAAGCAATACTTATCCGCTGTCTCACGATGTAGTCGATGTGGACCGCGACGTTTCGACTGCTAGCCTTCATCAGCAAACCATAGTCTCGTCTTCCTGGATGGTCTCGTTGCGCAGGTAGGTCGCCGACTTCGGCACCGTGAAGTCCGATGAACCTGTAAGGGGAGACAATTAAGATGTTGGAAAGAAATGTAGACAAATCATATGCAAAGTTGTCGATACAGGAAACATTTTAAAAGTATTTTTAGGGTTGCATTTTAAAACTACTTTTTTAAGGGTAATAATGAAAGTCATTCTTACTCGTGGTCTCACGATGTAGTCAACGATGTGGACCGCCACGTTTGGACTGCAACTGCCAGCCTTCATTAGGAAACCATGGTCTCGTCCCGGATGGTCTCTTTGCGCAGGTAGGTCGCCAAGTTGGGCACCGTGAAGTCCGATGAACCTATAAGGGGAGACAAGATGTTGGCAAGACATTTAGACAAATCATATGCAAAGGTATTGATACAGGAAACATGTAAAAAGTATTTCATGTTGTATTTTTTAAAGATTTATAATATATTTTTGTGATAGAAATGTTTTGGTTGTGTTGTTGGGTTGTATTTTTAGGTAGCATTTAGCTCGAATTTTTAACGTGGAATTTTAAAACCTTTTTTAGCTTGCCTTTTAAGATCTAATTTTTAAAAACATTCATTTACCTTGGATTTTTTAGGTGGAATTTTTTAGGTTGAATTTTCAAATATGGTTTAGTTTCCATTTAGGGATTGAATTTTTAAAGATTTTAGGTTGCAATTTGTAGGTTTAATTATATTTTTAGGTGGATTTGTTTTAGGTTGAATTCTTTTAAATTGTTTGTATGTATATATTGTTCAGCTTTTTTAGCTTGAAATGTTTAAGCTTTTTAGGGTGTTAAATCTTTTGTATAGGAAATTTTAGATGAATTTTTAAATATAACTTTATTCTGTACACTTTTTAAAGCTTTGTTAGCTTGAATTTTTTAGGTTGGATTTCTAATATTTTTTTAGGTGCAATTTTTGGGGTTGAAGTTTTAAGCTTTTTTAATGGGGAATTTTTCAAGTAGAGTTTTTAGGTGGAATTTTAAAAGTTTTTTGCGTGAAATTTTTTAGGTTGAATTTTTAAGGTTGAATTTTTAAGGTTGAATTTATAAAGCTTCTTCAGCTGGAATTTTTCAGGTTGAATTTTTAAAGATTTGTTACTTTGTATTTTTTAAGGTTGTATTTTTTTAGGTTGTTTTTTTAGTATCATAATGAAAGCAATACTTATCCGCTGTCTCACGATGTAGTCGATGTAGACCGCGACCTTTCGACTGCTAGCCTTCATCAGGAAACCATGGTCTCGTCTTCCTGGATGGTCTCCTTGCGCAGGTAGGCAGCAATAGCCGCTGACTTGGGCACCGTGAAGTCCGATGAACCTGTAACGGAAGACAATTAAGAAGTTGATACAGGAAACATTTTAAAAGTATTTTCTAATGTTAAGAATTTAAAGTAATCCTTACTCGTTGTCTCACGATGTAGTCGACGATGTGGACCGCAACTGCAAGCCTCTATCAGTAAACCATGGTCTTGTCGTCCCGGATGTTCTCGTTGCGGCGGTGGGCCACAAAGGTCGCCGACTAGGGCACCGTGAAGTCCGATGAACCTGTAAGGGGAGACAATTAAGATGTTGGAAAGAAATTGAGACAAATCATATGCAAAGGTGTCGATGCAGGAAACATATTAAAAGTATTTTCAGGGTTGCATTTTTAAAATTATTTCTTGAAGGGTAATAATTTTAGTAATTCTTACTCGTTGTATCAAGATGTAGTCCACGATATGGACCCCGACGTTTGGACCGCAACTGCTCGTCTTCATCAGGAAACCACGGTCTCGTCGTCCCGGATGGACTAGTTGCGCAGGTAGGCCACAAAGGTCGCCGACTTCGGCACCGTGAAGTACGATGAACCTGTACGGGGAGACAATTAAGATGTTGGAAAGAAATTTAGACAAATCATATGCAAAGGTGTCGATGCAGGAAACATATTAAAAGTATTTTTAGGGTTGCTTTTGTTTACTATTCCTTTAAAGGTAATAATTTTAAGTAATTCTTACTCGTCTCACGATGGAGTCAACGATGTGGACTGCGACGTTTCGACGGCAACTGCAAGCCTTCATCAGGAAACCACGGTCTCTTCGTCCCGGATGGTCTCCTTGCGCAGGTAGGCGGCAAAGGTCGCCAAGTTGGGCAGCGTGAAGTCCGATGAACCTGTAACGGAAGACAAATAAGAAGTTGATACAGGAAACATTTAAAAAGTATTTTTTAATGTTAATAATTTTAAGTAATCCTTACTCGTTGTCTCACGATGTAGTCGACGACGTGGACCGCGACGTTTCGACTGCAACTGCTCGTCTTCATCAGGAAACCATGGTCTCGTCGTCCCGGATGGACTGGTTGCGCAGGTAGGCCACAAAGGTCGCCGACTTGGGCACCGTGAAGTCCGATGAACCTATAAGGGGAGACAATTAAGATGTTAGAAAGAAATTTAGACAAGTCATATACAAAGGTGTCGATACAGCAAATATTTTACAAGTATTTTTAGGGTTGCATTTTAAAAACTATTTCTTTAAGGGCAATAACGAAAGTAGTTCTTACTCGTCTCACGATGTAGTCAACGATGTGGACCGCGACGTTTGGACTGCAACTGCTCGTCATCGGGAAACCATTGTCTCGTCTTCCTGGATGGTCTCCTTGCGCAGGTAGGCCACAAAGGTCGCAGACTTGGGCACCGTGAAGTCCGATGAACCTATAAGGGGAGACAATTAAGATGTTAGAAAGAAATTTAGACAAGTCATATACAAAGGTGTCGATACAGGAAATATTTTACAAGTATTTTTAGGGTTGCATTTTAAAACTATTTCTTTAAAGGTTATAATTGTAAGTAATTCTTACTCGTCTCACGATGCAGTCAACGATGTGGACTGCGACGTTTCGACGGCAACTGAAGCCTTCATCAGGAAACCACGGTCTCTTCGTCCCGGATGGTCTCCTTGCGCAGGTAGGCGGCAAAGGTCGCCAAGTTGGGCACCGTGAAGTCCGATCAACCTATAAGGGGAGACAAGATGTTGGCAAGACATTTAGACAAATCATAAGAAAAGGTATTGATACAGGAAACATGTTAAAAGTATTTCAGGTTGTATTTTTTTAAGATTTAGATTACATTTTTGTTATAGAAATGTTTAGGTTGTGTTGTTAGGTTGTATTTTTAGGTAGTATTTAGCTCGAATTTCTATAATGGAATCTTAAAACCTTTTTTAGATTGCCTTTTCAGATCGAATTTTTAAAAACATTTATTTACCTTGGATTTTTTGGTGGAAATTTCAAATATTGTTTAGCTTCCATTTAGGGGTTGAATTTTTAAAGATTGTTGGTTCCTTTTTTTTAGGTTTAAGTATAATTTTAGGTGGATTTGTTTTAGGTTTAATTCTTTTAAATTGTTTGGATTAATTTTTTAGCTTTTTTAGTTTGAACTGTTTAAGCTTTTTAGGGTATTTAATCTTTTTTATAGGAAATTTTAGATGAATCTTTAAATAAAACTTTTTTTCTGTGCAATTTTTTAAGCTTTGTTAGCTTGAATTTTTTAGGTTGAATTGCAATATTTTTTAGGTGCCATTTTTGAAGTTGAAGTTTTTAAGTCTTTTTAACGTAGAATTTTTCAAGTGGAGTTTTTTAGGTTGAATTTTGAAAGTTTTTTAGCGTGGAATTTTTTAGGTTGAATTTATAAAACTTTTTCAGCTTGAATTTTTAGGGTTCAATTTTTAAAGATTTGTTACTTAGTATTTTTTAAGGTTGTATTTTTTAGGTTGTTTTTTTAATATTATAATGAAAGCAATACTTATCCGCTGTCTCACGATGTAGTCGATGTGGACCGCGACGTTTCGACTGCTAGCCTTCATCAGGAAACCTTGGTCTCGTCTGCCTGGATGGACTCCTTGCGCAGGTAGGCAGCAGTGGCCGCTGACTTGGGCACCGTGAAGTCCGATGAACCTGTAACGGAAGACAATTAAGAAGTTGATACAGGAAACATTTTAAAAGTATTTTCTAATGTTAAGAATTTAAAGTAATCCTTACTCGTTGTCTCACGATGTAGTCGACGATGTGGACCGCAACTGCAAGCCTCTATCAGTAAACCATGGTCTTGTCGTCCCGGATGTTCTCGTTGCGGCGGTGGGCCACAAAGGTCGCCGACTAGGGCACCGTGAAGTCCGATGAACCTGTAAGGGGAGACAATTAAGATGTTGGAAAGAAATTGAGACAAATCATATGCAAAGGTGTCGATGCAGGAAACATATTAAAAGTATTTTCAGGGTTGCATTTTTAAAATTATTTCTTGAAGGGTAATAATTTTAGTAATTCTTACTCGTTGTATCAAGATGTAGTCCACGATATGGACCCCGACGTTTGGACCGCAACTGCTCGTCTTCATCAGGAAACCACGGTCTCGTCGTCCCGGATGGACTAGTTGCGCAGGTAGGCCACAAAGGTCGCCGACTTCGGCACCGTGAAGTACGATGAACCTGTACGGGGAGACAATTAAGATGTTGGAAAGAAATTTAGACAAATCATATGCAAAGGTGTCGATGCAGGAAACATATTAAAAGTATTTTTAGGGTTGCTTTTGTTTACTATTCCTTTAAAGGTAATAATTTTAAGTAATTCTTACTCGTCTCACGATGGAGTCAACGATGTGGACTGCGACGTTTCGACGGCAACTGCAAGCCTTCATCAGGAAACCACGGTCTCTTCGTCCCGGATGGTCTCCTTGCGCAGGTAGGCGGCAAAGGTCGCCAAGTTGGGCAGCGTGAAGTCCGATGAACCTGTAACGGAAGACAAATAAGAAGTTGATACAGGAAACATTTAAAAAGTATTTTTTAATGTTAATAATTTTAAGTAATCCTTACTCGTTGTCTCACGATGTAGTCGACGACGTGGACCGCGACGTTTCGACTGCAACTGCTCGTCTTCATCAGGAAACCATGGTCTCGTCGTCCCGGATGGACTGGTTGCGCAGGTAGGCCACAAAGGTCGCCGACTTGGGCACCGTGAAGTCCGATGAACCTATAAGGGGAGACAATTAAGATGTTAGAAAGAAATTTAGACAAGTCATATACAAAGGTGTCGATACAGCAAATATTTTACAAGTATTTTTAGGGTTGCATTTTAAAAACTATTTCTTTAAGGGCAATAACGAAAGTAGTTCTTACTCGTCTCACGATGTAGTCAACGATGTGGACCGCGACGTTTGGACTGCAACTGCTCGTCATCGGGAAACCATTGTCTCGTCTTCCTGGATGGTCTCCTTGCGCAGGTAGGCCACAAAGGTCGCAGACTTGGGCACCGTGAAGTCCGATGAACCTATAAGGGGAGACAATTAAGATGTTAGAAAGAAATTTAGACAAGTCATATACAAAGGTGTCGATACAGGAAATATTTTACAAGTATTTTTAGGGTTGCATTTTAAAACTATTTCTTTAAAGGTTATAATTGTAAGTAATTCTTACTCGTCTCACGATGCAGTCAACGATGTGGACTGCGACGTTTCGACGGCAACTGAAGCCTTCATCAGGAAACCACGGTCTCTTCGTCCCGGATGGTCTCCTTGCGCAGGTAGGCGGCAAAGGTCGCCAAGTTGGGCACCGTGAAGTCCGATCAACCTATAAGGGGAGACAAGATGTTGGCAAGACATTTAGACAAATCATAAGAAAAGGTATTGATACAGGAAACATGTTAAAAGTATTTCAGGTTGTATTTTTTTAAGATTTAGATTACATTTTTGTTATAGAAATGTTTAGGTTGTGTTGTTAGGTTGTATTTTTAGGTAGTATTTAGCTCGAATTTCTATAATGGAATCTTAAAACCTTTTTTAGATTGCCTTTTCAGATCGAATTTTTAAAAACATTTATTTACCTTGGATTTTTTGGTGGAAATTTCAAATATTGTTTAGCTTCCATTTAGGGGTTGAATTTTTAAAGATTGTTGGTTCCTTTTTTTTAGGTTTAAGTATAATTTTAGGTGGATTTGTTTTAGGTTTAATTCTTTTAAATTGTTTGGATTAATTTTTTAGCTTTTTTAGTTTGAACTGTTTAAGCTTTTTAGGGTATTTAATCTTTTTTATAGGAAATTTTAGATGAATCTTTAAATAAAACTTTTTTTCTGTGCAATTTTTTAAGCTTTGTTAGCTTGAATTTTTTAGGTTGAATTGCAATATTTTTTAGGTGCCATTTTTGAAGTTGAAGTTTTTAAGTCTTTTTAACGTAGAATTTTTCAAGTGGAGTTTTTTAGGTTGAATTTTGAAAGTTTTTTAGCGTGGAATTTTTTAGGTTGAATTTATAAAACTTTTTCAGCTTGAATTTTTAGGGTTCAATTTTTAAAGATTTGTTACTTAGTATTTTTTAAGGTTGTATTTTTTAGGTTGTTTTTTTAATATTATAATGAAAGCAATACTTATCCGCTGTCTCACGATGTAGTCGATGTGGACCGCGACGTTTCGACTGCTAGCCTTCATCAGGAAACCTTGGTCTCGTCTGCCTGGATGGACTCCTTGCGCAGGTAGGCAGCAGTGGCCGCTGACTTGGGCACCGTGAAGTCCGATGAACCTGTAACGGAAGACAATTAAGAAGTTGATACAGGAAACATTTTAAAAGTATTTTCTAATGTTAAGAATTTAAAGTAATCCTTACTCGTTGTCTCACGATGTAGTCGACGATGTGGACCGCAACTGCAAGCCTCTATCAGTAAACCATGGTCTTGTCGTCCCGGATGTTCTCGTTGCGGCGGTGGGCCACAAAGGTCGCCGACTAGGGCACCGTGAAGTCCGATGAACCTGTAAGGGGAGACAATTAAGATGTTGGAAAGAAATTGAGACAAATCATATGCAAAGGTGTCGATGCAGGAAACATATTAAAAGTATTTTCAGGGTTGCATTTTTAAAATTATTTCTTGAAGGGTAATAATTTTAGTAATTCTTACTCGTTGTATCAAGATGTAGTCCACGATATGGACCCCGACGTTTGGACCGCAACTGCTCGTCTTCATCAGGAAACCACGGTCTCGTCGTCCCGGATGGACTAGTTGCGCAGGTAGGCCACAAAGGTCGCCGACTTCGGCACCGTGAAGTACGATGAACCTGTAAGGGGAGACAATTAAGATGTTGGAAAGAAATTTAGACAAATCATATGCAAAGGTGTCGATGCAGGAAACATATTAAAAGTATTTTTAGGGTTGCTTTTGTTTACTATTCCTTTAAAGGTAATAATTTTAAGTAATTCTTACTCGTCTCACGATGGAGTCAACGATGTGGACTGCGACGTTTCGACGGCAACTGCAAGCCTTCATCAGGAAACCACGGTCTCTTCGTCCCGGATGGTCTCCTTGCGCAGGTAGGCGGCAAAGGTCGCCAAGTTGGGCAGCGTGAAGTCCGATGAACTATAAGGGGAGACAATTAAGATGTTGAGACAGGAAACATTTTGAAAGTATTTTCTAAGGTTAATAATGAAAGTAATTCTTACTCGTCTCACGATGTAGTCAACGATGTGAATCGCGACGTTTCGACTGCAACTGGAAGCCTCTACAGTAAACCATGGTCTCTTCGTCCCGGATGGTCTCCTTGCGCAGGTAGGCTGCAAAGGTCGCCGACTTGGGCAACGTGAAGTTCGATGAACCTATAAGGGGAGACAAGATGTTGGCAAGAAATTAAGACAAATCATATGCAAAGGTATTCATACAGGAAAAACTTTCTAAAGTATTTTTAGGGTTGCATTTTTAAAACTATTTCTTTAAGGGCAATAACGAAAGTAGTTCTTACTCGTCTCACGATGGAGTCAACGATGTGGACTGCGACGTTTCAACGGCAACTGCAAGCCTTCATCAGGAAACCATGGTCTCGTCGTCCCGGATGGACTCCTTGCGCAGGTACGTAGGCCGCAAAAGTTGCTGAGTTAGGCACCGTGAATTCCGATGAACCTGTAAGAGAGACAATTTAGATGTTAATACAGGAAACATTTTAAAAGTATTTTCTAAGGTTAATAATAAAAGTAATTCTTACTCGTTGTCTCACGAAGTAATAAGCGATGTGGACCGCGACGTTTTGACTGCAACTGCAAGCCTCCATCAGTAAACCACGGTCTCTTCGTCCCGGATGGTCTCCTTGCGCAGGTAGGCGGCAAAGGCCGCCAAGTTGGGCACCGTGAAGTCCAATGAACCTATAAGGGGAGACAAGATGTTGGCAAGACATTTAGACAAATCATATGCAAAGGTATTGATACAGGAAACATGTTAAAAGTATTTCATGTTGTATTTTTTAAAGATTTAAATTATATTTGTTTAGCTCGAATTGTTTAAGCTTTTTAGGGTGTTTAATGTTTTTTTATAGGAAATTTTAGATGAATTTTTAAATATAATTGTTTTAGGTGGGATTTTTCAAGTGGAGTTTTTTAGGTTGAATTTTGAAAGTTTTTTAGCTTGGAACTTTTTAGGTTGAATTTTTAAAGATTTGTTACTTTGTATTTTGTATGGTTGTATTTTTTAGGTTTTTTTTTTTAGTATCATAATGAAAGCAATACTTATCCGCTGTCTCACGATGTAGTCGATGTGGACCGCGACGTTTCAACTGCTAGCCTTCATCAGGAAACCATGGTCTCGTCTTCCTGGATGGTCTCGTTGCGCAGGTAGGTCGCAGACTTGGGCACCGTGAAGTCCGATGAACCTGTAAGGGGAGACAATTAAGATGTTAGAAATGTAAACAAATCATATGCAAAGTTGTCGATACAGGAAACATTTTAAAAGTATTTTTAGTGTTCCATTTTTTAAATATTTAAATTATATTTTTGTTATAGAACTTTTAGGTTGTATTGTTAGGTTGTATTTTTGAAGTGGAATTTTGAAACCTTTTTTAGCTTGCCTTTTTCAGATTGAATTTTCTACAACATTAATTTACCTTGCACTTTTTAGGTGGAATTTTTCTGGTAGAATTTTTAAATATTGATTAGTTTCCATTTTTCGGGTTGAGTTCTTACAACATTTAGGTTGCATTTTTTTAGTTTAATTATAATTTTAGGTGCAATTTTTTCAGGATGAATTTTTTCAAATTGTTGGAGTTTTTTTTTTAGCTCTTTAGCTTGAATTGTTTAAGCTTTTTAGGGTGTTTAATCTTTTTTATTGGGAATTTCAGATGCATTTTTAAATTGTGTTTTTTCTTTATAATTTTTAAGCTTTGTTAGCTTGAATTTTTAAAATATTTTTTTAGGTGGAATTTCTAGGGTTGAAGTTTTTAGGCTTGTTTACGTTAAATGTTTTAGGTTGAATTTTTTCACATTGTTTGGGTTGAATTTTGAAAGCTTTTTTAGCGTGGAATTTTTTAGGTTGAATTTTTAAAGTTGAATTTATAAAGCATTTTCAGCTTGAATTTTTAGGGTTGAATTTTCAAATATTATCTAGTTAGTTTGTATATTTTTAAGGTTGTATTTTGTAGGTGTTTTTTTTTAGTATAATAATGAAAGCAATACTTATCCGCTGTCTCACGATGTAGTCGATGATGTGGACCGCGACGTTTCGACTGCTAGCCTTCATCAGGAAACCATGGTCTCGTCTTCCTGGATGGTCTCCTTGCGCAGGAAGGCCGCAATGGCCGCTGACGTGGGCACCGTGAAGTCCGATAAACCTGTAACGGGAGACAATTCAGATATTAATACAGGAAACATTTTGCAAGTATTTTTTAAGGTTAATAATTTCAGTAATTCTTACTCGTTGTCTCACGATGTGGTCAACGATGTGGACAGCGACGTTTCCACTGCAACTACAAGCCTTCATCAGTAAACCATGGTCTAGTCGTCCCACATTGTTTCGTTGCGCAGGTAGGCGGAAAAGGTCGCTGAATTGGGCACCGTGTAAGTCCGATGAACCTGTCAGAGGGGAGACAATTAAGATATTGGTAAGAAATTTAAACAAATCATATGCAAAGGTGTTGATACAGGAAACATTTTAAAAGTATTTTTAGGGTTGCATTTTAAAACTATTTGTTTAAGGGTAATAATGAAAGTCATTCTTACTCGTGGTCTCACGATGTAGTCAACGATGTGGACCGCCACGTTCGGACTGCAACTGCCAGCCTTCATTAAGAAACCATGGTCTCGTCCCGGATGGTCTCTTTGCGCAGGTAGGTCGCCAAGTTGGGCACCGTGAAGTCCGATGAACCTATAAGGGGAGACAAGATGTTGGCAAGACATTTAGACAAATCATATGCAAATGTATTGTTACAGGAAACATGTTAAAAGTATTTCATGTTGTATTTTTTTAAAGATTTAAATTATATTTGTTTAGCTTGAATTGTTTAAGCTTTTTAGGATGTTTCATCTTTTTTATAAGAACATTTTAGATGAATTTTTAAATAAATTTTTTTTAAGTGGAATTTTTTAAGTGGAGTTTTTAGGTTGAATTTTTAAGGTTGAATTTATAAAGCTTTTTCAGTATGAATTTTTAGGGTTAAATTTTTAAAGATTTGTTACTTTGTATTTTTTAAGGTTGAATTTTTTTAGGTTGTTTTTTATGTATTATAATGAAAGCAATACTTATCCGCTGTCTTACGATGTAGACCGCGACGTTTCGACTGCTAGCCTTCATCAGGAAACCTTGGTCTCGTCTTCCTGGATAGTCTCCTGGCGCAGGTAGGCAGCAATGGCCGCTGACTTGGGCACCGTGAAGTCCGATGAACCTGTAACGGAAGACAATTAAGAAGTTGATACAGGAAACATTTTAAAATTATTTTTTAATGTTAATCATTTTAAGTAATCCTTACTCGTTGTCTCACGATGTAGTCGACGACGTGGACCGCGACATTTGGACTGCAACTGCTCGTCTTCATCAGGAAACCATGGTCTCGTCGTCCCGGATGGACTGGTTGCGCAGGTAGGCCACAAAGTTCGCCGACTTCGACACCGTGAAGTCCGATGAACCTGTAAGGTGAGACAATTAAGATGTTGAAAAGAAATTGAGACAAATCATGCAAAGGTGTCGATACAGGAAACATTTGTATAGTATTTTTAGGGTTGCATTCTTTAACTATTTCTTTAAAGGTAACAATTTTAGGTAATTCTTACTCGGCTCACGATAGAGTCAACGATGTGGACTGCGACGTTCCGACGGCAACTGCAAGCCTTCCTCAGGAAACCATTGTCTCGTCGTCCCAGATGGACTCCTTGCGCAGGTAGGCCGCAAAAGTCGCTGAGTTAGGCACTCTGAAGTCCGATGAACCTGTAAGGGGAGACAATTAAGGTGTTGATACAGGAAACATTTTAAAAGTATTTTCTAAAGTTAATCATGAAAGTAATTCTTACTCGTTGTCTCACGATGTAATCAGCGATGTGGACCGCCACGTTTGGACTGCAACTGCAAGCCTCCATCAGTAAACCACGGTCTCTTTGTCCCGGATGGTCTCCTTGCGCAGGTAGGCTGCAAAGGTCGCCAAGTTGGGCACCGTGAAGTCCGATGAACCTATAAGGGGAGACAAGATGTTGGCAAGACATTTAGACAAATCATATGCAAATGTATTGTTACAGGAAACATGTTAAAAGTATTTCATGTTGTATTTTTTTAAAGATTTAAATTATATTTGTTTAGCTTGAATTGTTTAAGCTTTTTAGGATGTTTCATCTTTTTTATAAGAACATTTTAGATGAATTTTTAAATAAATTTTTTTTAAGTGGAATTTTTTAAGTGGAGTTTTTTAGGTTGAATTTTGAAAGTTTTTTAGCGGGGAATTTTTTTGGTTACATTTTTAAGGTTGAATTTATAAAGCTTTTTCAGCTTGAATTTTTAGAGTTGAATTTTTACAGATTTGTTACTTTGTATTTTTTAAGGTTGTATTTTTTTAGGTTGTTTTTTGAGTATCATAATGAAAGCAATACTTATCCGCTGTCTCACGATGTAGTCGATGTGGACCGCGACGTTTCGACTGCTAGCCTTCATCAGGAAACCATGGTCTTGTCTTCCTGGATGGTCTCCTTGCGCAGGTAGGCAGCAATGGCCGCTGACTTCGGCACCGTGAAGTCCGATGAACCTGTCAGGGGAGACAATTACGATGTTGGAAAGAAATTTAGACAAATCATATGCAAAGGTGTCGATACAGGAAACATTTTATAAGTATTTTTAGGGTTGCATTTTTAAACTACTTCTTTAAAGGTAATAATTGTAAGTAATTCTTACTCGTCTCACGATGGAGTCAACGATGTGGACTGCGACGTTTCGACGGCAATTGCAAGCCTCCATCAGTAAACCACGGTCTCTTCGTCCCGGATGGTCTCCTTGCGCAGGTAGGCGGCAAGAGACGCCAAGTTGGGCACCGTGAAGTCCGATGAACCTGTCAGGGGAGACAATTACGATGTTGGAAAGAAATTTAGACAAATCATATGCAAAGGTGTCGATACAGCAAACATTTTATAAGTATTTTTAGGGTTGCATTTTTAAACTACTTCTTTAAAGGTACTAATTGTAAGTAATTCTTACTCGTCTCACGATGGAGTCAACGATGTGGACTGCGACGTTCCGACGGCAATTGCAAGCCTGCATCAGTAAACCACGGTCTCTTCGTCCCGGATGGTCTCCTTGCGCAAGTAGGCGGCAAGAGTCGCCAAGTTGGGCACCGTGAAGTCCGATGAACCTATAAGGGGAGACAATTACGATGTTGGAAAGAAATTTAGACAAATCATATGCAAAGGTGTCGATACAGGAAACATTTTATAAATATTTTTAGGGTTGCATTTTTAAACTACTTCTTTAAAGGTAATAATTGTAAGTAATTCTTACTCGTCTCACGATGGAGTCAACGATGTGGACTGCGACGTTTTGACTGCAACTGCTCGTCTTTATCAGGAAACCATGGTCTCGTCGTCCCGGATGTTCTCGTTGCGCAGCCAGGCCACAAAGGCCGCCGACTTGGGCACCGTGAAGTCCGATGAACCTGTCAGGGGAGACAATTACGATGTTGGAAAGAAATTTAGACAAATCATATGCAAAGGTGTCGATACAGGAAACATTTTATAAGTATTTTTAGGGTTGCATTTTTAAACTACTTCTTTAAAGGTAATAATTGTAAGTAATTCTTACTCGTCTCACGAGGGAGTCAACGATGTGGACTGCCACGTTTCGACGGCAATTGCAAGCCTCCATCAGTAAACCACGGTCTCTTCGTCCCGGATGGTCTCCTTGCGCAGGTAGGCGGCAAGAGTCGCCAAGTTGGGCAACGTGAAGTCCGATGAACCTATAAGAGGAGACAATTACGATGTTGGAAAGAAATTTAGACAAATCACATGCAAAGGTATTCATACAGAAAAAACTTTTAGAAGTATTTTTAGGGTTGCATTTTTAAAACTATTTCTTTAAGGGTAATAATTTTTGTAATTCTTACTCGTTGTATCAAGATGTAGTCCACGATGTGGATCCCGACGTTTTGACTGCAACTGCTCGTCTTCATCAGGAAACCATGGTCTCGTCGTCCCGGATGTTCTCGTTGCGCAGGTAGGCCACAAAGGTCGCCGACTTGGGCACCGTGAAGTCCGATTAACCTGTAAGGGGAGACAATTAAGATGTTGGAAAGAAATTTAGACAAATCATATGCAAATGTGTCGATACAGGAAACATTTTATTAGTATTTTTAGGTTTGCATTTTTTAACTATTTCTTTAAAGGTGATAATTGTAAGTAATTCTTACTCGTCTAACGATGTAATCAGCGATGTGGACCGCGACGTTTTGACTACAACTGCAAGCCTCCATCAGTAAACCACGTTCTCTGCGTCCCAGATGGTCTCCTTGGGCAGGTAGGCGGCAAGGGTCGTCAAGTTGGGCACCGTGAAGTCCGATGAACCTGTAAGGGGAGACAATTAAGATGTTGATACAGGAACCATTTTAAAAGTATTTTCTGAGGTTAATAATGAAAGTAATTCTTACTCGTTGTCTCACGATGTAATCAGCGATGTGGACCGCGACGTTTTGACTGCAACTGCCAGCCTTCATTAGGAAACCATGGTCTCGTCCCAGATGGTCTCTATGCGCAGGTAGGTCGCCAAGTTGGGCACCGTGAAGTCCGATGAACCTATAAGGGGAGACAAGATGTTGGCAAGACATTTAGACAAATCATATGCAAAGGTATTGATACAGGAACATGTAAAAAGTATTTCATGATGTATTTTTTTAAGATTTAGATTATATTTTGGTGATAGAAATTTTTAGGTTGTGTTGTTAGGTTGTATTTTTAGGTAGTATTTAGCTCGAATTTTTTAAGTGGAATTTAAAAACTTTTTTAGCTTGCCTTTTTAAATCGAATTTTTAAAAACATTTATTTACCTTGGATTTTTTAGGTGACATTTTTTAGGTTAAATTTTCAAATATTGTTTAGTTTCCATTTAGGGGTTGAATTTTTAAAGATTTTAGGTTGCAATTTTTAGGTTTCGTTATCATTTTAGGTGGATTTGTTTTAGGTTGAATTCTTTTAAATTGTTTGGATGTATATATTGTTTAAGCTTTAAGGGTGTTTAATATTTTTTATAGGAAATGTTTGATGAATTTTTAAATATAATTATTTTTCAGTGGAATTTTTAAAGCTTTGTTAGCTTGAATTTCTATAATTTTTAAGGTGCAATTTTTGGGGTTGAAGTTTTTAAGCTTTTTTAACGTGGAATTTTTCAAGTATAGTTTTTTAGGTTGAATTTTGAAAGTTTTTTAGCGTGGAATTTTTTAGGTTACATTTTTAAGGTTGAATTTATAAAGCTTTTTCAGCTTGAATTTTTAGAGTTGAATTTTTACAGATTTGTTACTTTGTATTTTTTAAGGTTGTATTTTTTTAGGTTGTTTTTTGAGTATCATAATGAAAGCAATACTTATCCGCTGTCTCACGATGTAGTCGATGTGGACCGCGACGTTTCGACTGCTAGCCTTCATCAGGAAACCATGGTCTTGTCTTCCTGGATGGTCTCCTTGCGCAGGTAGGCAGCAATGGCCGCTGACTTGGGCACCGTGAAGTCCGATGAACCTGTCAGGGGAGACAATTACGATGTTGGAAAGAAATTTAGACAAATCATATGCAAAGGTGTCGATACAGGAAACATTTTATAAGTATTTTTAGGGTTGCATTTTTAAACTACTTCTTTAAAGGTAATAATTGTAAGTAATTCTTACTCGTCTCACGATGGAGTCAACGATGTGGACTGCGACGTTTCGACGGCAATTGCAAGCCTCCATCAGTAAACCACGGTCTCTTCGTCCCGGATGGTCTCCTTGCGCAGGTAGGCGGCAAGAGACGCCAAGTTGGGCACCGTGAAGTCCGATGAACCTGTCAGGGGAGACAATTACGATGTTGGAAAGAAATTTAGACAAATCATATGCAAAGGTGTCGATACAGGAAACATTTTATAAGTATTTTTAGGGTTGCATTTTTAAACTACTTCTTTAAAGGTAATAATTGTAAGTAATTCTTACTCGTCTCACGAGGGAGTCAACGATGTGGACTGCGACGTTTCGACGGCAATTGCAAGCCTCCATCAGTAAACCACGGTCTCTTCGTCCCGGATGGTCTCCTTGCGCAGGTAGGCGGCAAGAGTCGCCAAGTTGGGCACCGTGAAGTCCGATGAACCTGTCAGGGGAGACAATTACGATGTTGGAAAGAAATTTAGACAAATCATATGCAAAGGTGTCGATACAGGAAACATTTTATAAGTATTTTTAGGGTTGCATTTTTAAACTACTTCTTTAAAGGTACTAATTGTAAGTAATTCTTACTCGTCTCACGATGGAGTCAACGATGTGGACTGCGACGTTTCGACGGCAATTGCAAGCCTCCATCAGTAAACCACGGTCTCTTCGTCCCGGATGGTCTCCTTGCGCAAGTAGGCGGCAAGAGACGCCAAGTTGGGCACCGTGAAGTCCGATGAACCTGTCAGGGGAGACAATTACGATGTTGGAAAGAAATTTAGACAAATCATATGCAAAGGTGTCGATACAGGAAACATTTTATAAGTATTTTTAGGGTTGCATTTTTAAACTACTTCTTTAAAGGTAATAATTGTAAGTAATTCTTACTCGTCTCACGAGGGAGTCAACGATGTGGACTGCGACGTTTCGACGGCAATTGCAAGCCTCCATCAGTAAACCACGGTCTCTTCGTCCCGGATGGTCTCCTTGCGCAGGTAGGCGGCAAGAGTCGCCAAGTTGGGCACCGTGAAGTCCGATGAACCTGTCAGGGGAGACAATTACGATGTTGGAAAGAAATTTAGACAAATCATATGCAAAGGTGTCGATACAGGAAACATTTTATAAGTATTTTTAGGGTTGCATTTTTAAACTACTTCTTTAAAGGTACTAATTGTAAGTAATTCTTACTCGTCTCACGATGGAGTCAACGATGTGGACTGCGACGTTTCGACGGCAATTGCAAGCCTCCATCAGTAAACCACGGTCTCTTCGTCCCGGATGGTCTCCTTGCGCAAGTAGGCGGCAAGAGTCGCCAAGTTGGGCACCGTGAAGTCCGATGAACCTATAAGGGGAGACAATTAAGATGTTGGAAAGAAATTTAGACAAATCATATGCAAAGGTGTCGATAGAGGAAACATTTTATAAGTATTTTTAGGGTTGCATTTTTAAACTACTTCTTTAAAGGTAATAATTGTAAGTAATTCTTACTCGTCTCACGATGGAGTCAACGATGTGGACTGCGACGTTTCGACGGCAATTGCAAGCCTCCATCAGTAAACCACGGTCTCTTCGTCCCGGATGGTCTCCTTGCGCAGGTAGGCGGCAAGAGACGCCAAGTTGGGCACCGTGAAGTCCGATGAACCTGTCAGGGGAGACAATTACGATGTTGGAAAGAAATTTAGACAAATCATATGCAAAGGTGTCGATACAGCAAACATTTTATAAGTATTTTTAGGGTTGCATTTTTAAACTACTTCTTTAAAGGTACTAATTGTAAGTAATTCTTACTCGTCTCACGATGGAGTCAACGATGTGGACTGCGACGTTCCGACGGCAATTGCAAGCCTGCATCAGTAAACCACGGTCTCTTCGTCCCGGATGGTCTCCTTGCGCAAGTAGGCGGCAAGAGTCGCCAAGTTGGGCACCGTGAAGTCCGATGAACCTATAAGGGGAGACAATTACGATGTTGGAAAGAAATTTAGACAAATCATATGCAAAGGTGTCGATACAGGAAACATTTTATAAATATTTTTAGGGTTGCATTTTTAAACTACTTCTTTAAAGGTAATAATTGTAAGTAATTCTTACTCGTCTCACGATGGAGTCAACGATGTGGACTGCGACGTTTTGACTGCAACTGCTCGTCTTTATCAGGAAACCATGGTCTCGTCGTCCCGGATGTTCTCGTTGCGCAGCCAGGCCACAAAGGCCGCCGACTTGGGCACCGTGAAGTCCGATGAACCTGTCAGGGGAGACAATTACGATGTTGGAAAGAAATTTAGACAAATCATATGCAAAGGTGTCGATACAGGAAACATTTTATAAGTATTTTTAGGGTTGCATTTTTAAACTACTTCTTTAAAGGTAATAATTGTAAGTAATTCTTACTCGTCTCACGAGGGAGTCAACGATGTGGACTGCCACGTTTCGACGGCAATTGCAAGCCTCCATCAGTAAACCACGGTCTCTTCGTCCCGGATGGTCTCCTTGCGCAGGTAGGCGGCAAGAGTCGCCAAGTTGGGCAACGTGAAGTCCGATGAACCTATAAGAGGAGACAATTACGATGTTGGAAAGAAATTTAGACAAATCACATGCAAAGGTATTCATACAGAAAAAACTTTTAGAAGTATTTTTAGGGTTGCATTTTTAAAACTATTTCTTTAAGGGTAATAATTTTTGTAATTCTTACTCGTTGTATCAAGATGTAGTCCACGATGTGGATCCCGACGTTTTGACTGCAACTGCTCGTCTTCATCAGGAAACCATGGTCTCGTCGTCCCGGATGTTCTCGTTGCGCAGGTAGGCCACAAAGGTCGCCGACTTGGGCACCGTGAAGTCCGATTAACCTGTAAGGGGAGACAATTAAGATGTTGGAAAGAAATTTAGACAAATCATATGCAAATGTGTCGATACAGGAAACATTTTATTAGTATTTTTAGGTTTGCATTTTTTAACTATTTCTTTAAAGGTGATAATTGTAAGTAATTCTTACTCGTCTAACGATGTAATCAGCGATGTGGACCGCGACGTTTTGACTACAACTGCAAGCCTCCATCAGTAAACCACGTTCTCTGCGTCCCAGATGGTCTCCTTGGGCAGGTAGGCGGCAAGGGTCGTCAAGTTGGGCACCGTGAAGTCCGATGAACCTGTAAGGGGAGACAATTAAGATGTTGATACAGGAACCATTTTAAAAGTATTTTCTGAGGTTAATAATGAAAGTAATTCTTACTCGTTGTCTCACGATGTAATCAGCGATGTGGACCGCGACGTTTTGACTGCAACTGCCAGCCTTCATTAGGAAACCATGGTCTCGTCCCAGATGGTCTCTATGCGCAGGTAGGTCGCCAAGTTGGGCACCGTGAAGTCCGATGAACCTATAAGGGGAGACAAGATGTTGGCAAGACATTTAGACAAATCATATGCAAAGGTATTGATACAGGAACATGTAAAAAGTATTTCATGATGTATTTTTTTAAGATTTAGATTATATTTTGGTGATAGAAATTTTTAGGTTGTGTTGTTAGGTTGTATTTTTAGGTAGTATTTAGCTCGAATTTTTTAAGTGGAATTTAAAAACTTTTTTAGCTTGCCTTTTTAAATCGAATTTTTAAAAACATTTATTTACCTTGGATTTTTTAGGTGACATTTTTTAGGTTAAATTTTCAAATATTGTTTAGTTTCCATTTAGGGGTTGAATTTTTAAAGATTTTAGGTTGCAATTTTTAGGTTTCGTTATCATTTTAGGTGGATTTGTTTTAGGTTGAATTCTTTTAAATTGTTTGGATGTATATATTGTTTAAGCTTTAAGGGTGTTTAATATTTTTTATAGGAAATGTTTGATGAATTTTTAAATATAATTATTTTTCAGTGGAATTTTTAAAGCTTTGTTAGCTTGAATTTCTATAATTTTTAAGGTGCAATTTTTGGGGTTGAAGTTTTTAAGCTTTTTTAACGTGGAATTTTTCAAGTATAGTTTTTTAGGTTGAATTTTGAAAGTTTTTTAGCGTGGAATTTTTTAGGTTACATTTTTAAGGTTGAATTTATAAAGCTTTTTCAGCTTGAATTTTTAGAGTTGAATTTTTACAGATTTGTTACTTTGTATTTTTTAAGGTTGTATTTTTTTAGGTTGTTTTTTGAGTATCATAATGAAAGCAATACTTATCCGCTGTCTCACGATGTAGTCGATGTGGACCGCGACGTTTCGACTGCTAGCCTTCATCAGGAAACCATGGTCTTTTCTTCCTGGATGGTCTCCTTGCGCAGGTAGGCAGCAATGGCCGCTGACTTGGGCACCGTGAAGTCCGATGAACCTGTCAGGGGAGACAATTACGATGTTGGAAAGAAATTTAGACAAATCATATGCAAAGGTGTCGATACAGGAAACATTTTATAAGTATTTTTAGGGTTGCATTTTTAAACTACTTCTTTAAAGGTAATAATTGTAAGTAATTCTTACTCGTCTCACGATGGAGTCAACGATGTGGACTGCGACGTTTCGACGGCAATTGCAAGCCTCCATCAGTAAACCACGGTCTCTTCGTCCCGGATGGTCTCCTTGCGCAGGTAGGCGGCAAGAGTCGCCAAGTTGGGCACCGTGAAGTCCGATGAACCTGTCAGGGGAGACAATTACGATGTTGGAAAGAAATTTAGACAAATCATATGCAAAGGTGTCGATACAGGAAACATTTTATAAGTATTTTTAGGGTTGCATTTTTAAACTACTTCTTTAAAGGTAATAATTGTAAGTAATTCTTACTCGTCTCACGATGGAGTCAACGATGTGGACTGCGACGTTTCGACGGCAATTGCAAGCCTCCATCAGTAAACCACGGTCTCTTCGTCCCGGATGGTCTCCTTGCGCAGGTAGGCGGCAAGAGACGCCAAGTTGGGCACCGTGAAGTCCGATGAACCTGTCAGGGGAGACAATTACGATGTTGGAAAGAAATTTAGACAAATCATATGCAAAGGTGTCGATACAGGAAACATTTTATAAGTATTTTTAGGGTTGCATTTTTAAACTACTTCTTTAAAGGTAATAATTGTAAGTAATTCTTACTCGTCTCACGATGGAGTCAACGATGTGGACTGCGACGTTTCGACGGCAATTGCAAGCCTCCATCAGTAAACCACGGTCTCTTCGTCCCGGATGGTCTCCTTGCGCAGGTAGGCGGCAAGAGTCGCCAAGTTGGGCACCGTGAAGTCCGATGAACCTGTCAGGGGAGACAATTACGATGTTGGAAAGAAATTTAGACAAATCATATGCAAAGGTGTCGATACAGCAAACATTTTATAAGTATTTTTAGGGTTGCATTTTTAAACTACTTCTTTAAAGGTAATAATTGTAAGTAATTCTTACTCGTCTCACGATGGAGTCAACGATGTGGACTGCGACGTTTTGACTGCAACTGCTCGTCTTTATCAGGAAACCATGGTCTCGTCGTCCCGGATGTTCTCGTTGCGCAGCCAGGCCACAAAGGCCGCCGACTTGGGCACCGTGAAGTCCGATGAACCTGTCAGGGGAGACAATTACGATGTTGGAAAGAAATTTAGACAAATCATATGCAAAGGTGTCGATACAGGAAACATTTTATAAGTATTTTTAGGGTTGCATTTTTAAACTACTTCTTTAAAGGTAATAATTGTAAGTAATTCTTACTCGTCTCACGAGGGAGTCAACGATGTGGACTGCGACGTTTCGACGGCAATTGCAAGCCTCCATCAGTAAACCACGGTCTCTTCGTCCCGGATGGTCTCCTTGCGCAGGTAGGCGGCAAGAGACGCCAAGTTGGGCACCGTGAAGTCCGATGAACCTGTCAGGGGAGACAATTACGATGTTGGAAAGAAATTTAGACAAATCATATGCAAAGGTGTCGATACAGGAAACATTTTATAAGTATTTTTAGGGTTGCATTTTTAAACTACTTCTTTAAAGGTAATAATTGTAAGTAATTCTTACTCGTCTCACGATGGAGTCAACGATGTGGACTGCGACGTTTCGACGGCAATTGCAAGCCTCCATCAGTAAACCACGGTCTCTTCGTCCCGGATGGTCTCCTTGCGCAGGTAGGCGGCAAGAGTCGCCAAGTTGGGCACCGTGAAGTCCGATGAACCTGTCAGGGGAGACAATTACGATGTTGGAAAGAAATTTAGACAAATCATATGCAAAGGTGTCGATACAGGAAACATTTTATAAGTATTTTTAGGGTTGCATTTTTAAACTACTTCTTTAAAGGTACTAATTGTAAGTAATTCTTACTCGTCTCACGATGGAGTCAACGATGTGGACTGCGACGTTTCGACGGCAATTGCAAGCCTCCATCAGTAAACCACGGTCTCTTCGTCCCGGATGGTCTCCTTGCGCAAGTAGGCGGCAAGAGTCGCCAAGTTGGGCACCGTGAAGTCCGATGAACCTATAAGGGGAGACAATTACGATGTTGGAAAGAAATTTAGACAAATCATATGCAAAGGTGTCGATAGAGGAAACATTTTATAAGTATTTTTAGGGTTGCATTTTTAAACTACTTCTTTAAAGGTAATAATTGTAAGTAATTCTTACTCGTCTCACGATGGAGTCAACGATGTGGACTGCGACGTTTCGACGGCAATTGCAAGCCTCCATCAGTAAACCACGGTCTCTTCGTCCCGGATGGTCTCCTTGCGCAGGTAGGCGGCAAGAGACGCCAAGTTGGGCACCGTGAAGTCCGATGAACCTGTCAGGGGAGACAATTACGATGTTGGAAAGAAATTTAGACAAATCATATGCAAAGGTGTCGATACAGCAAACATTTTATAAGTATTTTTAGGGTTGCATTTTTAAACTACTTCTTTAAAGGTACTAATTGTAAGTAATTCTTACTCGTCTCACGATGGAGTCAACGATGTGGACTGCGACGTTCCGACGGCAATTGCAAGCCTGCATCAGTAAACCACGGTCTCTTCGTCCCGGATGGTCTCCTTGCGCAAGTAGGCGGCAAGAGTCGCCAAGTTGGGCACCGTGAAGTCCGATGAACCTATAAGGGGAGACAATTACGATGTTGGAAAGAAATTTAGACAAATCATATGCAAAGGTGTCGATACAGGAAACATTTTATAAATATTTTTAGGGTTGCATTTTTAAACTACTTCTTTAAAGGTAATAATTGTAAGTAATTCTTACTCGTCTCACGATGGAGTCAACGATGTGGACTGCGACGTTTTGACTGCAACTGCTCGTCTTTATCAGGAAACCATGGTCTCGTCGTCCCGGATGTTCTCGTTGCGCAGCCAGGCCACAAAGGCCGCCGACTTGGGCACCGTGAAGTCCGATGAACCTGTCAGGGGAGACAATTACGATGTTGGAAAGAAATTTAGACAAATCATATGCAAAGGTGTCGATACAGGAAACATTTTATAAGTATTTTTAGGGTTGCATTTTTAAACTACTTCTTTAAAGGTAATAATTGTAAGTAATTCTTACTCGTCTCACGAGGGAGTCAACGATGTGGACTGCCACGTTTCGACGGCAATTGCAAGCCTCCATCAGTAAACCACGGTCTCTTCGTCCCGGATGGTCTCCTTGCGCAGGTAGGCGGCAAGAGTCGCCAAGTTGGGCAACGTGAAGTCCGATGAACCTATAAGAGGAGACAATTACGATGTTGGAAAGAAATTTAGACAAATCACATGCAAAGGTATTCATACAGAAAAAACTTTTAGAAGTATTTTTAGGGTTGCATTTTTAAAACTATTTCTTTAAGGGTAATAATTTTTGTAATTCTTACTCGTTGTATCAAGATGTAGTCCACGATGTGGATCCCGACGTTTTGACTGCAACTGCTCGTCTTCATCAGGAAACCATGGTCTCGTCGTCCCGGATGTTCTCGTTGCGCAGGTAGGCCACAAAGGTCGCCGACTTGGGCACCGTGAAGTCCGATTAACCTGTAAGGGGAGACAATTAAGATGTTGGAAAGAAATTTAGACAAATCATATGCAAATGTGTCGATACAGGAAACATTTTATTAGTATTTTTAGGTTTGCATTTTTTAACTATTTCTTTAAAGGTGATAATTGTAAGTAATTCTTACTCGTCTAACGATGTAATCAGCGATGTGGACCGCGACGTTTTGACTACAACTGCAAGCCTCCATCAGTAAACCACGTTCTCTGCGTCCCAGATGGTCTCCTTGGGCAGGTAGGCGGCAAGGGTCGTCAAGTTGGGCACCGTGAAGTCCGATGAACCTGTAAGGGGAGACAATTAAGATGTTGATACAGGAACCATTTTAAAAGTATTTTCTGAGGTTAATAATGAAAGTAATTCTTACTCGTTGTCTCACGATGTAATCAGCGATGTGGACCGCGACGTTTTGACTGCAACTGCCAGCCTTCATTAGGAAACCATGGTCTCGTCCCAGATGGTCTCTATGCGCAGGTAGGTCGCCAAGTTGGGCACCGTGAAGTCCGATGAACCTATATGGGGAGACAAGATGTTGGCAAGACATTTAGACAAATCATATGCAAAGGTATTGATACAGGAACATGTAAAAAGTATTTCATGATGTATTTTTTTAAGATTTAGATTATATTTTGGTGATAGAAATTTTTAGGTTGTGTTGTTAGGTTGTATTTTTAGGTAGTATTTAGCTCGAATTTTTTAAGTGGAATTTAAAAACTTTTTTAGCTTGCCTTTTTAAATCGAATTTTTAAAAACATTTATTTACCTTGGATTTTTTAGGTGACATTTTTTAGGTTAAATTTTCAAATATTGTTTAGTTTCCATTTAGGGGTTGAATTTTTAAAGATTTTAGGTTGCAATTTTTAGGTTTCGTTATCATTTTAGGTGGATTTGTTTTAGGTTGAATTCTTTTAAATTGTTTGGATGTATATATTGTTTAAGCTTTAAGGGTGTTTAATATTTTTTATAGGAAATGTTTGATGAATTTTTAAATATAATTATTTTTCAGTGGAATTTTTAAAGCTTTGTTAGCTTGAATTTCTATAATTTTTAAGGTGCAATTTTTGGGGTTGAAGTTTTTAAGCTTTTTTAACGTGGAATTTTTCAAGTATAGTTTTTTAGGTTGAATTTTGAAAGTTTTTTAGCGTGGAATTTTTTAGGTTACATTTTTAAGGTTGAATTTATAAAGCTTTTTCAGCTTGAATTTTTAGAGTTGAATTTTTACAGATTTGTTACTTTGTATTTTTTAAGGTTGTATTTTTTTAGGTTGTTTTTTGAGTATCATAATGAAAGCAATACTTATCCGCTGTCTCACGATGTAGTCGATGTGGACCGCGACGTTTCGACTGCTAGCCTTCATCAGGAAACCATGGTCTTGTCTTCCTGGATGGTCTCCTTGCGCAGGTAGGCGGCAAGAGACGCCAAGTTGGGCACCGTGAAGTCCGATGAACCTGTCAGGGGAGACAATTACGATGTTGGAAAGAAATTTAGACAAATCATATGCAAAGGTGTCGATACAGGAAACATTTTATAAGTATTTTTAGGGTTGCATTTTTAAACTACTTCTTTAAAGGTAATAATTGTAAGTAATTCTTACTCGTCTCACGATGGAGTCAACGATGTGGACTGCGACGTTTCGACGGCAATTGCAAGCCTCCATCAGTAAACCACGGTCTCTTCGTCCCGGATGGTCTCCTTGAACAAATAGGCGGCAAGAGTCGCCAAGTTGGGCACCGTGAAGTCCGATGAACCTATAAGGGGAGACAATTACGATGTTGGAAAGAAATTTAGACAAATCATATGCAAAGGTGTCGATACAGGAAACATTTTATAAGTATTTTTAGGGTTGCATTTTTAAACTACTTCTTTAAAGGTAATAATTGTAAGTAATTCTTACTCGTCTCACGATGGAGTCAACGATGTGGACTGCGACGTTTCGACGGCAATTGCAAGCCTCCATCAGTAAACCACGGTCTCTTCGTCCCGGATGGTCTCCTTGCGCAGGTAGGCGGCAAGAGACGCCAAGTTGGGCACCGTGAAGTCCGATGAACCTGTCAGGGGAGACAATTACGATGTTGGAAAGAAATTTAGACAAATCATATGCAAAGGTGTCGATACAGGAAACATTTTATAAGTATTTTTAGGGTTGCATTTTTAAACTACTTCTTTAAAGGTAATAATTGTAAGTAATTCTTACTCGTCTCACGAGGGAGTCAACGATGTGGACTGCGACGTTTCGACGGCAATTGCAAGCCTCCATCAGTAAACCACGGTCTCTTCGTCCCGGATGGTCTCCTTGCGCAGGTAGGCGGCAAGAGTCGCCAAGTTGGGCACCGTGAAGTCCGATGAACCTGTCAGGGGAGACAATTACGATGTTGGAAAGAAATTTAGACAAATCATATGCAAAGGTGTCGATACAGGAAACATTTTATAAGTATTTTTAGGGTTGCATTTTTAAACTACTTCTTTAAAGGTACTAATTGTAAGTAATTCTTACTCGTCTCACGATGGAGTCAACGATGTGGACTGCGACGTTTCGACGGCAATTGCAAGCCTCCATCAGTAAACCACGGTCTCTTCGTCCCGGATGGTCTCCTTGCGCAAGTAGGCGGCAAGAGTCGCCAAGTTGGGCACCGTGAAGTCCGATGAACCTATAAGGGGAGACAATTAAGATGTTGGAAAGAAATTTAGACAAATCATATGCAAAGGTGTCGATAGAGGAAACATTTTATAAGTATTTTTAGGGTTGCATTTTTAAACTACTTCTTTAAAGGTAATAATTGTAAGTAATTCTTACTCGTCTCACGATGGAGTCAACGATGTGGACTGCGACGTTTCGACGGCAATTGCAAGCCTCCATCAGTAAACCACGGTCTCTTCGTCCCGGATGGTCTCCTTGCGCAGGTAGGCGGCAAGAGACGCCAAGTTGGGCACCGTGAAGTCCGATGAACCTGTCAGGGGAGACAATTACGATGTTGGAAAGAAATTTAGACAAATCATATGCAAAGGTGTCGATACAGCAAACATTTTATAAGTATTTTTAGGGTTGCATTTTTAAACTACTTCTTTAAAGGTACTAATTGTAAGTAATTCTTACTCGTCTCACGATGGAGTCAACGATGTGGACTGCGACGTTCCGACGGCAATTGCAAGCCTGCATCAGTAAACCACGGTCTCTTCGTCCCGGATGGTCTCCTTGCGCAAGTAGGCGGCAAGAGTCGCCAAGTTGGGCACCGTGAAGTCCGATGAACCTATAAGGGGAGACAATTACGATGTTGGAAAGAAATTTAGACAAATCATATGCAAAGGTGTCGATACAGGAAACATTTTATAAATATTTTTAGGGTTGCATTTTTAAACTACTTCTTTAAAGGTAATAATTGTAAGTAATTCTTACTCGTCTCACGATGGAGTCAACGATGTGGACTGCGACGTTTTGACTGCAACTGCTCGTCTTTATCAGGAAACCATGGTCTCGTCGTCCCGGATGTTCTCGTTGCGCAGCCAGGCCACAAAGGCCGCCGACTTGGGCACCGTGAAGTCCGATGAACCTGTCAGGGGAGACAATTACGATGTTGGAAAGAAATTTAGACAAATCATATGCAAAGGTGTCGATACAGGAAACATTTTATAAGTATTTTTAGGGTTGCATTTTTAAACTACTTCTTTAAAGGTAATAATTGTAAGTAATTCTTACTCGTCTCACGAGGGAGTCAACGATGTGGACTGCCACGTTTCGACGGCAATTGCAAGCCTCCATCAGTAAACCACGGTCTCTTCGTCCCGGATGGTCTCCTTGCGCAGGTAGGCGGCAAGAGTCGCCAAGTTGGGCAACGTGAAGTCCGATGAACCTATAAGAGGAGACAATTACGATGTTGGAAAGAAATTTAGACAAATCACATGCAAAGGTATTCATACAGAAAAAACTTTTAGAAGTATTTTTAGGGTTGCATTTTTAAAACTATTTCTTTAAGGGTAATAATTTTTGTAATTCTTACTCGTTGTATCAAGATGTAGTCCACGATGTGGATCCCGACGTTTTGACTGCAACTGCTCGTCTTCATCAGGAAACCATGGTCTCGTCGTCCCGGATGTTCTCGTTGCGCAGGTAGGCCACAAAGGTCGCCGACTTGGGCACCGTGAAGTCCGATTAACCTGTAAGGGGAGACAATTAAGATGTTGGAAAGAAATTTAGACAAATCATATGCAAATGTGTCGATACAGGAAACATTTTATTAGTATTTTTAGGTTTGCATTTTTTAACTATTTCTTTAAAGGTGATAATTGTAAGTAATTCTTACTCGTCTAACGATGTAATCAGCGATGTGGACCGCGACGTTTTGACTACAACTGCAAGCCTCCATCAGTAAACCACGTTCTCTGCGTCCCAGATGGTCTCCTTGGGCAGGTAGGCGGCAAGGGTCGTCAAGTTGGGCACCGTGAAGTCCGATGAACCTGTAAGGGGAGACAATTAAGATGTTGATACAGGAACCATTTTAAAAGTATTTTCTGAGGTTAATAATGAAAGTAATTCTTACTCGTTGTCTCACGATGTAATCAGCGATGTGGACCGCGACGTTTTGACTGCAACTGCCAGCCTTCATTAGGAAACCATGGTCTCGTCCCAGATGGTCTCTATGCGCAGGTAGGTCGCCAAGTTGGGCACCGTGAAGTCCGATGAACCTATAAGGGGAGACAAGATGTTGGCAAGACATTTAGACAAATCATATGCAAAGGTATTGATACAGGAACATGTAAAAAGTATTTCATGATGTATTTTTTTAAGATTTAGATTATATTTTGGTGATAGAAATTTTTAGGTTGTGTTGTTAGGTTGTATTTTTAGGTAGTATTTAGCTCGAATTTTTTAAGTGGAATTTAAAAACTTTTTTAGCTTGCCTTTTTAAATCGAATTTTTAAAAACATTTATTTACCTTGGATTTTTTAGGTGACATTTTTTAGGTTAAATTTTCAAATATTGTTTAGTTTCCATTTAGGGGTTGAATTTTTAAAGATTTTAGGTTGCAATTTTTAGGTTTCGTTATCATTTTAGGTGGATTTGTTTTAGGTTGAATTCTTTTAAATTGTTTGGATGTATATATTGTTTAAGCTTTAAGGGTGTTTAATATTTTTTATAGGAAATGTTTGATGAATTTTTAAATATAATTATTTTTCAGTGGAATTTTTAAAGCTTTGTTAGCTTGAATTTCTATAATTTTTAAGGTGCAATTTTTGGGGTTGAAGTTTTTAAGCTTTTTTAACGTGGAATTTTTCAAGTATAGTTTTTTAGGTTGAATTTTGAAAGTTTTTTAGCGTGGAATTTTTTAGGTTACATTTTTAAGGTTGAATTTATAAAGCTTTTTCAGCTTGAATTTTTAGAGTTGAATTTTTACAGATTTGTTACTTTGTATTTTTTAAGGTTGTATTTTTTTAGGTTGTTTTTTGAGTATCATAATGAAAGCAATACTTATCCGCTGTCTCACGATGTAGTCGATGTGGACCGCGACGTTTCGACTGCTAGCCTTCATCAGGAAACCATGGTCTTGTCTTCCTGGATGGTCTCCTTGCGCAGGTAGGCAGCAATGGCCGCTGACTTGGGCACCGTGAAGTCCGATGAACCTGTCAGGGGAGACAATTACGATGTTGGAAAGAAATTTAGACAAATCATATGCAAAGGTGTCGATACAGGAAACATTTTATAAGTATTTTTAGGGTTGCATTTTTAAACTACTTCTTTAAAGGTAATAATTGTAAGTAATTCTTACTCGTCTCACGATGGAGTCAACGATGTGGACTGCGACGTTTCGACGGCAATTGCAAGCCTCCATCAGTAAACCACGGTCTCTTCGTCCCGGATGGTCTCCTTGCGCAGGTAGGCGGCAAGAGTCGCCAAGTTGGGCACCGTGAAGTCCGATGAACCTGTCAGGGGAGACAATTACGATGTTGGAAAGAAATTTAGACAAATCATATGCAAAGGTGTCGATACAGGAAACATTTTATAAGTATTTTTAGGGTTGCATTTTTAAACTACTTCTTTAAAGGTAATAATTGTAAGTAATTCTTACTCGTCTCACGATGGAGTCAACGATGTGGACTGCGACGTTTCGACGGCAATTGCAAGCCTCCATCAGTAAACCACGGTCTCTTCGTCCCGGATGGTCTCCTTGCGCAGGTAGGCGGCAAGAGACGCCAAGTTGGGCACCGTGAAGTCCGATGAACCTGTCAGGGGAGACAATTACGATGTTGGAAAGAAATTTAGACAAATCATATGCAAAGGTGTCGATACAGGAAACATTTTATAAGTATTTTTAGGGTTGCATTTTTAAACTACTTCTTTAAAGGTAATAATTGTAAGTAATTCTTACTCGTCTCACGATGGAGTCAACGATGTGGACTGCGACGTTTCGACGGCAATTGCAAGCCTCCATCAGTAAACCACGGTCTCTTCGTCCCGGATGGTCTCCTTGCGCAGGTAGGCGGCAAGAGTCGCCAAGTTGGGCACCGTGAAGTCCGATGAACCTGTCAGGGGAGACAATTACGATGTTGGAAAGAAATTTAGACAAATCATATGCAAAGGTGTCGATACAGCAAACATTTTATAAGTATTTTTAGGGTTGCATTTTTAAACTACTTCTTTAAAGGTAATAATTGTAAGTAATTCTTACTCGTCTCACGATGGAGTCAACGATGTGGACTGCGACGTTTCGACGGCAATTGCAAGCCTCCATCAGTAAACCACGGTCTCTTCGTCCCGGATGGTCTCCTTGCGCAGGTAGGCGGCAAGAGACGCCAAGTTGGGCACCGTGAAGTCCGATGAACCTGTCAGGGGAGACAATTACGATGTTGGAAAGAAATTTAGACAAATCATATGCAAAGGTGTCGATACAGGAAACATTTTATAAGTATTTTTAGGGTTGCATTTTTAAACTACTTCTTTAAAGGTAATAATTGTAAGTAATTCTTACTCGTCTCACGATGGAGTCAACGATGTGGACTGCGACGTTTCGACGGCAATTGCAAGCCTCCATCAGTAAACCACGGTCTCTTCGTCCCGGATGGTCTCCTTGCGCAGGTAGGCGGCAAGAGTCGCCAAGTTGGGCACCGTGAAGTCCGATGAACCTGTCAGGGGAGACAATTACGATGTTGGAAAGAAATTTAGACAAATCATATGCAAAGGTGTCGATACAGCAAACATTTTATAAGTATTTTTAGGGTTGCATTTTTAAACTACTTCTTTAAAGGTAATAATTGTAAGTAATTCTTACTCGTCTCACGATGGAGTCAACGATGTGGACTGCGACGTTTTGACTGCAACTGCTCGTCTTTATCAGGAAACCATGGTCTCGTCGTCCCGGATGTTCTCGTTGCGCAGCCAGGCCACAAAGGCCGCCGACTTGGGCACCGTGAAGTCCGATGAACCTGTCAGGGGAGACAATTACGATGTTGGAAAGAAATTTAGACAAATCATATGCAAAGGTGTCGATACAGGAAACATTTTATAAGTATTTTTAGGGTTGCATTTTTAAACTACTTCTTTAAAGGTAATAATTGTAAGTAATTCTTACTCGTCTCACGAGGGAGTCAACGATGTGGACTGCGACGTTTCGACGGCAATTGCAAGCCTCCATCAGTAAACCACGGTCTCTTCGTCCCGGATGGTCTCCTTGCGCAGGTAGGCGGCAAGAGACGCCAAGTTGGGCACCGTGAAGTCCGATGAACCTGTCAGGGGAGACAATTACGATGTTGGAAAGAAATTTAGACAAATCATATGCAAAGGTGTCGATACAGGAAACATTTTATAAGTATTTTTAGGGTTGCATTTTTAAACTACTTCTTTAAAGGTAATAATTGTAAGTAATTCTTACTCGTCTCACGATGGAGTCAACGATGTGGACTGCGACGTTTCGACGGCAATTGCAAGCCTCCATCAGTAAACCACGGTCTCTTCGTCCCGGATGGTCTCCTTGCGCAGGTAGGCGGCAAGAGTCGCCAAGTTGGGCACCGTGAAGTCCGATGAACCTGTCAGGGGAGACAATTACGATGTTGGAAAGAAATTTAGACAAATCATATGCAAAGGTGTCGATACAGGAAACATTTTATAAGTATTTTTAGGGTTGCATTTTTAAACTACTTCTTTAAAGGTACTAATTGTAAGTAATTCTTACTCGTCTCACGATGGAGTCAACGATGTGGACTGCGACGTTTCGACGGCAATTGCAAGCCTCCATCAGTAAACCACGGTCTCTTCGTCCCGGATGGTCTCCTTGCGCAAGTAGGCGGCAAGAGTCGCCAAGTTGGGCACCGTGAAGTCCGATGAACCTATAAGGGGAGACAATTACGATGTTGGAAAGAAATTTAGACAAATCATATGCAAAGGTGTCGATAGAGGAAACATTTTATAAGTATTTTTAGGGTTGCATTTTTAAACTACTTCTTTAAAGGTAATAATTGTAAGTAATTCTTACTCGTCTCACGAGGGAGTCAACGATGTGGACTGCGACGTTTCGACGGCAATTGCAAGCCTCCACCAGTAAACCACGGTCTCTTCGTCCCGGATGGTCTCCTTGCGCAGGTAGGCGGCAAGAGACGCCAAGTTGGGCACCGTGAAGTCCGATGAACCTGTCAGGGGAGACAATTACGATGTTGGAAAGAAATTTAGACAAATCATATGCAAAGGTGTCGATACAGGAAACATTTTATAAGTATTTTTAGGGTTGCATTTTTAAACTACTTCTTTAAAGGTAATAATTGTAAGTAATTCTTACTCGTCTCACGATAGAGTCAACGATGTGGACTGCGACGTTTTGACTGCAACTGCTCGTCTTTATCAGGAAACCATGGTCTCGTCGTCCCGGATGTTCTCGTTGCGCAGCCAGGCCACAAAGGCCGCCGACTTGGGCACCGTGAAGTCCGATGAACCTGTCAGGGGAGACAATTACGATGTTGGAAAGAAATTTAGACAAATCATATGCAAAGGTGTCGATAGAGGAAACATTTTATAAGTATTTTTAGGGTTGCATTTTTAAACTACTTCTTTAAAGGTAATAATTGTAAGTAATTCTTACTCGTCTCACGAGGGAGTCAACGATGTGGACTGCGACGTTTCGACGGCAATTGCAAGCCTCCATCAGTAAACCACGGTCTCTTCGTCCCGGATGGTCTCCTTGCGCAGGTAGGCGGCAAGAGTCGCCAAGTTGGGCACCGTGAAGTCCGATGAACCTATAAGGGGAGACAATTACGATGTTGGAAAGAAATTTAGACAAATCACATGCAAAGGTATTCATACAGAAAAAACTTTTAGAAGTATTTCTAGGGTTGCATTTTTAAAACTATTTCTTTAAGGGTAATAATTTTAGTAATTCTTACTCGTTGTATCAAGATGTAGTCCACGATGTGGATCCCGACGTTTTGACTGCAACTGCTCGTCTTCATCAGGAAACCATGGTCACGTCGTCCCGGATGTTCTCGTTGCGCAGGTAGGCCACAAAGGTCGCCGACTTGGGCACCGTGAAGTCCGATGAACCTGTAAGGGGAGACAATTAAGATGTTGGAAAGAAATTTAGACAAATCATATGCAAAGGTGTCGATACAGGAAACATTTTATTAGTATTTTTAGGTTTGCATTTTTTAACTATTTCTTAAAAGGTGATAATTGTAAGTAATTCTTACTCGTCTAACGATGGAGTCAACGATGTGGACTGCGACGTTTCGACGGCAACTGCAAGCCTTCATCAGGAAACCATTGTCTCGTCGTCCCGGATAGACTGGTTGCGCAGGGAGGCCGCAAAAGTCGCTGAGTTAGGCACCGTGAAGCCCGATGAACCTGTAAGGGGAGACAATTAAGATGTTGATACAGGAACCATTTTAAAAGTATTTTCTGAGGTTAATAATGAAAGTAATTCTTACTCGTTGTCTCACGATGTAATCAGCGATGTGGACCGCGACGTTTTGACTGCAACTGCCAGCCTTCATTAGGAAACCATGGTCTCGTCCCAGATGGTCTCTATGCGCAGGTAGGTCGCCAAGTTGGGCACCGTGAAGTCCGATGAACCTATAAGGGGAGACAAGATGTTGGCAAGACATTTAGACAAATCATATGCAAAGGTATTGATACAGGAACATGTAAAAAGTATTTCATGATGTATTTTTTTAAGATTTAGATTATATTTTGGTGATAGAAATTTTTAGGTTGTGTTGTTAGGTAGTATTTAGCTCGAATTTTTTAAGTGGAATTTTAAAACTTTTTTAGCTTGCCTTTTTAAATCGAATTTTTAAAAACATTTATTTACCTTGGATTTTTTAGGTGACATTTTTTAGGTTAAATTTTCAAATATTGTTTAGTTTCCATTTAGGGGTTGAATTTTTTAAGATTTTAGGTTGCAATTTTTAGGTTTCGTTATCATTTCAGGTGGATTTGTTTTAGGTTGAATTCTTTTAAATTGTTTGGATGTATATATTGTTTAAGCTCTAAGGGTGTTTAATATTTTTTATAGGAAATGTTTGATGAATTTTTAAATATAATTATTTTTCAGTGGAATTTTTAAAGCTTTGTTAGCTTGAATTTCTATAATTTTTAAGGTGCAATTTTTGGGGTTGAAGTTTTTAAGCTTTTTTAACGTGGAATTTTTCAAGTATAGTTTTTAGGTTGAATTTTGAAAGTTTTTTAGCGTGGAATTTTTTAGGTTACATTTTTAAGGTTGAATTTATAAAGCTTTTTCAGCTTGAATTTTTAGAGTTGAATTTTTACAGATTTGTTACTTTGTATTTTTTAAGGTTGTATTTTTTTAGGTTGTTTTTTGAGTATCATAATGAAAGCAATACTTATCCGCTGTCTCACGATGTAGTCGATGTGGACCGCGACGTTTCGACTGCTAGCCTTCATCAGGAAACCATGGTCTTGTCTTCCTGGATGGTCTCCTTGCGCAGGTAGGCAGCAAAGGCCGCTGACTTGGGCACCGTGAAGTCCGATGAACCTGTCAGGGGAGACAATTACGATGTTGGAAAGAAATTTAGACAAATCATATGCAAAGGTGTCGATACAGGAAACATTTTATAAGTATTTTTAGGGTTGCATTTTTAAACTACTTCTTTAAAGGTAATAATTGTAAGTAATTCTTACTCGTCTCACGATGGAGTCAACGATGTGGACTGCGACGTTTCGACGGCAATTGCAAGCCTCCATCAGTAAACCACGGTCTCTTCGTCCCGGATGGTCTCCTTGAACAAATAGGCGGCAAGAGTCGCCAAGTTGGGCACCGTGAAGTCCGATGAACCTGTCAGGGGAGACAATTACGATGTTGGAAAGAAATTTAGACAAATCATATGCAAAGGTGTCGATACAGGAAACATTTTATAAGTATTTTTAGGGTTGCATTTTTAAACTACTTCTTTAAAGGTAATAATTGTAAGTAATTCTTACTCGTCTCACGAGGGAGTCAACGATGTGGACTGCGACGTTTCGACGGCAATTGCAAGCCTCCATCAGTAAACCACGGTCTCTTCGTCCCGGATGGTCTCCTTGCGCAGGTAGGCGGCAAGAGTCGCCAAGTTGGGCACCGTGAAGTCCGATGAACCTGTCAGGGGAGACAATTACGATGTTGGAAAGAAATTTAGACAAATCATATGCAAAGGTGTCGATACAGGAAACATTTTATAAGTATTTTTAGGGTTGCATTTTTAAACTACTTCTTTAAAGGTAATAATTGTAAGTAATTCTTACTCGTCTCACGATGGAGTCAACGATGTGGACTGCGACGTTTCGACGGCAATTGCAAGCCTCCATCAGTAAACCACGGTCTCTTCGTCCCGGATGGTCTCCTTGCGCAGGTAGGCGGCAAGAGTCGCCAAGGTTGGCACCGTGAAGTCCGATGAACCTGTCAGGGGAGACAATTACGATGTTGGAAAGAAATTTAGACAAATCATATGCAAAGGTGTCGATACAGCAAACATTTTATAAGTATTTTTAGGGTTGCATTTTTAAACTACTTCTTTAAAGGTAATAATTGTAAGTAATTCTTACTCGTCTCACGATGGAGTCAACGATGTGGACTGCGACGTTTTGACTGCAACTGCTCGTCTTTATCAGGAAACCATGGTCTCGTCGTCCCGGATGTTCTCGTTGCGCAGCCAGGCCACAAAGGCCGCCGACTTGGGCACCGTGAAGTCCGATGAACCTGTCAGGGGAGACAATTACGATGTTGGAAAGAAATTTAGACAAATCATATGCAAAGGTGTCGATAGAGGAAACATTTTATAAGTATTTTTAGGGTTGCATTTTTAAACTACTTCTTTAAAGGTAATAATTGTAAGTAATTCTTACTCGTCTCACGAGGGAGTCAACGATGTGGACTGCGACGTTTCGACGGCAATTGCAAGCCTCCATCAGTAAACCACGGTCTCTTCGTCCCGGATGGTCTCCTTGCGCAGGTAGGCGGCAAGAGACGCCAAGTTGGGCACCGTGAAGTCCGATGAACCTGTCAGGGGAGACAATTACGATGTTGGAAAGAAATTTAGACAAATCATATGCAAAGGTGTCGATACAGGAAACATTTTATAAGTATTTTTAGGGTTGCATTTTTAAACTACTTCTTTAAAGGTAATAATTGTAAGTAATTCTTACTCGTCTCACGATGGAGTCAACGATGTGGACTGCGACGTTTCGACGGCAATTGCAAGCCTCCATCAGTAAACCACGGTCTCTTCGTCCCGGATGGTCTCCTTGCGCAGGTAGGCGGCAAGAGTCGCCAAGTTGGGCACCGTGAAGTCCGATGAACCTGTCAGGGGAGACAATTACGATGTTGGAAAGAAATTTAGACAAATCATATGCAAAGGTGTCGATACAGGAAACATTTTATAAGTATTTTTAGGGTTGCATTTTTAAACTACTTCTTTAAAGGTACTAATTGTAAGTAATTCTTACTCGTCTCACGATGGAGTCAACGATGTGGACTGCGACGTTTCGACGGCAATTGCAAGCCTCCATCAGTAAACCACGGTCTCTTCGTCCCGGATGGTCTCCTTGCGCAGGTAGGCGGCAAGAGTCGCCAAGTTGGGCACCGTGAAGTCCGATGAACCTGTCAGGGGAGACAATTACGATGTTGGAAAGAAATTTAGACAAATCATATGCAAAGGTGTCGATACAGCAAACATTTTATAAGTATTTTTAGGGTTGCATTTTTAAACTACTTCTTTAAAGGTAATAATTGTAAGTAATTCTTACTCGTCTCACGATGGAGTCAACGATGTGGACTGCGACGTTTTGACTGCAACTGCTCGTCTTCATCAGGAAACCATGGTCTCGTCGTCCCGGATGTTCTCGTTGCGCAGGTAGGCCACAAAGGTCGCCGACTTGGGCACCGTGAAGTCCGATGAACCTGTCAGGGGAGACAATTACGATGTTGGAAAGAAATTTAGACAAATCATATGCAAAGGTGTCGATACAGGAAACATTTTATTAGTATTTTTAGGGTTGCATTTTTTAACTATTTCTTTGAAGGTGATAATTTTAAGTACTTCTTACTCGTCTAACGATGGAGTCAACGATGTGGACTGCGACGTTTCGACGGCAACTGCAAGCCTTCATCAGGAAACCATTGTCTCGTCGTCCCGGATAGACTGGTTGCGCAGGTAGGCGGCAAGGGTCGTCAAGTCCGATGAACCTGTAAGGGGAGACAATTAGGATGTTGATACAGGAACCATTTGAAAAGTATTTTCTGAGGTTAATAATTAAAGTAATTCTTACTCGTTGTCTCACGATGTAATCAGCGATGTGGACAGCCACGTTTTGACTGCAACTGCAAGCCTCCATCAGTAAAGCACGGTCTCTGCGTCCCGGATGGTCTCCTTGCGCAGGTATAGGTGGCAAGGGTCGTCAAGTTGGGCACCGTGAAGTCCGATGAACCTGTAAGGGGAGACAATTAAGATGTTGATACAGGAACCATATTAAAAGTATTTTCTGAGGTTAATAATGAAAGTAATTCTTACTCGTTGTCTCACGATGTAATCAGCGATGTGGACCGCCACGTTTTGACTGCAACTGCAAGCCTCGATCAGTAAACCACGTTCTCTGCGTCCCGGATGGTCTCCTTGCGCAGGTAGGCGGCAAGGGTCGTCAAGTTAGGCACCGTGAAGTCCGATGAACCTGTAAGGGGAGACAATTGAGATGTTGATACAGGAAACATTTTAAAAGTATTTTCTCAGCTTAATAATGAAAGTATTCTTACTCGTTGTCTCACGACGTAATCAGCGATGTGGACCGCGACGTTTACTGCAACTGCAAGCCTCCATCAGTAAACCACGGTCTCTTCGTCCCGGATGGTCTCCTTGCGCAGGTAGGCGGCAAGGGTCGCCAAGTTGGGCACCGTGAAGTCCGATGAACCTATAAGAAGGGGAGACAAGATGTTGGCAAGACTTTTAGACAAATCATATGCAAAGGTATTGATACAGGAAACATGTAAAAAGTATTTCATGTTGTATTTTTTAAAGATTTAGATTATATTTTGGTGATAGAAATTGTTAGGTTGTGTTGTTAGGTTGTATTTTTATGTAGTATTTAGCTCAAATTTTTAAAGTGGAATTTTAAAACCTTTTTTAGCTTGCCTTTTTAAATCGAATTTTTAAAAACATTTATTTACCTTGGATTCTTTAGGTGACATTTTTCAGGTTGATTTTTCAAATATTGTTTAGTTTCCATTTAGGGGTTAAATTTTTAAAGACTTTAGGTTGCAATTTTTAGGTTTCATTATAATTTTAGGTGGATTTGTTTCAGGTTGAATTCTTTTAAATTGTTTGGATGTATATATGTGACCCGCTCTGCAAAAAGGGCACATAAGTCGCTGTATGCTTTTACGAGTTATGGGCCGTTCAATGTGAAGAGGGTGAACAATTCTTCAAACAAGTGATTTTGAAGGGAGGGAATTTGTTGCATCTTTGATACCTATATTATTTCATAACCAAAATCTTTGATTTCAGTGAATAAAGTTGGAAAAATAATGTGTTTTTGTCGAGTGCTTCAAAATGTATTGCTTTGCTTTTTGTTTTTTTAAATGGCTTGTTTCTCCTCAAGTCATTTCAAGAAATTCCTGAAAACAAACATGCAAATTTCCAAATATCTCGTGATTGCAGAATGCTAGAGACCTCAGACATATACCATATGAAAGCTTATAAAATGGCCTTTCCAGCTATATATAAAACACTATTTTCAAATTTTGCAACATAAGTGCCCTTTTTGCAGAGCGGGTCACATATTGTTTAAGCCTTTTAGGGTGTTTAATCTCTTTTATAGAAAATTTGAGATGAATTTTTTAATATAATTTTTTTTTCAGTGGAATTTTTAAAGCTTTGTTAGCTTTAATTTTCGGGGTTGAACTTCTGTATTTGTTTAGGTGCAATTTTTGGGGTTTCAGTTTTTAAGCTTTTTTAACGTGGAATTTTTCAAGTGGAGTTTTTTAGGTTGAATTTTTAAAAGTTTTTTAGCGTGGAATTTTCCAGGTTGAATTTTTAAGGTTGAATTTATAAAGCTTTTTCAGCTTGAATTTTTAAAGATTTGTTACTTTGTATTTTTTAAGGTTGCGTTTTTTTAGGTTGTTTTTTTAGTATCATAATGAAAGCAATACGTATCCGCTGTCTCACGATGTAGTCGATGTGGACCGCGACGTTTCGACTGCTAGCCTTCATCAGGAAACCATGGTCTCGTCTTCCTGGATGGTCTCCTTGCGCAGGTAGGCCCAGTAGCGGATCTACGGGGGGGGGGGGGGGGGGGGGGGTTGTAGGGCACCGCGCAAAGTTCGATGAACCTGTAAGGGGAGACAATAAAGATGTTGGCAAGAAATTTTGAAAAATCATATGCAAAGGTGTTGATACAGGAAACATATTGACATTATTTTTAAAAGTTGAATTTAAGTAGTTTTTTAGGTTGTAAATTTTGACTTTGGAATTTTTAAAGTAGTTTTTAGGTTCGAATTTTTACGTATTTTACGTAAGTTTTCTATATTTAAATTTAAGGATTTTTAAGTTGTATTTTTTATGTTGCAATTTTTAAAGGTTTTTAAGTTGTAATTTGTAAGGGTCTTAGGTTATAGTTTTTACGCTATATTTTTGTACGATTTTTTAGGTTGTAATTTTAAAAGTTTGTTTTAAGTATTTATGGTTGGGTGTTTTTTTTGGAAATATTTTTACGTATAATAATTAAAATAATACGTTGTCTCAAGATGTAGTCAACAATGTGGACCGCGACGTTTCGACTGCAACTGCTGGTATTCATCAGGCTATGGTGTAGACCCGTCGGTGTTGTCCTTATATCTGCTTCTCGGGGATCTAGTGTGCACCGGTGCAGGACAGTCATTGGCTAGGCACAGCGGCCCGGTCATTGGCTGGAGCAACGGCCGGGTTACTGGCTATGGTTGGAAAGATATGCCTTTCCACTTTAAAAATGAGACATCAAACGTTCAAATCTCTGTGGACAATTTGTGTATAGCTTTCGTAGCGTAAATGGAAATAATTCAGACTGAAATTCGGATATAATTAAATACCTCATTCAATCAGCACAAACAAAATTGGAAAAAAGAAAATTTCCGACCTACCTACCCTATTTTTGAAAGGCATGTAATCGGAAGCACAACCATTTTTGAGGCATTATTGTTTGTTGGCATACAAGATTTAAATCCACAAAGTCAAATAAAACGTAAAGGTACATGTACCTCATCTTCGTTGAGATTCTTCCGGCTGGAAACATCACGTGGGGACTAGTACCTACTGTGGTATCAGCTCTAAGCGACTCTGCACACAGATCAAGAAGCATAAAAAATAAATCCTTGTCCACCGTATTTTCTGTAGAAATGAGACAAATTAAAACAAATTCAGAAGGTTTTATTACTCATTAAATACAGATTTTAGACAAGAGAAACATTAAACTTTCTATATTTAACACAAACCTGTGGAAATTTGAGGTGCATGTATTTTCCAAGGCCGAAAATATTAACATGACCTCGAAAATTTAACATTGAATGACCCAGTATTGATTCCTATTGTAACCAAGCATACGCAAGATGTGACAGAAACGTGCGATGGTACTTTTTCAGGTCCGACAACAAGATGGTTTAATCAATTAGGACAATACACAAATTTAATCATACATTTTAGGTGAAGCAACAACCGGGTAAGTGTACAGTGGTTATTTTATGATCACCAAAAAGGCTATGAAACCACCTGAATAATTATGGGTGAGAAATAAGGCTAATAACAAGGCTACCACACCATAAGGGGAGTCTGTAGAGAATTGAGACAAAAACAAATACATGTAATTAAAGCCGAAAATACAATTTTCATGAATGCCGAAAATAATTATTTTCAAACATGAAATTTACTTTCATTTGCAGATACCTAATTTGTGCGCAAATATAGTCGAAACACCAGTTAGTAACTCAACACTGCATCATTTCAATAAAATAAAAAAAATTCTCACTGAGAGGCTGCACATTTTCAGTAACCTAAATTTTGCGAAATATTTACACATTTGGAGAACAAAAAATTACATTAAATTATTCAATATGTTCACATTGAACAGTTACAGAATAAACAAGCTAAATCACCTCGTACCTGCCCAGCAAACACATTAAGCTTTTATAACATTATGAAAAGGTCGTACGGATGTTATATATAAAACATTTTAAAATAACATTTTAAAACCTTATAGAAATGTTATGATAAACAGAACAACATTTTAATAACATAACTTAAATGTCTCAAATTTGACGTTTTATCGAGTATGTTAAAGTGATGTCATCCAAATGTTATAACCAAATGTTTTAAATTAGTTTCCATGAGGGAAACGTTTGCCATAAATGTGATATTTTACAAACATTATCCAGATGTTTTATAAATATCATAAAACGTTACTAAAACATCTCATAAATGCTCGAGTCCACGGTACTATCACAAACGTTTGAAAATGTTATAAATGCACTTCTACCTAATGTTTAAAAGTGGTTTAACTTAATAAATAAATGCCAGTGCATGTGATATTTTGAAGACGTCATTATAATGTTGCCACCTTATTATCTGTAAGTTTTAAGGATGTTCTTAAAACATATTTAAAAAAATATAATACTATGTTTTACAAATATCCCTAAAATGTCATACCGCAGAGTTGACAACAGTCATAAAACATTTTATAAATGGTTGAGTCCATGGAAGAATCAGTAACGTTAAAATAATGTTTAAAAAACACTTCATCCTGATGTTTAAAACTTGTCCGAATTATTAAATATATCTCAGAACATTTGATATTTAAAAGACATCATTATAATGTTACCAGTCGTATGTTTGTATAATGTTCTTAAAACATACATTTGTAGCCTTACAAACATGTTGCAGAACTATGTGTAAAATATTATGCCAAATTATTGATAAATATTCATAACATGTTTTAAGAATGTTAAGTCCACATAACTATTATTAATGTTTTAATAATGTCAAAAAAGCATTTCTGCCTGATGTTTAAAACTTGTCTTAGGTAAAAAATAAATCTCGGGCATTTGGTATCGAAACGACGCTATGATAATGTTACCATCTGAACATGTGTATGTTTTCATGATGTTCTTAAAACATCTTTTAAAAATATGAAACCATGTTTCACACATATCCCTAAAATATTATGACAAAGAGTTGACAACATTCTTACATGATGTAAATGTTTGAGTCCATGAAAGAATCAGTTAAACGTCTGAATTGTTAAATATATTTCAGAGCATTTTATATTTAAAAGACATCATTATAATTTTACCACCTAAAATAGTCGTATATTATTATTATAATGTTCTTAAAACATATGCGTATAGCATAAAAAACATTTTTTTTTTAAATCTTAAAAATGTTATGCCAAATTATACATAACATTCTTAAAACATGTTATAAATGTTTGGGTTCTTGGAAGAATAAGTTAAACGTTTAGGGACTAGGCCTATATGATGTTGCCAAAAGCACTTCATATTGAGTTTGAAACTTTTCTGAATTATTAAATATATATCTTAGAGCATTTGATATTTAGAAGACATCATTAGAATGTTACCGCCTAAATAGTGGTACATTATTATGATGTTCTTAAAACATGTCTTTAGCGTTAAAACATGTTTCAGAAATATCTTACAAATGATATACCAAATTGTTGACAACATTTTTAAAACATGTTATAAATATTCCACAGAACTATTGTAAACGTTTTAATAATGTTGTAAAAGCATTTCTGCCTGATGTTTAAAATCTGTATTCGGTAATAAATATATTTCGATATTTTTATAATCTATAAATTGACGTTACGACTGTCATATCTTTAGACTATTACTAAAACATTGTAGTCGCATTCAACAAAATGTTTGTATAATGTAACAGTTATATTTTTAAAAGATGTTTTAATTAAAATACACAAACGTATTGAAAATGTCATTAAACATATTAAAAACAAAATGAAATTGTTTTTAAAACATCGTTCTATTGTCGCGGTACAAACATTTCAAAATTTATTTTTTCAAAATGTTTTACAGATATAAACTCTCAAATGTATGTTTAATGTGTTACACGTTTTTTTAAAATAGTTTTTACATCAATTATCTTTGAAACATCATGCAAATGTTATTAAATTTTCATGAAATGTAATTATAACATTGTTATAATGTTTGAATTGACGTTACACTTGCATGTTGTCAAGCTATCATAAAACATCATCCGCGCATTTTTTTAAATGTTTTTGTAATGTAAAAATAGCTTTGAGACGGATATTTCGATTAAATGAAAAACGTTATTAAACACAATTAAAACAAATTTAAATCATTTTAAAAACAAAAAATTAATGTCGCGGATTAAACGTGGAATGTTTGCAAAACATTGTTGAAACATCGAGGTATAACAAATAATTATTATTTGTTGATGTTTGGAAAAAAGTTGACAGCAGTCTAAACATGTCCTAAATGTTTGCGTCCAAGGAACTATAAAAATGTTTTAAAATGTTTTATATGCGTCTTGATACGTTATATCAAGGTTGCCACAACATTTAATTTCATTATCTGCATCCCCGTGTTTTAAGTTTTAATACATGTATAACATGAAGGTTAATAACGAGGCATTCATTGATTTTGTTGAAAATTTATTGATATAATGACCATCACATCGTGATCACGTTGTATTTTGATGTTCTAACACTCCTTGGTAAATGTTGTAAACGTTGTGATAATGTTGTTGATGGTGTTCTGCATGGCAACATTATTATGATGTTAAATACACGTACTACGTTGTGATGATGTTGTGACAACGTTATAGTGACCTCAATTTGCATGTTGACCCCAAGGGGGCGTGGTAAACCTTGGTGAAACAATTTTGTCACTTTCTTTCAACATGAACGTTATGTTTTGCGTAACAGCGATATGTTTTAGGGTGTTTTCATAGAGATAATTGTGTAATATTTAACTATTAAAAGTCTCAAAGAAACAAATTTGCCAAAAAAGCAAAACAAAACAAATAAAATAATTTTGACTTGCAAACTGTGACTAAAGACGACGGTGATATTGGGCATATATATACCATTTAGGGACGTATTTAAAGTGGAGGAGAGGCTTCCTCAGATATTTAATTATGTATAGTATGTATACATAGTATTAATATATTGTATAGTATGTTAACCGATATTAAATCATCATTGATTTTCAGGAGCAGAGTTGCCGAATCTTGCTAACATATAGACCGTGGGGCGTCCGTTCGTATCGTTCAGCATTGTTCTCTTCGGCAGAGGGGGGACACAATAAACTCTCTTAAGCAAGTTAACAATACAATAGTTATTATTTTTGTTGATCCCGCATTCATAGGTTACGATGTTATGTAATTTTGATGATAAAAAAGTATCTATTTTGTGCGGAATAATATCATACAGAATCAGTCGTGCGTGTGTTTGTCCAATGAAATCGGGTTTCTCGTACCTCGCGATCTTTGTCACTTTTGGCTTGGCGTTCATTGGATGCTAAATTTCATGCGCAAATAGAAAACGATTTTGTAGCCAATGAAAATGGCTGTTATGGCCACACGCGGTACGTCAAAACCAGTGGCAACGTCAACAAAACGACGCGACGCGTCATGACGGTGGTTTTCATCGCAAGTGCTCATCACTCAGTACCAAATTCCACCAATTATACAAACAGAAACGGGTTATCCTTACTTAGAAAGCAGAAACAAGAAGCAAACCTAAGCCTTGTCAGCTGCGGGTAAGCATAGAGTTTATTTCTTTTTCTTTTCAAACGTGTATAGTACTTTTACTAGGCCTATATTAGTGGTTTTCCCTCGTGAACGTGGCGACCGGTAACGTGGCGCATAGCGCATGCTAGGCCCTTGGCCTTGCATTGCAATACCCCGACTTTACTCGTGCAGTGTTGCCAAACTTCTTTGTTGACAGAAACATAAAATTCATTCGGTGAAATACTGGTACTTTTACGTTATAATGCTTGCTATGTAACCTCTGTGAACAACTTCGGTGTCATGAAATTTATTCCGAAATTAAAAAACGGCGGTGTCCGGAAATTGGGCACAAAATCTGTCGAGTCCCCTAATAAAAAACTAAGTGAAGTTCCGAAAAAACCTGAATTTATTCCCCAACCTGTCTGAGTGGTTTTGTTTTCAGGCTGTTACTATATACTACAAACAGATCCTTTCGGGGAAAGGGGGGGCTGAACAAAACAGCTATTCAGAGCTCTAACTGTTAGTTACTGCAGATAACAGAAAAAAGAAAATCAGCTTTGTTGGGAATAGAATGTTTAAAAGAATTTATACTATGTTCAATGTTTATATTATTGTCTTGCATCGGTGTTATGTTAATTTAAATAAGGGTTTGCGCTTCTATTAATTTACCCTTCAGATAGTCCGAACTGTTGACTGGTTGCTGATATTTTTGGGCCTGAAATATACATTTAATAAACATTTCAGTTTTAATGTGTTGTGTGTATTTCCTTTGTTTTACAGATATCAACGGCGGTGCACAGACAAGAGAGTGCTTCAGACACTGAGCCTGCTGATGAACATGGCTGTTATTTACCAGATGTGATACGTCGAAAACCAGTGTCAACGTAAAAACAATCGTCTTAAGTTAACATGGCCGATACTTTCAACGAAAATGAAACAGAGTCCACCAAATTAAAATGCTATGCACATTTATCTGAAGTTGTTGAAGACATCAAACCAATCACTGAGACATCGTGGACAAAGTTTGTAGAAAGTGTACTAATTTGGAAGGATTTGGGTGGGAAATCTGCTGAAATAGCGAGGTGTTTCATAGCAGATCATGATGGCAGTGATAGTATACTACCTGGTTGCAGACTCGCGATGCCCAAAGACGGTGGTTTCCATCGCAAGTGCTACCAGTATTTCACTGATTCCACAAAACAGAAACGGGCTCTCCTTGCCAAGCAGAAACAAGAAGCTAACCTACAAGCCTTGTCAGCTGCGGGTAAGCAAAGAGTTTGTTTGTTTTTATTTTCAAACATGTGTAGAACTTGTGGAAGTCATGCATGTCTTCATGTCCATGCGCAAATGTACCGTGCCCGTGTCGCGCATGTCACGGAACCCAGACATTTGGCATGCAATATATTCTTTTGTTCATGTTCAATGTTGTCTGCATTAATTTTTTGTTTTAGAATGTTATGATTGTTATATCAGTTTTTGTCTAAAACGTATTGGATTCATGGAGCTGGGTTTGATTAAGATTGGACCAAAAAAAACAAAAGTTGCGTCTAATAGTCTGTCATGAATAAGAAAATTGATATCTTTTATGTTAAGATATTAATTATCATATTCATGCAAACTGTGTTATTGGGTTCACCGCCCATAGGGAAACCCCTGGCAATTTTTTTTGGCAATGCAAATTTTTCCTTTACAATATGAAGTTCGGCTGCAGGCATTCGTTTTGGTTGCACTAATTAGACATTTTGTTATGAATAAGATAATTTATATCTTTTAAGGATATTAATTATCATATTCATGCAAACTGTTTTATTGGGTTCACCACCCATAGGGAAACCCCTGGCCAATTTTTGAACTGAAAAATGCATGAAGTTCCGGAGAAAAAAATGAATTATTCCCCTGCCTGTCTGGTGTTTGTTTAGGCTGCTACTATGTACTGCAAACATCATAGAACGGTTGGCCTGGTGGCTGATATTTTGTGGCCGAAGTATACATTTAAACATTTCAGATTTAATGTGTTGTGTGTATTTTCTTTGTTTTACAGATATCAACGCCGGTGCACGAACAACAGAGGTTGCTTCGAATTCAGACACTGAGCCTGCTGAAAAAAAAAACCCGAATCCTGCGTTCAGAGACGGGTCTGGAAAAAACGAGAGCTGCCAGATCTTCCCATGTACTTCCGAGGATGTGCATCATTTGTCGTGGTGCTCGGTACACGACAGATCGTGATGGAAAGAGGAAGAAGCAACCACTAGTCCAGTGTGAGCTTATTGATGGTGGCAAGCTTCTGGAGGCTGCAAAGTTGAAAAAAGATGAGAATTTGCTTCTCCACATTGAAAACAGAGACTGTGTTGCCATTGAACTAAGATATCATTCCTCTTGCCATAAACACTACACAAGGTTTCTTGGTAAACCGCAAAGTGTAACTTTTAATGTACCATCGCCCCTCTACTCAACAGCTTTTGAGACGTTTTGCCGAGAAATAATAGATTGCCATATCATTAATGACAAAGAAATATGGAGAATGACTAAACTGAAGAGGGTCTTCGACCGGACTGTACGAGACGTTGAACATGAAGATTCGTCTTCTTACAAGACATGGAGTCTCAAGCAACGGTTGAAAGAAGCATATCCCCAACTTTGCTTTTTGAAACCGAATAGATAACAATTTTAAGCTTAAAAATCAAAGCAAAATAGGCACTTTGAAAGAACAATCTTCATATAAGGTATTGTTACAATTCGGATGTGTTGATAGAATTTGTTCAATCAAATTCGCCTTACAAAATACTTTTTAAACTGTCAACAAGAAACAAACGTTGAGGTACACATTTTTCGGTTGGAAAACTTCAATTCTTGTAATAGTCCAATCCAGGATAACAATCCACAATGTAACAAACTCTGGCTTTTTCATACTTTAAAGATTACAGTACATGTAGCTCGATTACCACATTTTTAAAGGTGTAATGGCAGATGTGTATTGCCTGAGAGATTTGGTTTTTAAATTGTTTAGATAACAATTTTAAGCTTAAAAATAAAAGCAAAATAGGCACTTTGAAAAAACAATCTTGAAATAAGGTAATGTTACAATTCGGATGTGTTGATAGAATTTGTTCAATCAAATCCGCCTTACAAAATACTTTTTAAACTGTCAACAAGAAACAAACGTTGAGGTACGCATTTTATCAGTGGATAATAAAACATTGATGATCCTGTCAATAGTCCAGTCCAGGATAGCAATCCACATTCAACAATGTAACAAACTTTGTAGAGAACAAGTTGCTAAATGTGGCTTTATATAATTATAAATCAGCTATAAATAATGGATAGACATGAAGAGAATATGCTATTGGAATGAAAAGAAAATTAAGGTATTTGCACCTAATGAGAAATTGTTGTGATTTGCGTCATTGTAATGTTAACTCAAATATAAGGGTTAGCCCTTCCAGCTGACTGCATGCGATATAGCCTAGGGATCAAATTTGCCAGTGATCCCATCTGCACAAGAGTGGAAGGTTGTGGGTTCGAATTCCACCCAAACAGTATGTGAATTTTTATACCTCACATAGACTGGAAAGCACTGAGCATGCAGTGCTAATTGTAATGCATGTAATACTAAGTCGGGAAGGGCAAACCCTTATTTGAAATTGAAATAACAGAATGATATTAGGACACACAGGGCTCTGTTTTTTCATCAGATTGGAAATGTTGTTTGTGTACTCCAGCTTTATCGTCGAAAAAAAATGTGGGGATTATAATGCCTCAACAAAACATTTTTATTAAATTTCAATAAGTTGAACCATATTTGACGAAAATTAATCTGGTAAAAATAATAGAATACCTATAAAATCTTTGAAAATAACAATTCACATAGCTGTGTTTACTATATAAAACAAATTAATAATTTCCTTGAACATGAACAAGAAATCCCCATCGTATCATAATATTTGAGGCACAATATATACGGAGCTTGATATATTTTTTCAATATATTTTTGGTCAAGCGAGGGCGCTGTTTTTCTTATGTTTTTCTTTAAAGTGAAAAATGTGAAGATTTTTTCGGGAATTACACATTAATGTGCAATTTTTGAGCGTGGGATCAAGTGAATCCTTGATTATACACATGTTATCTACCATTTGAGCCATATTGTGTGTCCCCCCCCCCCCCCCCCTAAACGTTGGAGAACAAAAATCGCTTTCTGAAAGGATTTCAGGCCCATGCCCTACAGTCTAATAACCGTTTCATTAATTGCAGGAACGATTAAGTGTGGGAATGGCATGAAGTGCATACAGATCCATAGAGCTAAGCTTGCAAATTACTGCTCCAACACGTAGTTCAAACGTTAATTAATATAATTTGTAAAAACATTTGGGTGCAATTCCCTAACATTTCTAAGATATCATTATATTATTAAAACAATGTAAGAGCTGAATGGCCAGTCACAAGCAACCCAGCTAACACTTTGATGTTTTGATAACGTGGTATAAATGTTATGTGTAATGTTGTGATGATATTACCAAATAATGTTATGGCGACATGGTCTTACAAACGTTTTAGTGATACCTACATGACATTAATGAAAAAACGTTGGTGCGATGTTTTCATAACGTTTCAAATTGACCATGTCGCCATAACATTATTTCGTATTATACAACACCTGAATAAATCCCAGCCATCCGATTGGTGGATCGTCAATCACGTGCATTGAATTATTCGACCCATCACACGACGCGAACCCGCACCGCCCAAAACGTTCTATCACATGGTTCTATCAAACGGTGCGCGCGCACTGATAGAACCAAAAGAACTTCCCTAATTTCACGGTCACTATGGTGGCGCTACATACAGGGCTGTCATTCACACAACATGGCGGCCGAGTTTCCCGAACTGCCGCGGTTTGTTCTCCTAACAGACGACGAAATATTGGAACTCGTAGGCGATGCTGACGCTCCAAATACAAAGAGACAAATCAAATATGCAGTGAAACGATTAGATGAATTTGCAAGACACGCAGGAACAACAATTGAAGCTTTAACTGATTCGGAACTCGACAATGTTTTGTCGCGGTTTTATGCGGGACTGAGAAGGTAAACGGCACGTTGTAACGTTACACCAAGAAATCCATACATGCAATCTGTCGGATTTATTCAGGCGTTGTATAAAACAAATAATGAATGTTTCACATTCGTGCAATGGTAAGAATAATTTTATTCGGTGACAGATGCAATGTCCCATTCCACTCGGCTTCGCCTCGTGGAATGGAACATTCAATCTGTCACCTCATAAAGTTATTCTGACCATCGCACTCATAAACATTCATTATTTGTATAATATATTCACAACATTACAAATAACATTTATACCACGTTATCAAAACATCAATGTGTTAGCTGGGTTGTGTTGTCAATAACAATTATTTGTCGCAGAATCTTTAAGCATTTACGTTGCATGAAAGTTCCACTTATACCATTCCAAAATTGGGCATAGTTTTCATCATTGATAAAGATGCACACATTTGATCAAACACCTATACCAGCAATATGTATATAATAAGCTGGGTTTGACGAACGTATACGGCACGGCTAAGCCGGCTGTACAGGAGGTATAAGGCACATCAAGATGTAAACTGTAAAGTACAAGAAAATGTTCTGTGACTTTATAAGATTTATAATTGTTCTTCATACTACCTTATCTTGTTTTGCTCACTCCCGCAAAACAATCTATTTCCGTGAAAGTATTTAACATGTTCAAGAATTGGACTTCCACGTTTGCCTTTTGTCCTCGTGAACCTAAGCAAATATACAATTGATATGAGGCTCCACAGATGCATATTTTACAAAGTGAGACCTTCATATGTGCTAATTACAGTAATTAAAACCATTGTGAACTTGTATTGGGCTCAAATTCCTCTATAAATACTAAATGGATTCCATTCCACTTCAGTTCAAATCTCATTTAGGCATTTAAACCTCGAAAATTAGCATTCAGGTGTACATGTTCTTTCAACAGTTTGTTTTACTCAAAATATAAATCTTAGTCTACTAAATTTATAATACATCGATACTTCCTCCGACCGATCCAATATTCGTATTAGAGGTGCGTTTCTCAAAATACCGGGTACATTATTGTAGGTTTGCAATTTTTTTTAGTAACAATAAGAAATATTTGTAACTTACCATGCAGCGTCCCCCGACCTGTGCCAACCGAAGAATGTGCTGAAAACACGGGGCAATTCTAAGGGTATTGGCTGCAAGTGCTAATGTAGCAATGTCTTAACACGCACGCATTTGAATTGAATAGCAGAACCAACGATGATGTTCGCTCAATGGAACTCAAGAACAGAGTGGCTAAAGTAAATTTTGCACTGAGCCAGGAAAGCTACACCTAAAGGTTTCACATCCAAGTGAGAGCATGGTGAGAGGCAGTTGCGCAACAATAGCTTATTGTTCTCGGCTGCACAGCTACATATGTATCTAGAGCATCGCACAATGCAGAGTAAACTGGGTTTGTGCATGAATAAGGCGCTGTGCTAGAGGGAGGGATGCACACATATACTAAAGTACAATAAAGATTGCTCTACAAGGCATGGCCGCATACTTGTTCCAAATTATGACAATAGAGAGAAAGGAATGTGAGAAAGAAGTAAAGGAAAAGAAAGTTTTACAAGGACCGTGAAGGGACCAGATGATTCTTATATTTAGATCGGTCACAATCAACACTAGATTAAGAAGAATGGTAGGTAAGCTGATAGTGCAGTAGAGGGTCCAGGTGACCAACCGGGTCAATAAGAGGCTACTGAGTATTCATACATTCCCACGCGGGGTTCTGAACTTACAATTGGTCTAGATACATTCAAAAAAAGGTATGCAACCGATTTTGCTATCACTGAGAACAGAAATGATTATAGAGCGTGTAAGTTGACATCGAGAACGTACGAGAGTTTACGAGAAACCGAACTTCCGGGCACCTCAAATAGGAGCTTCAACGTGTAAAGCGAATAGTGTTCTTTAAATAATTTGTTTTGACGCTGTTCTTTTTACTGAAAGGTAGATAAAAACTTTTAGCAAAATATTATTTTTCATTTCAATTTACAAAATGTGAACGATATATTAAATTAGGGAAACGGAGAACGAAAAAGTATATACGTCATAGTACGTAATTAATTCGCCATTGTCTGGTAGTTCACGCGCCAGTCTTAATAGCGTAGACCATTATAAGGTGGTCGTCGCATATACGTTTATCTTACGTCCGCAGCGGGCGCATCCAGTACAGAGGTTTTGGGGGCCGTGCTTTCTCTTCCCGACAATGAGGCAATCACGTTGCAAACCTGACGCTTAGGTCAAACATTTTTTACTACTTTCTTCAATATTTAGACAGTCATACATTTTTTCATATATTGTAAAATTAATTTTGAATTTATCATCTATATTTATGGCCGTTTCATGGTTCAAATCTTTGTAAAAACAAAGTATTACAGAAAAAAAATCAACCACACGTAAAAGTATTATAGCCGGCGGCTCGGAGGTGCCCGGAAGTTCAATCGTGACCTTTATGCGCGAGACTCACACGGTCTATTGGCCTAGCCTGAGGCTGACGGCAGCGTCAAGCTAGCACCAGATTTAGCCTCACATTCGTACATACATAAATTACTATAATGTCCTAGTGGGGATACTACATATTTATCAGAGTGCAATCATCTCTGTACAATTTATATTCCAAATAAGAATCGTCTCTGATTGTGCAATAATAGAATGATTTCGCATTTTTGAATAATTACTAGCGTATGTTGTATACTTACAATCAAGAATTAGCAGTGATGAGACAGACTTCACTTCTCACATGTACAAGTACAACGTGGAGTTTACCGCGTTTGTTCTACCAGCGGTTCATCACAACAAGCCATAATTCCCCTGAAGAAGGTGCATTGCACCGAAAGCTCGGGTAAAACTATCCGGTGAGCACTGTTTCACCTTTACCATATATATTTTATATATATATATATATATATATATAAAGGGAAAGTATTAAAATACAGCTGGACGCCTCATATAAGAGACGAATGACGGGAAGAGGAACTGAATCCGGTGCTGGAGTTGACGGGACCGCTACTCAAAAACGACATTGAGAAAATATTTAAAATGTCATATGTTGTAGCCATTTATCTTCCCTTTATACATCAGAAAACATAGGGTGGCTCACACTGCATAACATGACTTCTTGACAGTTCCGTTAACCCCATCACTAAGGATTCTATTTACACGCACAGCACGGGAAAACAACAACAACTGAATCCGGTGCTGGAGTTGACGGGACCACTACTCAAAAACGACATTGGGGAATTTTTTTAAATTTACATATGTTGTAGCCATATATCTTCCCTTTATACATAGGAAAATATAGGGTGGCTCACAATGTATAGACTAATTGACAGTCATAAAAACAAAAAGGAAATAGTGTTTTTAAGACGATTCGGACGTTGTTTACTCTCCCTGGCAAAAAAAGCTGGATACGCTACTGCAACCATGATGTAAAAGTAGTAATGCTAATAAGCAATCTACAACAATGCACTGGGCTTCATACGTCTTGTCAAGTGTCACAACAATGTACAAGTAATGCTAAGCAATCAACAACCTTGCACTGATGAGCTGGGCTTCATACGTCTTGTAGTGTCACAACCATGTACAAGTAATCTTCAACAATCATTGTTTCCTGCTGAGGTTCGTCCATGGGAAGGAAAAAATTAATCGGCTATTTTTGTTTCGATCGAACTTGAAAACAAGACTCTCTGCACTATATGAGATGTACATAAACCATCTCAAACGCCACAGGTCGATTTATGTTTCTACCGCCCCACATGTGATATCGTTATAAATATGGGCACTTTCAAACTGCAGTCACTACAACCATCATTGTTTCATACCGCGGTTCGTCCATCAGAGGGCAGAAATTAATAAGCTTTTTTTTTACTATGGAAAACAAGACTATCTGCGCTATGCGCCCTGTAAAAAGTCCATCTCAAACGCGAGACCTTGCTACTTATGTCAATAAACAGACGAATGACAGGAACTATGACAGTATGGGAACTTTGTGCTATGTTACAATATAGTTTGTCGTCAATTCAGATGGTTCCCACAATGAGACGATATTTATAGACACTGGAAACGCAACTCTAGAAATTACCGTCTCAAACGCTACAGGTCGACTCGCAAAATTCAGAGTTTAACGCCATCCTAATGAAATAAAAAGAAATTAAGGAAAAGCTGGGTTTTTTATACAACGGTAAAAACACGATCTAACCATTCTGACAGGAAATGTTGAAATAAGTTGCAAATTTAGCAGCTATTTCAATTCTTCCAATCCCGCTGCACAGTGTGCTTTTTAATCTGTGCCATTTATTACACAGCGCCCTCAACGGCAAGCGTATCTATGTATAATGTCCATCTCAAACGCCACAGGTCGATTTGTTTTCCAATGCCCCACACATGATATCATTGTAAATTTCGGCAATTTCAAACCGCACTCACTGCAACAATCATTGTTTATACCGAGGGTTGTCCATCTGGCGGCAGAAATTTATCTTGCGTCGTTTTTCCGTCGAAAATATGGGACTTGTTGCAATACGTATCTCGTGTACACAAACCATCTCAATCGCCACAGGTCGATTGGTGTTTTCTACCGCCTCACAATATGATGTCGTTGTAAATTTGGGCAATTGAACCGCACTTTCTTCAACAATCATTGTTTCATACCGAGGTTCGTCCATGAGAAGGCAAACATTAATCGGCTACTTTTTTTTCGATCGAAAACAAGACTCTCTGCACTATATGACGTGTACTAAATAGAAACCATCTGAAACGCCACAGGTCGATTTATGTTTCCATCGTTGTAAATTTGGGCACTTTCAAACTGCACTTACTGCAACAAGCATTGTTTCATACCGTGGTTCGTCTATCAGAGGGCAGAAATTAATGAACTATTTTACCATGGAAAACAAGACTATCTGCGCTATGCGCCCTGTAAAAAATCCATCTCAAACGCCACAGGTCGATTTACAATGGGCTCTTATCGAGACCTAGTCCTTGCTATTTATATCAATAAAGACGAATAATCTCAGGAACCATGACAGTATGGGAACTTTGTGCTATGTTACAATATAGTTTGTCGTCAATTCAGATGGTTCTCTCAATTAGACAATATTGATATATACTCTCAAACGCTACAGGTCGACTCGCAAAATTCAGAGTTTAACGCCATAATGAAATAAAAAGAAATTTAGGAAAAGCTGGTTTTTTTTATATAGTTTCGTACACCGACAATGGTAAAAAAAAAGGGCGCACTTAAAATACGACGCAAGAGGGCGCTATTTAAAAGAACGGACGCTATGTTGAAATGTGACCATTTGGCAGAAAATCGCTATAACGAACAATCGCTACAACGAACAACATCGGGATCCCGCGGTGTCGTTATAGCGACGTTCCAAAATACAATGTACAAGCATGGAGGAAGAATCCTTCCTCCATGGTACAAGTATCAATTTCCCTCCTTCCATTTTGTGTGCCTGCAACTTATTTTTCCTCCCAAGGAGTTCGACAAAATTCCACTTTGTTCCAACTTCTCAGTCCTTAGTATAACATAAATCCTCTGAAAAAAGCTGTTTTCCTTTCAGCTTTATACAATGTATGTAGATTTTCCAAACTAGTTTGTTGGTTTGAAGACAAAAAATCAGTTCTCACAATGGCAGATGATATGTTTCATGACTATGTCACCTGGATTAATAATAAGCACCGTTCATTATTCAGATCTTTTTATTTTTGAAAAACAGAAATCAATTTTGTCCCTTTTTTTCTTGTCAATGTTAAGGGTGACAAAGGAGTTGCCAAGATTTTTTTTTAGAGGGCTACAAGATGTATTTAGTCTAGCTATGGCACTTGCAGGTAATCTATGCCACGTCTAAATGCAAAACATTGATCTTTTCCCTGAAAGGATTTAGAAAGTGATTTCAGAAATCCGTTCAATTTCTCATCCTCCGCAAAAATAAATTATCATAATTTCTACATAATGACAGTATTTTGAGTTAAAGAAAAAATGCTCAAAATACAATGTAAATGTACATGTTTATGAACATGTTTAATAATTCAAATAGCTTGAAAACATTTTAACGAATGTGCTTTGGTCCTGTGGATACGAGACAAACCCTTAAGACACTTACAACCTGCAGGCCAACTTTTATTCAACACAATCTGTCTATGCGATGTCCCAATACCTAACATACTTGTCCCTCACTCAATAAAACCAAAAGTACATTTTGATAATTTATTCTGTAAATAAGACCCACAATTCATAAATTATAACTTTTGAAAGACACAATAATGTAAGAACATTCAGAGAAATAAACAAAATGTGTATCTAATTCTTTTGAAGGGGGCACCGTTTATTCCAAGGCCAAATTTGCATGAATTCATCAACAGCCATACCAATATAAATGACACATTCATGTCCACACAAGATGTAAAACAAAAATGCCTGCCTATTTTACACGATTATTTCAAGTGTATGCAAATGAATCCATTAGTTTCATCACTAATAAACTTTTTTATACAACTTCATTAATTCACATGTATCTTTTCAGCTACAAATTGACACCGGTCAATTTTTGCCATCTGAACGTACAATATCTTGGACTTGAAAGAAGTCAATAATATGAGTGATAAAAAGAGTTAAAATGTGCTGCAACACAAACAAAACACAACAATGGTATAATTTATAAAAATAGAATGTATTTACCTTTTCTAATTTACTATCTTTCTAATACACTCTTTCCCAACTTGCATAGCATATCTTTGCAATGGTTTAAATTTACATGAAAATATCTCTAAAGGACTTTAAATACAGGGACAATACCCTGGACTACCCCTCATGTTTCAACCCCTTTTCTTGCTCACTTTGTTCTTATTCTTGTGGTATTTCACCATCAGCCATCTTACAATGTACTTTTACAATTTGTGTTTCAGGTCATTCCATTTGGTATATCAAGACAAAGTCTTTTCATTCACTTGATTAAACAATGAGCCTCTACAGGCAGCTCAAAAGTCCAGTGGAATCAGTTGATGGGTACATGTATTGCAGAACTTAGCAGTAGCAACATCCGTTGCAGTAAAAGAGAACAAAAAACTCAAGGCAATGAATTTCCACTTGAGTTTGGGGAGAAAGTTACTGTCTGCCCATCAATAAGTTGATCCATGTTGTTTGTTGCCATGGCGACTGCTCGCCCCAACTGGTGTGAACTTTGACTGAGCATGCTCAGAAGGTCCTTCATGCTAAGATGGGCAAGGTCCTCACCTTCCATCTTCATGGTATGCAAATTAGCTGCCGAGCCAGACAGTGACGTGCCACTGCTTGTGGAGTTGCTTGGTTGGTTGCTGCCAAGAAGCACGTCACCAGTGATAAGACTAGACGTAATGGCACTGACTAAGGGGTTCTTGTCTGGTGTTGGGGGCGGGGAAAGTTTGTCCCCGCCTCTCCTCTTGGGCTCATCCAGTTGGAGTTGTGAGCCAAACTGCTGAGACAGGCTGTCAAATCGGACATCTTTAGGGATGAACGAAGGCCAGGCCTGCAATCTCCTAATCAACTCTGTCTGGCAGGACCTGAAGATGACAAGGAAAGATGAGAATATTGGAAATTGCAACCAAACAAACACAGACGTCTGGGGGAGGGGACTGAAGATTACAGTATCAACTTTGTATTTAGTGTGTGCCGAGATAGACTGACTCACCTGACACTATCGTACAACTGCCTCATGTTATGACACAACTTCCTGGAATCAGAAACTAGACTGAGAAGTTGCTGGTAGGTCTTCCTATCTTCCATCAGACATCCCTCCACTACGCTCCTCAGCTCTCTCTCCTGCATCACCTGCGCTTGAAGTTCACCCTTCTTGACCATGACCTAAGGGGTAAGGTTTTGCAAACCATTTACATCAATGGTGAGGTTTGACTGATGAAAGATGATAAGTAATGGTCCAGATCACAGTGACAGATGACCGAATGGAACAGTTGCGGATGATTACAATGATTAGGGTGTTCCTGACAGATTAGGGTGTTCCTGACAGATTAGGGTGTTCCTGACAGATTAGGGTGTTCCTGACAGATTAGGGTGTTCCTGACAGATTAGGGTGTTCCTGACAGATTAGGGTGTTCCTGACAGATTAGGGTGTTCCTGACAGATTAGGGTGTTCCTGACAGATTAGGGTGTTCCTGACAGATTAGGGTGTTCCTGACAGATTAGGGTGTTCCTGACAGATTAGGGTGTTCCTGACAGATTAGGGTGTTCCTGACAGATTAGGGTGTTCCTGACAGATTAGGGTGTTCCTGACAGATTAGGGTGTTCATGACAGATTAGGGTGTTCCTGACAGATTAGGGTGTTCCTGACAGATTAGGGTGTTCCTGACAGATTAGGGTGTTCCTGACAGATTAGGGTGTTCCTGACAGATTAGGGTGTTCCTGACAGATTAGGGTGTTCCTGACAGATTAGGGTGTTCGTGACAGATTAGGGTGTTCGTGACAGATTAGGGTGTTCATGACAGATTAGGGTGTTCATGACAGATTAGGGTGTTCGTGACAGATTAGGGTGATCATGACAGATTAGGGTGATCATGACAGATTAGGGTGATCGTGACAGATTAGGGTGATCGTGACAGATTAGGGTGTTCATGACAGATTAGGGTGTTCATGACAGATTAGGGTGTTCGTGACAGATTAGGGTGACCATGATAGATTAGGGTGATCATGATAGTCCTCAATGTTTCCACACTGTATTCAGGAAGAAAACTACCACATACCAAGTATTGTACTGAAAACAGTGACAGCAATGTTGATAAGAATGATGGGAATAATTATGATCTTGATCATGAAGATGAATGTCATGATGTTGATGGTATTTATTGTGACAAATGTCAACAATTACGATGGTGAGGATAGGTTGATAAGGAAGATGTAACTGATGATAATGAATGTAATAAAGAACATTTTAATGAAAGTAAAAACGACAATGACAAAAATAATGAAAATTGAGATGACAATCATAGTGATGACACTGAAAAAGACACGGAATGATTCAATATGACTCTGATGACTGTGACAATGACTGGACAAAGGACAACACCTCCTGCAACTGTATGGCCAATTCTTGCATAGCTGTCTCAACCCTGTCTGCATACACCTGCTCCAAGTTATCTGAAAATGGCCGTGCCTGGCTGTGCCATCTGGCAATAGCATTGGTCATCTTGCGTCTTGGGCCCATCAGCCTGTGAAGAAAAATGATAGTTTACAAATCATCGCATTTAACAAAACACGCCAAAGAAAACTGGCAGGAGCGGGATTCGAACCTGCGACCTCCGGAATACCGTACCGGCGGTCTACAGAGTGAGCTCTCTTGCCCGATGTTGGCATTCAATTTCATGAGAAAAGTTGCAAGAAGAAGTGTTGACTGAAATCAATCTTGGGCTATGGAAGAGAAACCGCGGCCAAAAAACTTATCAAACTAATGAGCAATGTCTACTTAAAATAAGACGGGCAGAGTAGTAGCAAGCAGAAGCAATAGTTGGCATCTACTGGCATGGCTTGGAGCAAAGTCAGACCAGTACATCAATGAAAACTAAACGTTAACACAACCCCCTTGGGTTCATAAAAACATATTAAAACTGATGGATTTAGGGATGGTCTTCCACAATGCAATGCCTGAAATCTGCATGAAATACACTTTTTAAATAAGAGGGGTGTAGTGGTAAATGAACAATCAACTCACTTGATACCAACTTCTTTCAGGTCACTGTCTGTCAAGGTTAGAAATACTCTCAAATCAACGTCCTGTTCCTCAAAAATATGCAAGTACTTAATTCTCAAGCCAAGATCGTCTAGGAGACTAGCAAGATCCTGGTAGGGGTAAGAGTGCTGCCTTGTATCACTAGCTCTATCGCATGGTGTATCCTGGGTCATGTCACCGGGGAGGGGTGGAACGATGGAACGGTATCCGATGCCATTTGAGTAATTACGGTCTGAGGTAGGAACTGCAGATTGCATTTGATGCAGCAAAGGGGTATGCAGGCAACCAGTTAGTGGCAAATGGTCAGATAACGATGGTATCCCATGATCCTCTCTGATTCTTCTGCCAGCAGTCGCAGGGTCTGCATATAGTGGGTCAACTAACCCATAGCCCATCCTCGTCAGATCTGCAGAGATCATCTGTGACAGCTGGTCTGACAATGTCTCAGAGAAGGCTGCGTTTTCGGAGGAGTTGGAGCTGGGAGTCGGAGGAAGGCTAAAGCTGGAGGTTTCTGAGGACTGTTCATCAGCACTGGACTGACAGCTGCTGCTGCTGCTGCTGCGATTGAGACCAAGAGCAGCAGGTAAGCCTCCACTCACACAACTACTGTTGCTAGAGTTACTGCTCTTAATTGTCACAGCACCAGAGGTACAGAAAGCCGGGACATCAACAGCACTGTTGGTGACAGTGTCTTGAGATGGGAATTGATAAAACCATGAGTTCCCTGAGGGAAAAACCAAAACAAGTATTAAACTGAAGTGTGAATGCTGGTGACCAGATGAACACTGCCATATCACTTTATCCTTTTATATATATCTTTTAAAAATTGTGTACACAAAAAGCGTTTGTCAACTTTTTAGCATCTACAACATTACAAAGGGATCATCTTTTCTCAGAGACCTTAAATGTAGTATTTTGACATGTTTAAAATTGTGTGTGCATAGATGCTGGGGAAACAGAGGGGAAAAAATGATTTTCTTGAAGTCTGGTTCCCTGACCCTACTTCAGACAAAATGGAGCAATTTATAGATGTCAGGGAATTATTAGGTCAGGGAACTAGAATATTTCCAACGATTGTCGGCTGACAATCGCTGAAATTGATAAAAAATTCCACTTTTCTTGAAAATGACAGCACACTATATGGTGCCATGATTTCACAGAATGCTTGAGACTATTATATACTTGCAGTCAAGTAAGTATTTCATAATAATTCGGTAGTTTCAGTTTTATGATGTTTACAAATGTTGTATATTACCTTTAACTTAATATGTTCAGAATACTGACAAAGTATTGTCCTACCATTTGCAGCATGTCTAGAAAGTCTTGGATCATACTCCTTTGGATGGATGGACGATGTGCTGTCCTGACTACTCAGCTGTAGATCACTTAAGTGGTTCCCTCCTCCCTGGTAAACTACAAATTCTGGTAAACCTTGACCTGCAATGAAAGATTTAGACAACAATGTTGTAGTCGAGGCCAGGCACAAGGCCAAGCACAAGGCATAAACCATGACAAAGGAATGCTTTTATTACAGCTCATTTGAATAGCTTGAGACTTGAATTAAGACTGCTGGTCTTGTGCTGGTCTTGTGCTGGTCTTGTGCTGGTCTTGTGCTGGCCTTGCAGGGCCTTGTGATGGCCTCGACTACATCACTGTTAGACAAAGACATGGACAAAATGCTACTGTAACCAAGATTGGATTGGAATTTTGTGTTTTAAACAATTAATCAGACTTGCAATGTAAGGCAAAGAAAATCTGTGCACCCCACCTAGGCCTGTTCCGGGTATCCGGGTATCCGGGTACCCGGATACCCGAATGCCGGCGTCAATATCCGGTTCCATTTTTCCGGTTCGAGTACCCGAAACTTACGGTGAAAAATTCAATGTAAGGTTTCATACCAAAAATAAATAAATAAATACAGAGAATTCGATCTATTTCAAACTCTGTTCCGACTCGAAAGACCCGAACCGTCCGGCGGTGTTTTGAAAACAATGCGTCAACAAAAATGCAGTGAATGGAAAGTATCAATAATGTGGTCGGCCAACGCTGTTTGTATCTTATCTATAGCTATCTTGTTGCTTATTATAGTCTGTCAATGGAAGTGAACTGCGGTTTACGCTGGGGCTAAACTAGCTCCGCGGTATGATCAAAGAGCGGGCGGGAGTAATATTGATCTTGAGAGAGTGAACGTTGCTCAGACACTGGGGCAGCGGGAATGGGAAGCGCTCTCCGTATTAGGCCTACGGGTATACGTTAAAACAAAAACAATAAAAGGCTTTGCTTGGAGGAGGCTTTGCTTGGAGTATTAAATTTGTTTTATGGTGTGTGATTATTTTGGTGTCCGACTACATGTACATGTGCCCTGTCAACTCGTACCCGAGTCAACTCGTACCCAGGTTAACTCGTACCAGGCATGCCAGGTTAACTCGTACTCTGTGGATAATTTAATATTTAACCCCTTGCATACGGAAGACGCCAAAATGGCGCAAAAAACAAAAAACAGTACCACCAGGCCGGATGACGCCATTTGCCGCTATTTGTGCAATTTCAATCCATTGTTGGATTATTGTGTATGTTACGCTTGACTGTACAAGCAAAGGCCGGCGCGACACCCCAGCACCTCCTGTAAATAACCGTACTCGAGGTCTTTTTAAATATCTGAACCTTCTAAACGATATTTTTATAGAGACTGGACGACAGGTAATGACTGCAGATGTGAAAACGTCTTCAATGGAGAATGTCTTATATAATAGGTCAAATTTAACATAATTAATGTTCAACTTCAAAGGTCCTGGTGTCCCTGAAATAATTGAAATCAGTAATAAACACGAAGCCAAGATCGTAACTTTGCCTTAATAAGGCGGTTACACTACATGACCCCCCATTTTTGTTCTTGTGCTGGATATTTTTCGCCGTCCCTGCGACAGAAGAACCGCCCCAGTATAAAATCGCTTTGGACAAGGCTTTACCTCTTTTTTTACCAAGAAGATAGTGGCACGCTCCGTGCAGTCGCCCAATCACAGGCTATTACGAACGTTGTGATATCTGGCCGGCGCCGAACAACCAATAAGTCCATATGAAGAGCCATAGTAGACCAATCACGCAGTTCAGTGAGTCCACCTCGCACACGTGCCGTCCAATCAGCACACGGCACTCGCTCCCCGGCCCCTGTGTGCAGTGCACGTGCGGCATGCAGTGCATGCATATACTGGTTGCCGCATTTCCATCATGCCTTCTTTGGCACTTAGTGGGCGGCGCGGCGGGAACCAGTACAGCATTGCTGCATTGAGCATGACACGCGTGTTTTCATCACGGAACTTGTAATCGCGAAGGGAAATTGTAAAAACAACGGAGCTTTCTTTAAAAAAAATAGCGAATGTAAGTAGGCAAACAAATTACAAGCGTTTTTGACGGAAATATGTTATTGAGAGGCATTTTGTGAAGACGGAAAATACAACAGGATTATTTTTTTTATTGATTTTTTAATGTTTTTTGTTTACACATTTTAGGGTCGCAGCCGTAAAATTAGAACGGGTAACCGGGGGCCTTTTAGCGGCTGCACGGTGCACACAAGGACATTACAAACCTTGCTCTATGATTAGACAGTGTTTGTTTGTTTGTTTGTTTGTTTTTTTTGGTTGTTTTTTTTTGGTTGTTTTTTTTTTTTTTTTTTTAACGGTCCACTTCCGGGTACCCGAGAACCGAACCAGTGTGGCGTTCGGGTACCCGGATCCAAAATTACCCGTGAACGCACAGCCCTAACCCCACCTAGGAAAAAACCCCACCTTTTCTGAACCTGACGTCATGCAGAGAAAAAACAAATGAGAGTCTTTCATGGTTTGGGACATGAAAGATAGCAAACAGATGACAATTAGGAACACAAAGCCAAACTCTCTCACTTGCACTCGGCAAACCGGCCCCTTGCCTCCCTCCTTTGCGTTCACTCAGTAGTTTGGCCAACGTCTCTGGGCCATCTCGAATGCTGGGACCCTTGGCCTTTGACCTCCCAGACCTTGTTTGGGGTCGGTTGGGCCGCTGATAGCTTTCATCGGAGGACGACAAATTGACAGAAAAAACCAGGCCTGTTTTGTGCATAAAAAAAAAAGAGTAAAATTGTGATGTTTTAGAGCTTCTTATACCATTGTAGGCCTATACCCGCAGGGATCGAAATATCCACTGGACCGCTGGACCGAGTCCAGTGATTTGAGCATTGGGTCAAGTGAACTCTTGACTAAACAAGTCCGGTGGTCTAGTGATTTCTTTCAAACAATGCGTGAAATGCTATTACTAAAGTTTATTCTTTTTCTAAATCTGGTGAACTGAAAAAGCCTGATAATTTCTGGAATGGCCACTTTTTAGTTTTGAGGCAGGGAGTTTCAATCAAAACAGCAATTCTAACCCCTCCCCCAACAAGGTCGGCAAAGGGAAAAAATCTAAACAGCAGACTTATTCAAAACACTGTGTGTTCTTATTTTTACCATGGGTCTTGTGAAATACCTTCTGGTCTAATTAATTTGTTTGTGCTACTAGCCCAGCTGTCTAGTAGATTTTTACCTGAAATTCGACCACGGACCCGGGATATTGCATGTACTGTCACACACCTTCAGATCCCACACCTGGATTATGCCGAGCTGTGTGGATGTGTACTCATAGTATGTGAGATCTAGTGGTGTATAATGTATTCGGTATAAAGTATAGCATATGCGTTTAAAGTTCATACATGTACATTATTTATCATGAAGTATGCAAAAGAGATTTAGGATATTGAATGTCTGTTACCTTTAACCCTCCCTCTATCGGTGCCAAAATGGAGCCAACTACCCTACCTATCAAAACTTGAGTTTCAGGTTGAAACACACAAGCTGTTGGAGAGGAAGTGCATAGGTTTTTTGATGGGTTATGATAGTTAGAACAGTAGGAGGGTTAATCATTCCATGAAAGTGCGTTTACTTCCTAATAATTGGAAGTAAACTCACTTTTACGGAATGAGTATTGAGTGATGATACCTTGTTCAGCACGGAGACTACTTGGGGACATTCCTTGGCTATCTACGAGGCCGACGATCTTCATATGGCTATTCATCAAAGCCAAGGAGCGGGCCGTCTCGCCATTTTTGTTTTTGAAGTTCACGTCAACACCCTGAATACAATTACAAAAATAAGACCTTTGCATAAAAATGTAAAACTTTGTATTAAAAACAAAAAATGCCTGGCCTTAATATATATTGAATAAACGAATAAATTTGCTATCAAGGAATTTATCATGAATCTTAAAAAGATACCACTTTCATTTATGTTCATTGTATCATTTTTACATAAATAAACAACTTCCCCTTTGGGATAATAAAGATTGAACTAAATTAAATTGAATTAACAGATTTAGACAGTCTGCCAGACGCAACCTACAAATCCATTAAAGCATGCCAGTAAACTAACACTAGAGAGCAACATCATGTATTGTTGTCAAAATAATAATTATAAACAGATCATCTCAGCAATTTGCAGAAATAGTCATAAATACTGCAATAAAGCTCTGCCGAGGAAAATCCTCTGAAGTTCATTCCAATTATGAAAAGAAATTGTATTTTTCTTTTTCAAATTATGGTAATGCAAAATTGCCAAAGTCTTAATAAGCTCCCTGAAGATTAAGAAAAAAGCCAATTTTGTTTTTGGTTTTTCACCCTGCAATACATGTGCAATGTATAAGAGTTCAGCATTTCCAAAGAGAAGTGCAAATATGGCATTCTATCAGTTTTAACTGACAATAACAACTTCCTGTGGATGCACCAAGTTCAATCAATTAATACTTCCCAACAAGTTCTCTCATCTCTTTTGATCAACTGGTACATTTGTATACAACTGGCACACTTTGTCAAGCCAGTCATAACACTCACACGTTCTAGCAACAAATTCACGATAATTTCATGTCCTTCCGCAGCTGCCATCATGAAAGGGGTTATTCCAAGTTGTGGCTCCCTAAAAGGAGACATCAGGATACATTGGATAATGGATACACACTTGAAGGTCATTTTTGCATTACATGTGTGGTATTATCAGACATCTTGACAGAATAGAAACGACTGTGGGCAATTCTTGTTCATACATACGTAGGAGGTTCAGTAAACCTGAAGATCACTAATGAGGGCTGGTTACATATAGACCAACAGAAAAACCACTGTTCTCCATACATATTAAGGGGCCAGGATTGTAACGGTTCTTAGCTCATACAATGTACAAGTGACCTGCAGCCAATTTCATTCAACAGAGTGCATACTGGTACCTTATGTGATGGTTTTGTTTTTTTATGCAAATCGCCAATCACAAGCCCTAGGGCACTGGAGGTGTGAGCTACAAAGGATTATGTGGAAGAACCAGCCCCTCACACTGAAACAAGACTAATCTCTTCACAGTATGAATAGGGTCAGGATGGGTAACTAGTCCACTGCTACCCATATTAAGTGTAGAAGTGCTATAGCCCAGGACTGGGCTCGAACCCACAACCTGCAGAATTACCCACAGACCTTGAATTCAATGTGCCAAACCACTAGGCCACAGCACTTCCACTTATGCTATAAAGATGTTGCGCAGCTGCGCAATACTTGCGATGAATTTCACAAAACAGTGAGTAGCTGCGCAATGTTGTATTTGTTTTATACATCGTTGAATGACGATGCTGAATGCTGCTTTTAAAAGGACTGTTTTAATACAATAAAAATACATGGAACACTCGTGAAATTGAACTGTGGGGTGCCATTTTGAAACTTTTCACTTTGGAAACTTCACTCCGAAAAAAAAATTGGTGGCAACTTTCGGAAATACCTCACAGTTTAACCTGCAGCAGATGATCACTTTATTACTCTCTGAAATAATCTAGTGAATTAAATAAATAAATTGAGCAAATAATGGCTCTAATAATATGCTCGCTAAGTCATCATTTCGGTGTTTTTGCGGAAAACTTAAGCCACCTACGTTACGTTACGCCATAATTTGTGGCGCAAGTCATCAACTTACACACTTCGTACCTTTTGTGAAATCGATTTTAAATGTCACAGATGTTGCGCAACTTGCACAAGAAATTGTGGCGTGTTTACACAATTGCACAGGGTTTCGTGAAATCGGCTGCTGTCACCATAAAACAGGTGGAAAGTAGCAAAAGGTAAACATTGAGATAATGCGATTTCTTGAAAATACATGCAGTAAAGCTTTAATTTCATATTTCTGGGCCTTTACTTGACAACTTGTCTTGATAAAAACCACGCCAAAAAAGCCCAAATCTTTTGACCTTTGCATACTATAACCGGAGTTTAACAAACAAATAAATCAACCCTAAAAAGTTAATTGAAACTTGGGGATATAACAGAATAGGTGTTTTCAAATGTAAACAAATTGAAATCCTAATACTGACTTTTCTGTGAAAAAAAATTCTGCTTTTAACTCAGCAAGCAAAGTGGAACTTTCTGCTCATTTTGTGCTGACAGGTCACATGGTAGGCAAATTCACTCTCCCTGTTTGCCAATATTCTTTGTTGAAGATGTACTTTACTGTTTGTCATCCGCAATGCTCCAACAAGCAGTATATAGACAGGTTGTTTAATCCTAATTTCCCTTTTCAATTTATTTATGGTCAGGTATTTCACCTTGCGTTGACATTAGCTCCATTGTCTAGAAGGAACTGCACCACTTTCTGGTGACCAGCATATGTCGCGTAGAAGAGTGCTGTCCACCCCTTATTGTCCCTGTTTTCCAAGTCTGCCCCTTGCTAAGATAATAACAAGAAATGTCACATTAAATAAACATAGAAATATGTACACCAAAACAAAAAATCTAATATTCAATTTTCCCACATGTTGCCAATCACGGGGGTGAACTGAAATTCACCAACTCCACCATAACAAAAGTGGAAGGCTTTAATCCAAAATGACTGCTTTACCTGAACCAGAAAGTAGGCCACGCTCTCATTACCACAGCTAGCTGTCAGCATCAATGCTGTGATTCCTTTATCATTCCTCAAGGCAACCTCTGCCCCAGCATCAAGCAGCAAGTTGACCACATTGTCGTGGCCGATGTAGCTGGCATACATGAGTGGAGTCCAACTGCCATGGTTCCTTTGGTTGATGTTGGCCTCACCACTGGGAAGGAGGATGGAAACGGGCAAATGATCATCATACTGTATACTTGAGACTGCTTTATAAAAATATAAAACCAATTTTGTGCAACAACGCAGACCGACTCACACAATATGAAAAGTTACAAGTTCATTCAAGTGCATTGGCATTGACACTTATCTTGCATACATGTACCTTGCAATATGTGCATTCACACAATCATACAGCCCAATACTGGCTGCAGTGTGAAGGTCCAGGGGTGTCGGTCTAAAGGCGGGGTCCTCTTTCAATGTTCCCCAGCCTCTCCACATGGACAAGCTCTTATCCAGAAGTTCGGACTCGCTGGCCTCATCACTTGCCTCATATGGGTAATCCATTTGATCTACACGTTGGATAGCAAAAAATACAGTACCGTATATTAGGCCAAGTAAAACAAAAAACACGTTTAGTGTCCGTTTTTTTTTTTTTTTAAGGAAGAAGGGGCTTTTTATTTTTTATTTTCATGACAACCATTATAGGTTTTTCAACTGTTCAAAGATACAAAAAAGGAAGAGACTTAATTTATAGTGGACAAGAGAATTTACGTGTTTATGTAGGGTGCGATCGGTCGATCGTGCTGCACTATCAGTCGATTCTGACGAACATCTTGAAAAAAAAATGTGTTCCGGACTGGTGGCAGCGCTATCGGCCCATAGCGTCACGATCGACCGATAATGCAGCACGAGCAACCGATAATGCAGCACGAGCGACCGATAATGCAGCATGATCGACCGATTGCGCACATCGACTGATTGCGCCCAAGGCCTAGCTTGTAGGCCTAGGCCTAGTTGTATTTTATTTTCCAATTGGTTGACATTCTTTTTGCTCTGCCATTTTTGGTCTAAACTAGGCCTAGGCCTAGCCCAGGTTGGACGATGTCTTCATTGCACTACGACTGACGTCCTGGATGTGAGGTTTCGCAGTAATTGACTCAAAACTTTAACAGGATTTTTTCACGTTTTACCTCGTTGTAGAAGCTAATTTCATGCCCACACAAAAAAGTATACTCTTTGTGTCCTTATCTATCTGTCCGGTAGTCCGAGTAACTGGACCCTTTATCGCCTTTTTAAACATTTGGACATGATCTGGCAATAGTAGGGTCCAAGTACGTGTACAGCATTTTCCTATTAATTAATTAAATACGTCCGAGGACCAAACAAAAACATCGGATTTCACCCTTAAAGCGACCACCAAAATAGATACGCCACCTGCGTATCATGGAGTTCAAATCGTGACCCCTTGACCTTATGACGTCACCCCTGCGCGGGTGCACGCACCTACCATGCGCGACAAGCCGTATTATCACACAGATGGCAACTGGGTCTAAAAATATTTCAAGACTGCATTCAAACAGCAACTCAACCAAGTCCACTAGACCAAGCTGTAACTACCAGATTCAGACATGGCTGTACACTTTTCAATCATTGACTGGCTGGCTATGGTATTTATACCACATTTTGTGCAAACTTGCTATCACAAGATTCTACAGACTGTTTCATTTCAGACTGCCCATCCACAAAGAGTTGGACCAGTGAACCTTATATTAGTACCTCCACTTAATTACTTACATTTTGTAATCATGGAACTCAACTTGTTCCGCAGGTGGCGTATCTAGTATTTTGATGGTCGCTTTAAGGGTGAAATCCGATGTTTTTAATTAATGAATACGAAAATGCCGCACACGTACTTGGACCCTACTATCACCAGATCATGTCCAAATGTTTAAATAGGCGATAAAGGGTCCAAGCTCGGACTTTCTGTCCGGTAGGTTCGGGAACTCAATATGCTACGCTGGCCGACGTTTCTCAGGAAAATAAACTCAAAAGCAACGTTAAACTTGTAGACTCTTTTCATCAGTTTCATACCGAGTTTACCAGGTACACAGGGCACACGAATACATGTGCTTGCACACGCACGTCAGTCACGCGCGCGACCTCTACACTGCAGCCTACAGATAGGGGCATTAATAAATGTGTGAGGAGGGCGCTGTTCTGTGTTCATTTGGTGACTCATTTTCTGAATAGGAAATTGTGATTAAAAATGTGTTTTTTTTGCACATTCTTACAGCTTTATTTTATTAAAAAATCTGAATTTTTGAAATCATGATTGCCATCTGCCTTTTTTCATTGAAACAGGACATGAATAAATACAAAGATTTTGAGAAAATGTGAGTTTTAAGCATTTCTGTCCTAATCTGTTCTTAAATTTGTGTACAAAATAATCACACTTTACTCTGCATTTAAAATCCGATGGAATCCGAACTTGAATCAAATCGTTTCTTATGACTTTCTCTTCAAAACCACATCAAAACCAAATGTACACAATATATTTGAAACATTTATTAACAGTAGTCTCCCTTACCTAGTACTGATGAGTAGTAGTACTAGTTAGTAGTAGTAGTAGTAGTAGTAGTAGTAGTAGTAACGTTACTCGTTAGCACGTAACAGGCCCTCGGCTCTAAGTTAGTCCACGGGCATGGACTGGAGGAAGGATCCTTCCTCCATAGACCGTATCGCAAATACCGCCTGGTTGAGACGTCACAATGGTCAAAAGGGATTGTGGGAAGGAAATGGGAGCGATTTTGGTGCGCGTTTCTTTCTCACGTCCCTAGTAACCATTGTGACGTCTCATCCAGGCGGTATTTGCGATAAGGTCTATGGTTAACGTTAGTCTAGTTAGTAACGTTAGTTATTTTTTGCAAAGTTTATTAACCCTAACCATCCCTAACCTGCCAAAATCAAACACCCCATTTGTGTTGAATTTTGTGTGATTAGGTACTGTAGAGCCTTGGCACCATCACTTTGCATGGGACTTGATGCCCTGATTTTGTCTAAGTACAAAGAATGTGCCATTGGTTTACTACACAGTGTTGGAGTTTGTGTGGTTAGGGAAGGATTCTAGTAAAAAGCCTTGGGCTGTTAGGGTTAATACAGGAATGGTTTGTTTGGCCTATTTTAGACTAGGGCCTAAGTAGAATTAATAATTCTTTACCCCTTGACACTTTTGGCTTAAAGTTGAATTCCGCTCCCTTGTTTCATACGGAGTGTTCATAGCAGGCGACTTTCTCTCATGCCTCTGGAGGCTGCCATATTGTTTTCCGTGTTATGAATATTCAACTTACATCCGGGTATTTCACTGGACTGGTTCCCGGTCTATCCACTGTCCTCCTTCGGACGCGGACTTCAAATAGGGGGCGGGGACCAGTCTAGTATTTGACAGGGCCATCGGGTCGAAGGTCACGAATGATCGTAATGCATTTTTGTGCTAACTTCGAAAAATCCACCCAGAGTTTTTTGCTTTTCAGAGAAAACTTGGTAAGAAATACTAATACCGATAGACATGTATACAGTGAACTACAAGTGGGTAAACTAATGGGTTTGATTTTTTTTGTATTTTAAGCAAATATCGGTCCCGAATCAGAAGATCCGTGCGCGTCGCTACGGACGCCTTTGCCTTTATCCATGGAGGAAGGATCAATGTTGCACGCTTCAATAGGAAATCCGTGCACAGCAGCACAGCTACAGTGTTTATTCCTCCATGGTTGGAAAAAGTGAATGTGATTGTGAACAGGGGTAGTTCTGAGTAGGATAGCCCCACGAGTGTGGCATGATAACTTGCTGTGCAGTATCCCTGGCCACACATCCAGCCATAGACCTTATCGCAAATACTGCCTGGTTGAGTTGAGACGTCACATACAATGGTTACAAATAAAATGCATTTGATTTGTGGGAAGCAAACAAATCACAAACATCGATTCCGTTTCCTTCCCACAATACCTTTTGACCATTGTGACGTCTCAACCTAGCGGTATTTGCGATGGATAAGGTCTATGGGTAAAATCTGTGCGTCATGTGTGCATCTGTGTGTGTATTTGTGTGTGTGGAGTCCAGATTTGTGGCAATTTCTCAATAAAAGACGTAAAAGTGAATCTGTGTGAGCCAGGGGAGCTAGCTACCACCACATTCAAAATGCACAAACGTGCCAAAACTACTCCATATTTAGGCATCTGAATTAAGGCCAAAAAATACAAATTGTTGTGTTGCCCTCGGACAGGTCAAATTGGAAAAGAGGGTCAGTCGGTCGGAAAAAGTTGTTTAAATTTTTTTGGCTTCACCACCGACTTCTTGAATCACCGAGAAGCAAACCAAATGGAAGTATTCTAACTTTTGGCTTCATATCAACCTGTTGAATGAGATACGACGACATTTTTGCAGATTCGATTTGACTCTTCCGCTACATATCTATTAAAAAGACATTGAATTGGTTGTATGTACATAGTATTTTCAGTTTTTCACGTGCGCTGTCCTTTTTTTTCTTGCTAGACCTCCCAGACTCAAAGTTTAGGGTTTTTAGCTAGGCTACTCAAGAAGGTACATCAAATACAAACACTTTTTGAGACAGAGAGGCTGAGTTTTTATTGAACTAAAAAAAAAGAAAAAACGTGACCCTGATTCTTACGATTTTTACGGTTGGTTGGTCCCAGGGCAACACAACAATTTTTTGTTGGCCTAATTGCAATACAAATGATTCAAAGAGTTCTGAATACTAAAGTATACTACTCTGTGGCAAATGGTCTCAAATCTCGAAAGAGGTATGCAAAAATGTAGGGTTATGTATGTGATACATGTACAGGCTTTAAACACATGGCAATGATATTGATAGTGAGTCATGGTTGAATTTGTAATAAATGGGTTTTTAGCATTTTGAAATTTATTTGGCGAACTCAATTGTTTTTTCTTAAATTTTTCAATATCAATAAGGTTTAATCACAATTTAAAAAATTATGAATTGGAGATCAAGAGACTGACAAAACAATCATGTACAATGTATGAACAAAAATCTATTACTGAATCGATACTAATAGAAATTCTTCAGGTCTATTAATCGGGAGTCCTTATCCATAACTAACAAATCAGCATCTTTTTTCAGTTATGCTCTATCATCCCTTCGTGCAGAATTTTGAGCTGCTGTAACTTCACTTCCAGCAATTGGCTTGACCATCATTCATCACATTACCATGGAGAAGAACAAACTAACTAGCAGCAGCCATCAGGATGTTCTAAGTCCAGGCAGTGACTCCACCTCCTTTGAAGTTCCTGCCCTTCCAGATGGCATCGGCATTCAGCCGCAGTTGGACTGCATCTTTGCTGACGTCCAAGCCAGCTTGCCATCCATTGACTTTGACCTGTCAGATGTAAGACCAAGGAAGAAATTGAAGATGTTTAGAAGTCAATATTTTTAGACCAGAAAGGATGAAAATGAGACCGAGTCCACAGGGGCAATTTCATGGTGCTATATTACCAGTTAGCAGAAAAGTCTGAGTCCAGCGTGGGTTGAGAGGTAGTTGAGAGGTAGTAGACAACAGCACAAGATGCTAGAATTAAATTTTGATGAGGAAGTAATCCTACAAGAGTAGTTTGGTCTGGATAATATTGGAACAGTGGCCCACCAGACGCAAGTGTTTTCTTTTCATAATTGGAGCACTTTCAAATTTTGCTTCATATAGCTTTGAACAAAAGTGAATGAGTAAACAGTGTTTAGAAAATACGTCGGTGAAGGGCAAAACCCCATACATGTATATTGAATTTACATCACCCCGATGCAAATTCCATCTTATGAATAGTTTTATTGTGGTACCCGCCGCTAATCAGATTCGAACTAGCCAGTCGACTCCGACAAACTCGCTGGTCGAGTGGTAAGACTAGAAAACTAGAAAGCAGGAGGTCATGGGTTTGAGTCCCACCCGAGTGATTTTTTTCCAAATAATCTTTTGGGACAACACTGAGTATACAGTGTTTATAAAATACGTCCGTGAAGGGCAAAGCCTTTACATGTATTGAAAAGTAGATGAAATTCCCAGTGATGCATGTCTTTTTTGCGCTTGCTGCTTTTTGGTGGAAATCTGTGTTTTTAAAGGTTAGCCCTCCCCACCCAACCCACCATAAAAATGTTTTATGTAAATAGGACTATTTCTTTTGCTTTACAGATGAGTTCCGATGAAGAGATTGCCATTGTCAGCCGCTCCTTGAAGACACCCACCTTACTCGAAAATGACCCACATCAAGAAATTGAAATGTTACCGGAAACTTGGCGTTCTGTCCTTGAACCTAGCAACGAAAGCTCCCTCAGCCAATGTGATGTGTTCCACCAGTATGCAAATGACTCCAACAGCCAATCGAGCAGCAGGAAGACTTCAGACAGCAGCGACAGTAGCGCTGCTGAGCTGATGATGTTGGACCCATCCATTATCCAAGTAGGCTCGGCACATCAGCTGGTCAGCGGAGGGCCTCCATTAACGAGTGCAAATGGAATAAACAGTAATGACAACCAAATGCAGACTTGGTTGGATCTCATGAACACTTTGGGTGTCCGGGAAATTGGAATGCAGACTTCAGTCAATGAGAATTCCAATGTTATACCTTATACTACAACTGTGGGCGCTCTAGATCCTGGATTGGACAACAGAAACATTCCAAGTGGCACAGGTACCACAGCTGACACCAAATTGGTAGCCAAGAAGAGTTGGAAAGGAAAGCCATCAACTGACTTGGAGAAAAGTAGGATTTCATCAATGATTCCAACAAAGGTTCCTACTCTGTCCATGCAGGATGTAGAAGATATTGATCTAGACCTACTCCTGGATTCCTTCCCTGCTACAAGGAGGGGGACGGAGGAAAACATTCCACAGTCAATTCCTTCACAGACAGGGGGTGGTGATGGAACTCAGACAGGTACAGGACAATTGTGGGAAACAAATGGTTTCATGTTAAGGTTCCAAGATCTTAGAAAGTAGAATTTAACATTATAGGAATTAAATTTCATGTTCAACTTAAATAGGCTTTTACAAAGTGCCTTTGTATGGTTTATTCTTGACTTTCCCTTTCAGCAAATGTTGAGTGTCCCAGTTTGATGGAAAAGCTTGCCCAGCTCTGTGTTGAGCAGTCAGCTGGTACACTGTCCAAGTCCCAGCTCCTTAGCTCACAACATGAGTCTTCCAGGAACCTTGCTGTGGCTGCCAAGGCTGTTAAGAACACCAAGAGTGGGTCACAGTCATCAGATCACAAAGTGGCTTGGGCTGAGGGAACTAAACAGGATAGGAAGATGAGAGAAATGGGAACAAACACAGGGTCAGTATGATATATATATCGGGTTGTCTTTTAAAACAGGGTTAGGCTTAGTCTATTGTGTTTGTTGTTCTGCCCACACATTTTTTGTCATTTTTAATTGTAGAAAAAAATGGTTTTATGATATATTGGTGTAAATATACTATTTTAAATTTTAATTATTCTTATAAATTATGTAGCCATTGCAGTATAGCTGCTATGTTTTACATTGTTTTTAATAAACCATTTCAAATTCAAAATTGACATAGTTTTTCCTCCTTTTGTACCCTCACTCACAGAATGGATGATCCTTTGCATCAGCCCAAAGTGACCATATCAACAGCATCCATCGGTGTGTCAACTCAGAGCAGACCTGAGTTGGAGCATTCCCCACACAACATTGGGGTGGGCACGAGGGCCACCAAGAAGGAAAGAACACAGACGGTTTTTCTGGATCTCAGAACTTCAACAGCAGCTGAGGTGCAGAAGGTGGTGAATATTGATTTAATATATTTTATAGAAAGATTGGATTTTTTACTCTCAAACAGCCTGCTTTAAATAGAACTGGTCTCTCTCTGGTTTAAATTAGAGAAAAATGGTGCCTGAATGAGCTATTTTGTAGATCGCAACTGGTTTAACTCTTTGTGGATATATGGGCTGTCTGAAATGAAACAGTCTGTAGAATCTTGTGATAGCAAGTTTGCACAAAATGTGGTATAAATACCATAGCCAGCCAGTCAATGATTGAAAAGTGTACAGCCATGTCTGAATCTGGTAGTTACAGCTTGGTCTAGTGGACTTGGTTGCGTTTCTGTTTGAATGCAGTCTTGAAATTGTTTTAGACCCAGTTGCCATCTGTGTGATAAAATGATTAGAATGTTGACAATTAAGGATGCTCTTGATTTTTCCCTCAGTTGTTAGAATTCTGACAAAATAGAAGATTTGAATGAATTGTACTTTGTTTGTTGTAATAGGAGACTGAGCTTGTTCCAGAATCTGTGAAGAGAATTCTGAAGCTGAACTCACCTGGGTAAGTTGACTTTTACCTGCCAGATTGGAAAAAAGAGTATTGCACCGAAGAATGTCACTTGCAGTGTACGACCAAACTACATTGCGATATCATTAGCTCTGATTGATGGAGGTATGGTCATTCGTTGATCCACATCAACTCTGTGAGGTGTATACACGTCAAAGTTTTGAAGTAGCTGGTGGCATTCTGTACAGTAATTGCAATGTTGACAATAAAATTTGACGGGGAAAAGTATTTAACCCTCTCAGGGTTTTGGTGTTATGGCTGTCTCAGGACTGGGGTTCTCGGGACTGGGGTTCTCGGGACTGGGGTTCTCGGGACTGGGGTCCCCAGCTGCTCCGCTACATAATTTCCATGTGCTCTGCTCGATTTACATACAATTTGGCACGAGACACGTGTTGGCCGATAATGTACAACATGGCATCATTGATTGCACTGCAGTGAATGCAAGCGGATGTTTTACCCAGGTTTTGTCCGTTTCTGGTCAGAAACACTATATTTGGCATAGTTTCCACAAGTTTCATTCAACTACATGTATTTTGTATGATTATCATTAGAATCCCTGGAAGGTGCAATAACCCATTTTTGGGTCAGTTTTGGAGAAAAGCACAATCTGGGGATATTTTACCCCCCAAATCTTCACTGCAATCGTATAGCTGGCTATAAATTCCCAGTCCAAACTGCCTGTTGGTTTTAGATGCTTGAATTGATAATAAAAATCTCTTAATTTCACATCCTGGTTGCATGTTTATTAATATTTCTAGTGGCAGTGAATCTGATGCCAGTACAGACAGTGATGAGGAGGAGGATTTAGAAGCCTGGAGAGAGAACAGAAAGAGGGGTTTCCATGGGTCCTCCCCGCCTCCCAGCAAAGCCAAGAAAAAGTAAGTTGGTTCCTTATACTCCTCCTTGTATTCCTCCTTTGATGACATGGGTATGTTGTTGATTTACCCCGCCTCCTTGCAAGGTCAAGTAAGTGTACGTTGGTTCCTTAGTTGGTTTTGCTCCTCCTTGTAATCCTCCTTTGATTACATGGGTTTGCTGTTGATTTATCCCGCCTCCTTACAAGGTCAAGTAAGTGTACGTGGTTCCTTAGGTGGTTCTGCTCCTCCTTGTAATCCGCTTTTGATTACATGGGTATGTTGTTGATTTATCCCGCCTCCTTACAAGGTCAAGTAAGTGTACGTTGGTTCCTTAGGTGGTTCTGCTCCTCCTTGTATTCCTCCTTTGATGACATGGGTATGTTATTGATTTACCCCGCCTCCTTGCAAGGTCAAGTAAGTGTACGTTAGTTCCTTAGGTGGTTCTGCTCCTCCTTGTATTGCTCCTTTGATGACATGGGTATGCTGTTGATTTACCCCGCCTCCTTGCAAGGTCAAGTAAGTGTACGTTAGTTCCTTAGGTGGTTCTGCTCCTCCTTGTATTCCTCCTTTGATGACATGGGTATGCTGTTGATTTACCCCGCCTCCTTGCAAGGTCAAGTAAGTGTACGTTAGTTCCTTAGGCATGCCTTCAATATTGAAATGATATGGCCAGGCAGTGAAAGTCAAATAATTGGTTGCATTTAGTCAAGTGATTTTTGTGATACAGGCCAAGTGGTTCAATTTGTAATTGTAATTTGAGCCTTGTAAATTTGTTATTGTAATTTGAGCCTTGTAATTTCAATTTAATTAACAGGGTATCAAAAGCTACTCCCCCACCCAGAGTGATCATGCCAAGAACAGACAAGGAAAAACCAAAACCAGAGGTAAGGTACTGTTTGACAAACCAGGGATTAAGAAAGGTGCAACGAAACACTTTGGAAAGTGTGGGGGGGGGGGCATGTGGGGTGCAAAGCAGTGCTGGTGCCGGCTGGCTGCTGCTCTTTTCTATGTTTTTCTTGTGCGGAACTGCCAAAAGTGAGAGTGGGGGGTATTTCAACCAAGTGGAAAAGTGTGGAGCCAATGTCCACCCCCCCCCCCCCCCCCCCCCCCCCCCCCCCCGTTCCTCTGCCTTTGGATTCAGGGAGTCTTCCAATTTGGTTTGTCTGCCGAGACCTTACCAAGACTGGCTTTTTTAATAGGCTTAGGGCGACTTTGGGCAGGAGTTGACTATACCTGACTCAAACATTGGAATAGGAATTGCGATTCCATTTGTTTGAGGAGTCGACTCCTCAAAGTGGCCAGTTTCTGCAGGATGTTGTAATTCGCCTGTTTTCACGAGGTGATGAGTGACATACTAAATCTGCATTGCCTTTGTTATGACAAAGGAATTCTTGAATTAGCATATGTGGTTTGTTAGTTGTGGAAATAGCATTAAAAATGATTTAGTAGCTCAGCTTAAATTTTCACATGTACCAAACTTTTAGTTTAAAATTGCACTTTGAAATTAGCAGTGAGTCTGGAAAATATGCAGTATGTGAAAAGGAAGTAAGATGTCTTATATTCATAGAAATTCAACATTGCTGTGAACAAATCAGGTATTGAAAGAAGCAAAATAACATTGTAATTCAGCTGGTATGGTCTGTGAAATGAAAAAGACATACTGAGTGACTTGAATTGTTTTCTCTGAGCAGGCCATATTCATAATCCCCAAAGGTTTTTTTTAAATACCGGTCCAATGGTCATTTTTTGTCGGTCAAGGTACCAACAAGACATGCCCAGCTGGCTTACATCAGCCATGCCCAGGAAGCTCCAACATCCCCTCCACTGAGTTCCAAGAAGATCATCACCCAGAAAGGCATCACAAAGACCCTACCCTCAACACCGCCTCCCTCTCCCACTGCTTCTAAAGACACTGACACAGTCGAGGAACGAGAGTGCCTGCTTCAAGTGAAGATGCGCAGAAAACTACGGCAGCAGCGAGAACAGGAGCGAGCAGCTAGGATGCGACTGCAGAAGCGTCTGGAAGTCCTCAGACCCCGGCTGTCTGCTTCTGGCAAGCTGCCTGCTGCAAGGACCACACCCATTATCTATGACTTGGTAAGACCAAAATGGCTTTAAGACATACCTTCAATATTGAATTCAAAAGACTCTGCTGAGGCTGCATACACTGCAGATTAATGAAGCACCACGATTGGGAAGATATATTCCTCTGAGTCACTGACAATATTTCCTTGGTAGAGAGTTTGTTAAACTGGAAAATCTGAAAAAAAATTTGTTTACAAACCATACTTCCTCTTATCATTCTCAAAATATTGTTTTGTTTGTTGATTTGTCAGGAGGCCTCCTACACTGTATCACCTCACTGCTTACCCCATATTCTGCGTCCGGACCAAGAATGTGCCCTCCTCACTGTGCAACTGTCGACAAGTGGTGAGATCGTACCTCAGCGCTGTCCTAGTAGTAACCGGTCGCTGTATGACAACGGCATCTCCATCACCTACCAAGTCCTACTGACCTGGCTGCTGTCACTGGTTCCTCCAGACTTTGATTATCTGGTGGAGGGTTTCAAGCCTGGAGCAGATCAGGTCCCAAAGCCTGAAGTACAGCCATTCTGGGTGGTAGGGCTCCAGCAAGTGTACCAAGAGGGAGGTCTGGTCCTGAACGTTGCTGTGACTCCCACCAGTATGGACTCGGGAAAGCGACATCTGCTGAAACGTAAGACCAAAGGACTAGGGAAGGAGGGAATGAGAGACAGCACATTGTTCCGGAACCATGTCTCTACTTTCCTGACCATCAACACACTGCACACTGTATGCCCTTGGGTGGAGGGCACCTTTGCCTGTGCAATTCGCAGAGACGGGGCTGTCTCCACATCCAGTAGTCAGGCCAGTTATGACACTGTCTTGGACGATGGTTCCTATGTCCCAGCAATGCCTCATATCAGCTCTAAACCCCTGTCAATGTTGCTGACTGTTGGCCAGGATCGTTCAGCAGTCCACAGGGTCTTTGGGTCTAGAGAGGCTGCTTTCTTCTGGCAAACGGTTGACTCTGACGAGGTTATATCAGACCAGACATCAAACGAAGAGTATGGCAGTTATACTGATGTCCAGAACACAATGAGTCTTGTCTACAAGTCCATCTACCTCAACCCAAAGCACATGTTGGGGTTCCTGTATCGTATCTTGCAAGAAAGCCTGGATATATCAGGATTACGCCTTCTCTATCATTTGGAGGAGCTGACAGCCAACAGCAGCCCCAGAGAGGGAAAACCAAGAGGGTCTGATAGCAGCCAGCTCCAGCAGGACATGGAGCACATCAACAAGGTTGGCCCAATCCTGGCAATTGCTGTCCGAGGGGCCATGGCACGCACCCGATGGCTGGATGCTATTGGGCCCTCAGATCCACAGCTTGCCCGTCGCACTGATCCCCAGTCCCTCATTGCACTCTTTGGTGGCCAGACCAGGGAAGAGGTCCCGATCTACTGCCCACGCATTCCAAATCGTGTCAGTTACGAACTGGCTCTCTGGTTTGGGAGCCGTGTCCCCGACAGTGGGGTTGTGGAAATCGGATCCAGTACTGCCCAGAAATCGCAGCAGAGAAGAGAGGCAATCAGGGGGCTGTCTCCTAGTCAGAGAAGCAAACGAGGAAAGAAAGGATCTCATTCTGCCGATTTGGGTGGAAATAATTTAGAAGTAATCAGGTAAGAAAATACCTACACGTAGGTCAGGTCAGTTGTATAATCGTGGTAATTTGCTGTATTCTAGAAAATAGAAGAAATATAACTGTTGTAATTTGTTTCCTTCGCCGGTGTCTTCATAAGACATTCTTGATACAGAAAGTAGCACTGAAATGTACATTGTCTCAGGAAAATATTGGCAGAGGGTGCCCAGATAGAACAGGGCTTATTTAAGTGCCCATCGTGCAAGAGTCATTTCTGTGTTTTCGCTAGTAGAGGATGAAGATGTACATAGAAGCTGCCTTTGATGCTAGTAGTCAGCACCCATTATTCTTACTATACAATTTTTGAAGCGTTTCCAGATACATTGTTGTTTTCCTGATATAGGAAACCACCTTCGATGCTGGTAGCCACTACACAGAGTGATATTTTGCTGATCGTTTCACCCATTGTACCTCCAATCTGTATTGGCTCTATCCTGTCTGCCTGTCAGACTAGAGGTTGCCAGCTGAGGGGTGTCCGCAGGCTGCGACTCAACAACAAAAGGGTCGCTGCATTAGGTATTTATACTTTTACACTAGATTGCTATGCCTGCTCACTTGACTCCTCAAGTACGTACTCAATATAGGTCGCCTTGTGGGATTTTGTACACAGAATTGATTCAAGTCGTCAGCTGCGCATCATGTAATGAAGCCCTTTTATATATCCAAAGATATCTTTCTATTGGCACATCCACCACAAGCTTCGGCTTTATAGGATGATGCCTACATACCTACTTTAATGTACATGCACACAGTATCCAATACGAAAGAGTGTGGAAATAAATGTTCTCTTGAATTGAATTGAATTGAATTGAATTGAATTATGTTACTTTATCAAACTGAAAATCTCTCAGATTTGCTCATTGACTCATTTGCTTGTTTTAACCGTCCCATTTTCATCAGGGCTGTGGGCAAGTCCATCACAAGTCCCTACAAGTCCATCACAAACCCTCGGGTCCTAATTCCAATCACAAGCTATTCAAATGAACTTTGACAAAGGCATCCCTTTGTCATCGTTCATCCAGTTACTTGTGACCGGCTTTATGACTGGACTTGCGAAAAGACTTGTTAAAGGACTTGCAGGGACTCGACTACAGCCCTGCCCATTTTTGCATAATTGAATGTTAAACCACATTTTCTTTGCCAGGTTTGACTGGACCACAAGTCCGCGCTTTCAACCCAGTCTCATGTACTACACCCACATCACCTGCTCATAACTACGAGCAGTCACTGATGGAACAGCTGGAGGCGGAGTTTCCGAAGGCCACTCCTTCCCCCATGCCCTCATTGCTCCTTCTTCTTCGGAAGGAGAATGGTATGCACCATGCATCCTGCTTGATTGAAGCCCTGATGGTTCACCTTTGTATGAATGGTAAGTCTCATAAAGTTGGGTCATTTACCAAGCAAATCATTTTTCTCAAATTACCAAAATAGTTGTTACTTTCTCAAAAAATAAACATAGCAAATCGCCTACATGGATCAATGCAACCATCCAAGTTTGGCTAAATTGTTGCCATTTCATTGAATTATTATTGCCATTCTCTTATAATACTGCAAACAACTTCAATAATGATTCAACTCAATTGGCACAATAACTTATTGTGGCAATTGCATTGCATCTCTGTTGCAGTTACGTTTTATTTCTCTTGTAAGGTATGCTCACCACCATCAAGGACAGTAGCCCGACTGGTACCCTGACTGCCAACCTCTGTTTCCACATCTCCCCATACTCGGAGTTCCTCCTGAACCAGCTAGGTGGGGATCTAACCAGCCTGCCTGCCAGCAACGTCCTTTACTCTGGTCTGACGTACCCACCCGGTGGCTTCTACACCAACCCAGAGCTGGAGCAGATTGTAGTAGTGACGTTCTCAGGGACAAAGGCCCTCAAGACAGTTGGCAACACCATGAGTAAACTGCTGGGGTTGTACCCATTTGTAAGTCCTTCTGATGTCAACTTAACCCTTCTCATTGCAAGCAAATCATTCACATGTATGTACGATTGGAAGTCCAAGTTGGTAACATGTACGTCAGGATCACAGTGCATTCTCATAGGGACCACACAGTGTTCTCAAAAGCAACATTCCAAAAGAACTTTTCATGTTTTTGTAATCTCTATTTTTTTTTTTTTTTGGAGGGGGGGGGGGGTGGGGGGTATATTGGCAGTAATCCAAAATAAACCAAGGAAGATGCTATTTCCTGTTTTCTAATTTTTAGACTTCTTCCAACCAACCACCTGCCTCTTCATCATCTGCCATTGGTCAGGGCTTGGAGCTCCTAGGCCTCAAGTGGCTAGCTTCCCTTACAGCTGCCCAGGCTAAAGAACTTACCCCGTATGAGGTAGGCGATCCCTACTGGCAACCCAGTGTACAGGCCTTGACATCCAACCCGGCTTTGGTCTGCATTGTCAGGGGGCTGAATGCTCCACAGCTGGTGCAATCCATCTTGGGTATGTATCTGGTACAATCCTGCTCAGAAATCCAAGTATATCTTATCTAATCCTGGAAAGTCATGTTAAACTGCAGAAAAGTTCAGAAACATGTCTGCACTGTCAGAGGACTGTGCACTCCACAGATCCCACACTTCACCCGAGTGTGGTCTAGAGAAAATATCTGGATGAAAATAATGAAAGATTCCGGACGATCAAAGGAAAATAGCAAAAGGTATGAAATCAAGGAAGATGGGGAATCTGTGTGTGGAGATATCCAATAGCTTACGGTAAGTAATATGCAAGTAGGTTTGATGAGGGTACTTGAAAATCTGGGAAGATCCTGGATAATCCATCAGTCATGGGAAAACTTTGGAGAGGCAGGCAACTCCTTAACTGTGAAAACCCTCATGGATTCCTGTGAAAACCCTCATGGATTCCTGTGAAAACCCTCATGGATTCCTGTTTTATCAAACAGGTAGGTCAAATTGATCATTGCATTTGTTTACTGCTTGGATGCAAATGACCTATTTTGTACTTTGTAGACAAGTACATGTAGTAGTCTTTTGTCCAGATGGAAGGCTCAAAATGTAGTGAACAAATTCACCATCAACAGTTTTTTTTAATCATGGAATTATTGCAGGCAAGTAAATTGTGAATGGATGTCAATATTTAAATGTTATCATCACAATCACCAATGTAATGTCAATGTCTACAGGTACCTTGCTTGTAACCGGTTCCCTGCCGGGCAAAGGCATAGCCAACCTGGAACGCATCATGTCCACGTCAGCCGAGGCAGCCTTCCGTCAGGTCACCATGTTATTTCGAGACCAAGAACTCTTTGCTGACCAATCCATGCGGGTCAACTTGCCATACTTACCGCCCCTCCGTAGCCCCAGCCTTGAGGAGCTATCCACGGCCCGCTTTGCCTGGGCTGAGATAGAGACAGCTGATGCATCCTCCGCTCAGTCACCATCCAAGAGTAAGAAGTGGAAGGGAAAGGGCGTGGCTAAGCAGCAAGGTAAAGGGATGCTGGTTGTGGAAGAGTCCATCTACAAAGCCATGCTTGTCGGTAAGAATGATATTAATAATGTCAGTTAAAACACTTTTACCTAAAATCAAAGCATTTCTCACAATACCACAATACTTATTGTATGACTTTATAGTAAATACCAACTTATCTCAACTCTCGGGAAAACACACTGCCGTTTTGGCAATGTTATGAAGGTTTTTGGAATTAAATTAACCACATGAGTAATGATCAGCTCTGTCATTACGGATACCCAAAATTCTGCCAGGTTGCACATGAGAACAAGGACCTTGAAAAAGACAGGAGCAATACTCCCCCATCTCACACCTGTATTTAAACAACACTTGACTTTGGAATGAGACTACCTAACTGCTCACAAAACGCGTCAACAGTTTTACGTTCATTTTACCATTAGGGCCCAGGCTCCTTACCACAGTGGCCGTCATTAAGCCACCAGCTTGCCGCAAACACCTGTCCAAGATCTTGAAGAGAATTGCACAGGAAAACTTCACTGTAGTCAGCATGAGGTTGTCTGTCATTGGTGACAAAGAGGCAAAGGAGCTGGTCCCCAAAGATGACAGAGAGGTGAGTTTTAGTTCTGAATATCTGGACATGGAGTTCTAGGCTCTTCAGTCGAGAGTCAGTGGAAGTCTTTAGATATCTGTGTAATGTCTGTGGTTGCTAACAGGCAATGTGTGCAGACTGCATCATTGTACAAATGTGGCAGAGAATATTCTCAGCATTAGTAGTAGTGACTGACATTTTTAAATTTTAAATTTACACTATTTTAAACTTTATTTGTGCTTGTGTCCCATTTCATAGGATGAAATGCTGTGTGCAATGAACCATGAACACCTGACGTCAGGTCCCGTACTGTTGCTGTGTCTACAGCGGGAGAATGCTGTCCGTAAGCTGCTAGACCTGCTTGGGCCAGGTAACCCCCAAGATGCCCGACGGCAGAGCCAGTTCCTATGGAGAGGCATGTACGGAGCAGATCCCATCAACAACGGCATACATGGTGGGTTGCTGTCATCAACTTACTACTATTCACATTACCACTTTAATATCTCATTACCATTTAATGCCACATTGCCATTTAGTGCCACATTGCCATTTAGTGCCACATTATCATTAATCATGAGACAACAAATTCTCCAAGCATGTGACATTAGATAATGCTAAAGACATTGCGTGTGGCCAGATCATGTTTATTATTCACTTGTACTTTAGGCAGCAGACTATTCATCTTTGTCAGTACAATAAATAAGGGGATAAAAGTCTTATCACTCGGTCTTTTCCACGTCAATAATAACCGAGGAGGGGCGTGACCGATGTTAATGGACCGAGCCGAAGGCGAGGTCCATTAACAGCGGTCACGACCCTTCTAGGTTATTATTGACTGGTAAAGACCGGGTCATCACATTTTTATCTCCATTCATAAATGCCTTCTTACGAAAAATGCAAAACCTCCCGTAAAAAGGACAAAATGTGAAGCTTTTTCACCCCACTTTTTCTCCAATTTGCTCAGTACAAAACACATGCAAACGTATTGGCCTTGTGAGCGCTTGAAGGCGCTCCGCGCCTGTCTGTCACGTGCGCGTACGCACACACACGAAATGCAGCGTTTCATGCGCGCATTAGCGTTGTCTTACATTATGAAGTTCAGTACATCTTGTGCGCACACCGGCCTTCCCTTACGAAATACTCTTATAACTCTTTCACTACGGTATTATAATGGTGCTGTGACGTAATTGTTTTACAGAATGTTTACAAAGAGCTGCTCTGAGCGGCTTGCCGGCAGGAATAGGCTTTTTTTGAGCCGCTGTGAGCGGCGCGCCGTAGCGGAAGAGATAAGAAACTGATAAGAAACTTATAAGAAACTTATAAGAATTTTATGAAATTCTTAGAACAGTCTTGGAACAGTCTGATAAGAATCTTATAAGAATCCAGATTTTTGCAGTGATTTTTTATATATTTTTTTTAATTCTCTACAAGTTAAAAGCAATCCACAGCTTCAAATATGTGAGAGGAAAAAGAGTTTTAATGCATCTTACATACTGGATATAAAAAAACTAATGCAGTGAAATTTCTATAGGCCCATAGTTAACAAATAGCTGAATGTAATGCCTCACAGGATATCTGTGGTTAGATTACACATGATGAATTATCACAAAATTTATCCTTATAAACTTCTTCAAGTGGATATCTTCTTGCTGCAAATGCAGATGATTAGTCTGTCCAATTGGTCTGTCTGAAATGAAAAGAAAAATCAGAAATAATTTATTACACATGTTATACAAAAAACGTCCAAGTTGTCTTAGTTAACTAGCTGTTCACCAGAAATTAGTCGGCTATAATATAACTGGTTTAAATTCATAATTTCAACATGTTAAATTCTTTACTGTTTATATTAGCAGTACGATGACGGTCACAACTGTTTTGTTATCACTAACACAAAGCAACAATGGGAAAATCTTTACAGAATATTGAGCAAAAATAGAATTGTGTTAGCCAAAAATAGGGAATGTCACACTAGTAATAATTGTAGACTTACCGCATAATACAAACAGCTTGTGAGCGTGTTGTTGCTTGTTCTTTATCCATCAGTAATTGTCCATTCCAAAGACTAGTCGGAACTGCGCTCTCCCTGTTGCGTATCCGCTGAGAACAGCTGGTTATGACGCGCCGTGTTTAAACAACTTCCAGCCGTGTTTAAACAACCGTTTAAACACACCTACGTGACGGGCTCTCGACCAATAGGGATAGTGAAACTCGCTGAGGCATTTATGAATGAAACCTCAAATCATTGTAAACTTGAGAGACACATCATCACATATGGTACAGAAATACTCCTCTTGCACATTAACTCTCTATGTTGTCAAAGTAGGGAGTGAATGGCTCTCTGATCTTTGCCACTGTTACTAGAGCAATTGCATGAATTATTCATGATGTTTCTTACCACTCAGGTTCCGAGAATTACGTGGCAGCAGTCAGTGAGCAGAAGTTGTTGTTTGCTGATGGCCTGTGCTGCAGGGAGACAGCGGACCTCCAGGCTGATGAGGTAAACCAGCTAGTTACTGCTTATTACAGGTTTGCTGACAAGTTATCGGTAGTTACCTTACTACATGTATGTCTCTGCACACATGTCTCTGCATATGGTTGCAGATTAACATACATTATCCTTCACTATGGTGCTTTAGATCATCTGCCCAGCCACAGACTCCATCATGGGATACAAACAAGCTAGACGTCGTCGTTTCATCACCAAACCTTACCCTGTCAGGACAGACTCTAACGACAGTCTACTATCCCCTGTCACCAGTACACACTCCTTGACGTCTCTTGGTTCAGGTAATCAGACTGATGCATTCACGACCTGTCTTGTACCTGAGATACACCCGAGTTATTGTCACATTTTGTCTTATCCGGAGCTGTATGGATGATAAATACCCAAAGTAGAACCTGAAGATCAACTTCATGTTAATTGCATTGTAATGAAGGTGTTAATCTGTTTCCTGCCATGGTGCTCAAAGCCTGTCTGAGACCATCTTAGCTTGTTGGTAAGAAATCTCTCGTATCTGACTTGGGTGATCTGAATTCCTTCCAATGCTTTCCTTCCTATTTAAGGTTCAAGCGCAAGCTCCACAAACCTCCTGCCCTCCCACAGTGCACTGTGCCAAACCAACTGCCTCCTTCTGACTCCACCCCTCCTTCTAACCAAGGTCAAAGGTTACTATCGGGGTCACATTGAGGTCGTGGATGCACTGCTGGCACATGGGTTTACCATCGTTGGGATGCGGATGGTTTGGTTTAATGTGGACCAAGCACAGGAGTATAGCAGTGTCTATGCGAAGTCTTTCCCCCGTTTGGTATGTAACAACGTAACGATTATTGCAACATATGGTTTTCTCTAAGCGACAAGGTTTTTTGTGACTTAAATCTCACAGATTATTGATAAGCAGCAAGAGTTGATGACTTTTTATCCGACTGCAAATACACCACTTTATGAAAGCAATAGGTCGTATTTTAACTGACACAGCAACACGTTGATTTGTCAAAGCAGCAATGTAAAGTGATGTACAATACTTGACTATTATGTCAGTTTGTGTAAACACCATGTCTTGTGAAGGCATCAAAGTTGTTTAACTTGTTTGTGACCTTTCAACTTTGAACCAGATGGAAGATAATTGTTTATCCCACCTGTTTCTTTCAGCCTAAGATTCTTTGTCATGGTCCAAGTATTGTTGTAGCAGTGGAGAGAGACAATGCCGTTAGCTGCTTTAATGCTCTGCTGGGAAGGTTGGTGTCCTTAGTACATTAGTAGTACCTAATCATTGCTTGTAACAAAAGGCAGGTGTTATGATTGAGAAGTTTGCCTGTGAATATTTTGTATACACTATGTTGGGAAAGAACAAAAATCTTTCTTCTAATTTATGTCAACCCTGACGCAAATTCCATCTTCACATTCTAAGTTTGACTCACATGTATTTCTTTACAATTTTGGATTTGGATCATGACTTGACTGCATTAGTGTTTACTTGGTGTTATTGCAAACATTTTCGCTTATTGTTATTGTTGTTGATGTTTTTCTTGACTGCAGCTGCTTTGACAAGGAGTCAGTCATTAGTAAATATGGAGAGCACATCTTGAGACCCAAGGACTCCAAAGAGGTAAGCTTAGAATTATTTGCAGTTTAACCCCTTTTGTCCGGCTGTTACTTATAGGGTACTTGTATGGCAATACAGGTTTGGTCCGCCAAGCGTAACACAAACAATAGGCAAACAATGGACTGAGTACGTGCAGGAATGTACATACAGACAACAACGGTCCAGGGTTACAACAACGGTCCAGGGTTACAACAACGGGCCAGGGGTCTATGGCCATTGTCTATTTAAGAGGTTAACACATGAGTTTGTACCTATGACAGTTCTTTTTTTCGCTTGTGACTTGTCTCCCTGAATTTACAAAATATCACATGTTCATTTCAATCCCCATGACTCAAGGCTTCAAAGATAGTGTCAGCAATCATTAACCCTCCTATACTTATAACTATCAAAACCTATCAAAAACTCTAAACACTGACTCTCACAGTTTGTGAGTGTTTCAATCTGTCACTTAATAGGTTTTGATATACATGTACATGTAAAGGGTAGATGCCAAATCAAAAAAAGAGAATTGCATTCCATAACATTAATACAATAATCAAGTTAGAAATCATGAACATACTTTGTATTTTAGCAGGAGTTTTTTTTCCTGTTAAAAACTAGGCTGGGAAGGAGTTTCATGTGCTAATCTCTTTTTTTTGCAACCTCTACTGGCCAACTAAACTGTCTTGATGACTGCATGGGTATATACCACATGCATTATATAAAACTACGTACATTTGCTTAATCTGTAAACTTAAAATTTTGTTCTAATTTTCCAGTAGAATAGAATAATGTCAATAATCATGTAAACATGAATGTTTGCACACAGGCCAACAAGCATCTTGAGTTCTTTTTTGATTGTCTCATATCAAGAAGCCAGGGAGAAATCGTCCAATGTTGATGTGAGTAAGTCTTCCTGCCTCTCTCCACTACCCCATTTAAATTGAAATTCCTTTCAGAGAATTCAAACATTCCTTATATTCCTGGACCAATCTTGGGGTTATCTTTGAAGTGAATTGATTACATAATTTTACACAATCTTTTAGTGTAACTTCCTGTTATAGGATTGTGAATATTTTATGATGAAATTTCTGGATTTATTTGCATGTTATTTTGTCCAGAAAAGTGTTACATTTAAATTGAAATGGTATGAATATATCCTAGATTGGAATTTCACAGCTGCTTTGTATACTTTGAAAATAACATCCTTAGCTTTCTTTGAGTGCTGTAATGTTTGTGCCTATGGAAGATTCAAAGGTCTTTTTAATTATTGGCATAATGTGCAAGTTATTCATTTCATAAAGAAAGTGTTTTGATTGGGTGGCCATCTTGTTTTCACTGACAAGTCGAATTGATGCTAAAGATTTGAACCTTTGGTGTTCCGTTGCATTGTAGTGATGCCTAATGTAATGTCTGGGACAAAGATAGGACAAAAACCCTGTAAGGTAAATGCGTCTGGTTTAGTTTAGCTTGGGTCAGAGTAACTAGTAATTATTCACTTCTTTTCCGTCCTTTGTAATGAAGTTTTATTATACATGTGCCAGTTAAGCCCAAATTCAGGGTACTTATGATAACTTCCCTCTGTTGTGTTATTTGTTAACTTAAAATCTCCCAAAATTTGTTATACAATGATTATTAAATGAAACAGTGTCTTGAAACCTGAGGCACTATTGTCAACGTTACCTCTCCATTGTCACTGCAGACCAAGTTGAAGTTCCACGTTGACATTACACTGATCTTTATGTACACTGACTTTGTAATCCCAAACTTCCTTTTAAAGTGTAAGTTTGATCAGCAGGTTGTTGCATTCCATTGAGTATCTGTCCTGGGCTCAAATCAAATTGTTATCAAACTAGGTGTGTTAGCTGACCTTGTAAATATTGTTTCTTGATGTTCCTGTTTTGCGTGTTGCCAAACATTTTCCTTTTCTTGCAAATTTGTGTGAATTGATTTTTATAGTGCGTCTTTATCTGCCTTTCGCTTTTGGCATGAGCCAGTGTAGTTTATGATGAAATTTTGATTTCAATTGCATATAATTTAAAAAGAATTAGCCAATGTTATAATTAATACAATGAACTATTGAAAAAACAACAATTATAATTGAGTTACCTAATAGTTATTTTAACGAATGCAAATTTGCATCGTTACAATATCCTCAGTTGGTCAGGAATACCGCCTATTTGTTTGACCTATTTGCATAATAAAAACAAAATTGAGAAGAAATGTATTGATGACGTGCATGAAACCATACAGATCTAGAATATAAATACTTGAAAGACTTATTGAAATTCAGTTAGCTGGTGAAGAGGGCTACATCCTACAATGGGTGAACACGGCCTAGGTAAGGCAAGCTGGTACTACTGCCAAACCTCCCTTGGTCCTTAATCCGCCCCTGCATGCTTGTGGGTCCCATATGTTTGTTTCTTGTAAACTATCATTTGGCTTTAAGAAAGAACTTGCTTATTAAGTTCAAAACGTTAGGCCAGCTAATTTTGTTGATTTGTATATTTCAGGTCAATCCAGTCAGTTACCAGGTTGCAGCCGTTTTATTCGTTTTCATGGTTTTTTTTTCCCCATTTTTTTTATATAGAAATGTAATTTCTTGTGAGTTTGGAAATGATACTTTCAGTTGCATATAGAGCAGTCTCTGCAGCTTAAGACAGAGATTCATCTTCGAATTATAGATGTAAAACAGAACTGGTAATGTAACCAGAAAAGTCGCAACAAATAAGAAAAAACTGATGATATTAATTGGAAAGGGTCACTTTGGTTTCACTCAAAGTTAGAAGAATTTAAGTGAAACCTTCAAGTTGTTGAAATCTGTTATTCCGTCCAGTAGTGTGACGTGCATTTAATGAAAAAACAGAATACATGTAGTTATGATTAGATTAGATTAGATTAGATTAGATTAGATTAGATTAGATTAGATTAGATTAGATTAGATTAGATTAGATTAGATTAGATTAGATTAGATTAGATTAGATTAGATTAGATTAGATTAGATTAGATTAGATTAGATTAGATTAGATTAGATTAGATTAGATTAGATTAGATTAGATTAGATTAGATTAGATTAGATTAGATTAGATTAGATTAGATTAGATTAGATTAGATTAGATTAGATTAGATTAGATTAGATTAGATTAGATTAGATTAGATTAACTTTTTTCACACAAGATTATTCTGAATCCGTCCACAATATTTGCTTGTTTTTACTATTCGTCAAAAGGAATAAACTGTTTGTTTTGGACCTTACTTGAATAGTTCTAAGTTTAAGACCTGATTTTACAATGATTTGAATTGCTTAACAAGGAAGATTCTAAGCACATGTATAATTTCCATGTGATATCCATTGTTTTTAAATGTTTCCACAAAATTATTGGAACAGCCTGTTTATTTTTCCTCAGTCCTCCTCCAAGTGATTGTTGTTGTTGTTTTAAGTGATAAATTTGATCTGTAATTATTTTATGAAAAAAAAAATCATAAATTCGTCTGTAAGAACCTTGGGGCTTAGAAGATTAGGGCTGTGCATCCGAACCGGTACCCGAGTCCGTCCGCTAATGTCAGGAGCCGGTTCCAGATTATGGAATCGAGTACCCGTAACCGAATTAAAACATTACTTTCTCAGACAATGAAAAAGAAAGTTTTTTAATGTCATTTGTGGGGATTAACGTTTACGACGCTTGCGACGCTTGCGAAAATACAATTTACACACTTGCATCTTGCTGCATTGATGCACCGATGTGGAAGTATTAACGTGCGGACCTTTACGAACAATATGAACAGCAATTTCTGAGATTTAATTTGTTGGGATTGGCTTTCTTTATTACGGGTACCTGGGTACCTGGGTACCTGGGTACCTGGGTACCTGGGTACCTGGGTACCTGGGTACCTGGGTACCTGGGTACCTGGGTACCTGGGTACCTGGGTACCTGGGTACCTGGGTACCTGGGTACCTGGGTACCTGGGTACCTGGGTACCTGGGTACCTGGGTACCTGGGTACCTGGGTACCTGGTACCTGGGTACCTGGGTACCTGGGTACCTGGGTACCTGGGTACCTGGGTACCTGGGTACCTGGGTACCTGGGTACCTGGGTACCTGGGTACCTGGGTACCTGGGTACCTGGGTACCTGGGTACCTGGGTACCTGGGTACCTGGGTACCTGGGTACCTGGGTACCTGGGTACTTGTGCTTTTTTTCAATCGGGTACCTAATTCATGTACTACTACCCGTAAATGCACACTCATAATCAAGATTGAAAGTTCCGAGGTTTAAACCACTGACTTTAATACTCAACGGGTAATATAATTATTTTGGAAAATATGTTTTGGTTATGAGGAAAGCAAAATGTAAAGATGGAGTTTCCAAAGACGGATATTCAATTTGCTATTGTAAAATTAAAAGCAGTGTTTTTCCACAAGGACCGCATAAATTTGTTTTTCTCATTGCTGGTGCAGGGGTATTTGTGTTCATTGTTTGAATATTCAGTTTCAAATGTTCTGCTTTAACTGTGGTTTTGCAAGTGATGCATTTTCTGTATATTTTGTATGATAGCGGGTTTTATTCGTTTATATTTGTATGATTTGTTTTAAGCTTGTATTTTGTTTTGTTACTTGAATATTTTTTCCTGTTTTCGAGATTAAAGTTTGTTAACACTGACACGTTGTTATTTGTTCACATTTTTTTATTGTAAGCCCCCTAATAAGCAGTCCAAAAGTGGGGGCGGAGCAAAAGTGGTTCATTCGTAAATTGATCGGTTGTCGCACGTACATCAAACGGCTGTTGTACGAATATTTTCAGAGAGCTGAAACGCTATAGGCTGTCCATTGGTGTAACAATCACGTGTTCGACGTATTTAATGGTTATGTTTTCGACGATAAAAACATGAGATCTTCGTGGCGCACCGTACCGTATACGACTGAGTAGTGAGTACTGTCACAGTCGGACTGTTAGGCTCCATTCACGCGAGGGGAACGTAAATTAATTTGTACATGTAACTGCCATTGCGGCCAACTCGGCAGGGCACGCGGCCAATGGCCGCGGTGGCCGCAGTTAAGATTCAGGCCAATGTAAATCAATCTTTAACGTTGTTGAAAATTTGCTTTCGTTTCGGAATGCATACCGGTATAAAACCGTCCCATAGGCTGTTCAAATGTTGCACATCTGCAGAATGGCACTCGAAACAAAAATAATCGATTTTATTTCTCTCGCATGGTATCGATTATAATTACTTTGCCTTTGGAAAAACTGTGTGCCCACATAGCGTCAAAAGGGTTAACAATAGATGTATTTTGCGGAATATATAAAAACCATATATGGGTACGGTATAGGCTTGCACAAGAATAATACACAAAAAATTAATGTTGAACGGGATATTAATTTCATGATTCGTTTCATTTCAAAATACAATGTATCTGACGGTTGGTCATGTATCAATTCAGCATCTTCATCGTTTGATACTTGGGCCTATATAGTACCAAACGCATTATTTCAACTGTTGTTATTTTGTACGTTCAATCACCTTAATCAAAATGTAACAGCTGAGACAAAATTACAAACAAAAAGTCAATTAAAAACGTACATAGGCCCTACGTGTACATTGTCACTGCTACGCTTCTCAAAAAGACGCTAAGAATCGATTGGTTGTTATTACGGTCGAAAGAATTTGTTTCGGTTCATCGTTATAAAGCGGGGGACAGAGCAACAAACAACAACACACCTACACGCATTGTAAACATACAGTATGTTAACAATCTAGATGAAACTTATATAAAAGCGAAGCATTCTCAGCATGTTTCATTAGTCTTTGAAGAGACATCCAAAGCAACAATCATGGAGACAGCTCGTTTGGCTCTACTTCTGGGTGAGTATTGTCGATACTTCGGATTTTAATGTGCAACCTCGTTGACAGGGTATAATGCTATTCTTTATACTACACCAAGACACTGTTTAAAACGTAATCGGATATTTTATGACATGAGTACATTCAGGACAAGATGTTACAGGCCTAAAGTGCTGTCCCAACATCGTGTAAATGTTCATTTGGGTAAATGTTTTTGTACTGTTATTATTCACTGTTAATAAGGAGCTCCTTTACGGTATTTAGTTTCACTTTGCAAGTATCTCAAAACTGCAAATACTAACCTGCCTTGGACACGTTAACCAGTGACTTACGTCACAATTTGAATTACATGCCCAGAATGATACCCAAGGTAGAGCAATTCCTGCGTAACCTTGTCAGTTGGTAATTTAATCAAGCCTACGCTAATATTACAAGTTTGGGAATTGTTTTCATGTTGCTGCAGGCAAACTCAATTCATTAAGCGATGAATGAATATGTTTGTCCATTTGAATTTAGTTTTCCTCGGGATGACAAGTGCAGCTCCACATGACAGTGAGTATCTCTTTGATCTATTTCGCTAATTGTGGACAGGGCTAAACCTTACTGGTTCAATTACTTCAACTCCAGTTAAGAATACGTGGCGAAAGACAAGGTTGGCCATAGATCGATGGCCATAGAAACGCTTTTTGAGCGTGTTCTTGGCCTCCCCGACATACTGGACACCACAAACCCTGCAAGAAATGAGATATATGACATTAGAGGTGTTGCAAGTAATGTTGCCATTGGTTATGTGAGTAGTGCCAGATGAATGGCCAGAAAAGGAGTCAGACACCTGCATGTGAGTCTGGCAAACAACACACCTGGAATCGCACTTAAAAATACCATGCTGTATGGGAGGGGATGCAGCCAAGGTGGGGACCTCGGCTCGAACAATCAGGTCTCGTAGATTGCGGGGGCGCCTATAAGCCAATACTGGGTTGTCGGGGGCGGCACGGGCAAGGCGATCTGAAGTATGAAGGATATGGTGGTTGTCATTAGTTATTTTACGAAGGGGAGGGAGACTAGGATGAAAGGTGGTGACCAAAGGAATAATACTGGGTATTAAAGTAACAAATATCTGATGTAAATGTTCAAACCGTAAACCTCACAACCCCCTCTTTGGTTAATTCATGATTACCTCATCTTTCAAGATCCACCCTTTCTCCTAACTGGCTAGGCTACATTGACTCCGAGACAACAACCGAGGATTATGAGACAACTACAGCGTGGGCTGGGTGGCCGACAACTACCATTTTGGGCTGCACTTCTGAGTGTAAGGAAATGTTTTGACATAAGCAATGTTATTTGTTTATATTTATCGATAATGATATATCAATTGATGAAGGTAGCATGACTAAATCTGCAAGGATGCTGGCGAGAAATATTTTCCGACAATATATTACCGGTTATTAAAGTAACCAAATTAATAGCTGATGTAAATGTTCAAACCGTCAATCTCACAGCACCCTCTTTGGTTCATTCATAATTACCTTATCTTTAATCAACCAAATTTGTCCTAATTGTCTATAGACTCCGAGACAACAACCGAAGATTATGAGACAACTACAGGGTGGGCTGGATGGCCGACTGTGGACTACTCTTCTGAGTGTAAGGAAATGCATCCCCTAATGTTGGTTTCTATTTATCAATACCCTGTGACTAAACTTGCAAAGCGCAAGAATGCTAACGTCCAAATTGTTTTAATAATTAAATTGAACAAAGGTTAATATATTCTGGGATCAATTTGGTTAAATTCTGTGCAAAATTGCCATAAACACAATAATCCCACTTTAATAAGTTGCATGGAGTATTAGATACAGAAAACGAAGTTTAGAATATATAGCATACAACCTGTGATGACTTATCGTTCCGTTTGTCTCTTTCTCTGTAACTAATAGCGCCTTCACAATATGAAACAACCACCGAGTACATAGCTGATTCAGATTCATGTAAGTGCCTAAGGAAAAACATAAAATAATGTAAAAGTCTTTGAGGTGCGAGCTGGCAGTAGACATGTTGGTATTTTGCCGTTAGCTCCGGCTGATGATCTTCTTCGGTGCATTGTTTTACACTTGATTTCCTCTTCTATTGTCACACTCATTTGTGGAAGTAGATGATTTGTTAACGTCTAGAAGAGTCCTTTTTACATTAGTGACAATATTTCGTTGGGAAAGAATATTCCATGATGTTGGAAATTGACTAATAAATTTCATATTTAATACTCAATCTTGACAAGGTGCGTAGGTGCTTGGTGGCATGATTCCCGCTCCGGCGGGTGTCAAGTCTGTGGCTACGAGTTTTTTGTCGATGATAAAAATAAGGGCTGATTCCTCGCTATCTCTATCAATTCCGGAGATCAAAACGGACAACACATCGGTTCGTAGAAAGATTCAGAATCTAATTACTGATCCTTGAAAGACTACTTTTTACCCGCAGCAAAGAGTGTATTCATTGTGAAAGCCCATTTTTACAAAGGGGAAGTTAGAAAGTCAAGTAGCTAATGCAGGGGTGTTACTTTTCCTTCTATTTTAGACGATGCCTGCGAAGTCCAGCAGGTGGAATGTTTGAATGGTGGGATCTGCTACACTGTTTTTGGTTCCTACGTATGCGCCTGTCCTGATGGCTTCTTTGGAGACAGATGCGAAATGTGTAAGTATATATGCTGTTTTCTTTTTTGTTGGGGTGTTGGGTGTTTGTTTCTTTGTCTGTGTTTTCTTTTTTGGAGGGAGGGGCCCATGGAAATTATTAATCACCACTATATTAGCCTTTTAGAGGTATGGCGGACACAATAGGAGAGGGTGCTATTTGATTTGGGTAAACATTTTGTGAAACCACAGGAAATTTTAAAGGTGAAGATTAGGCATGATCTATGGATTGTACTATGGATTGTACTTTAACTCAAAACAATATCTGATTCTGACTCAATAGAATTTGTGGTTTCACAAAATGTAATACCCAAATCAAATAGCGCCCTCATATTGTGTCCGCCATACCTCTAAAGGGCTAATGGGCTATACCAGGTGTGATCCCTGGCTATACGGCATTCTGGGTTTATGACTTCTGACTAGCGCCCGCCCGAACAAAGATACTAACAATTTGGGAGACGGGCAAGATAGCTCAGTTGGTAGAGCGCCGGTACGGTGTTCCGGAGGTCGCAGGTTCGAATCCTGCTCCTGCCAGTTTCTTTGTTCACTTTGAAAATGTATTTAAATTTACCTAGTCAGTTTCCCTTGTGGATTGTTTGACGAAGTTTAAAGAAGAAATAAATAAAATGCTTAAATATTACACGGCTTCTGCTTAGTCCTATGGGTCCATAATATGCATATCCATATCCAAAACTCAGCCTTTCTCAAATCATTTAGATATCGAGAAAGAAATTAGAAGATGAAAATAGGGAAATCTAATGATAATAAATATATATATAACAACAAATGAATGGAAACACATCCATAAGGACGGAAAGTAAAGCTAACAAAACAAAACTACATGTATATTGATGTACATTTACAAGTTGAGGCAATCAAATAATATTCGCTGAGTAGGCCTACCGTGAGTGGCGAAAAAACCCCACTTTGGGGCAAAAAGGAAGAAATTGCTGCCCGGCTCCTAGTTTCCTTGGCAACCAAGTTTGTCAACTCCTTTGTTCAGCATAAGTTTTACCTAAATTGGTAATTGAATTGAGATGATTAATGCAAAACAATGTGACAGTCTTTGTTGCTTTAGATATAGACGTCATTTTTCTATTTCCATCGGTGTTTGTTCTTTTGTCGTAAGTTAAAAAATAAACTAAGTAATCAGATTCTGTTATTGTATTACATTCGCATAGCCAAAGTGTCTTCCGAAATTCCGCCAGATTTACTGTCCAGGTTCATATTTTTGTGTAATAAATTCACTGCAAGAGATAAATTCTCTCGTTTTGATTTGTTTCTACCAGACAGGCCTGTAAGACCAACGACAACAAACTGATCGCTGTCAATCCAAAAAGTATGTTGATTGTTCGTTGTGTTATTCTCTATGAAAAAAAAAACATAACTAAAACGTATGGAGAGATCTTTGTTGGTGGCAGCATGCAGGCATTGTTGCCCCAAATAGGCGCGATTATTGCCATATATCCACAAATTACCCAACTTACATTTTGTTCATTCATATCTGGGGTTTGTGCCAAATCAAATAGAATTAATGAGCAAATTGTTTTGTGTCGTGAAGAGCCAACGGCGTGGGCGTAAACCCCCATGGGGAGGGAGAGTGGAAAGTATACCCTACTCTATTGCCGAGGTGGTCCATGGGGCCATCTCCCTTGAAATTTCACTCTAGTAAAGTCAGTATATACAAAATGTATTTTTCAAATAAAACGCAAAATATGAATAGTGTACAACGTGGCAGCATGATGTTTCAATAAAGCGCCACCAGTTCCTGAAAATCGCCAACATTTTCTGGAACGAGATTGGGCTCTGTTATTTAATTATCAGCGTGTGGATTTCCAATCTATTCTTTGAAGCTCAGTTTAATTCTTAGTGGATTTACTCATTAGTATTTGTCCAGTCCCTCCTACGAGGTTTGTCCAGTCCAGTGGCGTATCCAGGGGGGGGGGGGGGGGGGGGGGATCCCCTCCCCCCCGGCAGCATTTGAGGCGTCATAAAAAACAAAAGGAAATAGTGTTTTGCGACGGTTTTAAAGACGGTTCAAGCGTTGTTTGCCCTCCCTGGCACAAAAAGCTGGATACGCTACTGGTCCAGTCCTTGGCATACCGGTACAATGTTTGTTCAGTCCTTGACATAGATGTTTGTCCACTTTTTTTCAGGAGGACGATAGTTTGTCACTCAAAACGCGAAGCCGACAAAGCGAGATATCAACGCGACGAGACACCGGTTTTAAAGTAGTTTAACTGTATTAAATAGTAAGCACATGTGATCGAAAATAAAAGGGAGTTGATGTTATGAAAGTGTTCTGCTCTCGAAATATAATTGATAACTTTTTTGTTACCACACTTTCCCTAAATGTTCCTTATCAGTTACACCACTACCTTAATTGCATAATAAAACCTAAAAGGTGTTTCTATCAGATTCACGCATTGCTTTTTAAAAGAAAAGAAAGAAAATGGTAGTTTACTTAAAAGAGCATTAAACATCGCAATACTGTAAAATGATGTAGTGCCGCAAGCCTGCTACCCTATATTGACAAATGAATTTGCTGATTCATTGGGAATATGAATAACTCTGTTAAAGATACCACACTGATCAATTCTGACCCCTCCGGTTCAAAAATCGCATTCTGTGAGATCGTTGAAAGGAATATTGTACTCAGTCATTTTAAAATGCAGAAATTTTCCACACAGTTATGACATTTATTCATACGTCTGGGCGCTTGCCAAGTATGCAATCCTGTATGCTAAAGTTTCCCGCAGTGTTTTTCAGTTCCTCCGGTTTACATAATACGCCTGTATTATGTTTATTTATCAGCGTGTTTTCATCTTCAGCCTGCATGCATGTTAACCTGAATGTCATGATAATCACGGAGTTATGATCGTCAGTACTGACTAAATTGCCCATTTTGTCGCCAGACTTGGTAGAACAATTGTACAAATACAGTCGAACACCTTTAAAACAAGGTCCTTGGGACTTTACAATTTACCTTGTTATAACAGGTACCGGTACCTTGTATTATCAGTAATGGAAAAACAAGGACTCCGAACCTATTTTTGTCCTTGTTATAAGCAGGATGTCGTATTAACAGTGCTCTTATTATCAGGGTTCGACTGTACATATAATATAAACTGTCCCACAAAATGTCTTTGATTTAAAAAATTGATAGATTACAAATTTACATCGAAATGATATTCCAATCCATCACATTCATTAAAGATGTGCAATAAATACTAGTGAGAGTAGAAAGCGGAATACTGGTGTCTGGTGATATTGTCTTGGGTTGTTGTTTTCACGTGTAACATAAAGCAACAAAAATGTATTCCACGGAGGAGAAATAGATGAATCTGCCCTTATTTTAAAAAAATGAGGCTATACATTTTCTACAAAAATTTAAAAAGTTGGTCCGGAAAATGTGGATATGCACCCGGACCCCCCCCCCCCCCCCCCCCCCCCCCCCCAACACTCCTATCCTGCGTATATGGGCCTGAGCTGGAGAATGGTGGTGAAACTCGTTCAGGCCAATTATACTGCATCACGTGCCCGGTATATGTTTTTATCACAGCACACTGGAGGCAATGTACTTACTTATCTCCAGCGTGATTGATCTCCTGTTTTGATTAATTAAACTTTGTTTGTTTGTTTGTTTGTTTGTTTGTTTGTTTGTTTGTTTGTTTGTTTGTTTGTTTGTTTGTTTGTTTGTTTGTTTGTTTGTTTGTTTGTTTGTTTGTTTGTTTGTTTGTTTGTTTGTTTGTTTGTTTGTTTGTTTGTTTGTTTGTTTGTGTGTGTGTTTGACAAATGGAAACTGGCAACAGCTCGGTAATCCTTCTTTTATAGTACCGAGTAGGCCTAGACCTATTGCATCGCATTGATCACAACATTAAATACCGGTAGTGCTCGCTTCATCAGCACAACCAGAGTGGTTTCTGAGACGTCTTTTTAATGTTTGTGCTTTGGGGATTTTTTTCTTTTGTTTTAGATTCGGAAATGTTTTCTAGTTGCGATGTTAAAAATTCGTCTCATAACCTGCACCTTTTGTGGTTTCAAAAGGGTCATCTTGATTGCCTTCCCTTGTATACCGATGGCATATGTGTAGTTTGTTGACCTCGTATAGCTCAGGATCCAAACCAAGCAAACAGGTCGCCGTACTTCTGTCCCTGAGCACGAGGCTCTACCATTGGATTTTAACTTGGAAAGAGAAAGTGTTCGAGAGTTAGGCGGCAAATCGTTCGTAATATCGCAATGATACTCAAGACATTTCCAAACGGACGTGGGGATCATGGTACATTTCTGATTTTGTAATATTTATTTTCATTACTGGGTATTTATTAACTCGCACGAAGTGTACTCAGTGAGATACCTTTTGCCCTTTAGGCTTAAGTTTATGGAGGTCATTAGATAAAAATATAACAACAAAGTGCAGTTTGTTGTTATCGCACCCTGAATGTGATGGTCCGCGAACGTTGTGATGTGTATATCTAGGGCTAGTACTAAGCAGCCCCACTCATTGCGATCTTTGCCTTCGTTGCTTCTCGGTACTTCGAGTTCAATACTGTAAGAGTTTTCGGCTATATCCAAGATGTCGACTACCGCCAGTCTGTGTCTGCTCTTGATGTGTACTCTTGTGGTTGCACCGACCCGAGCCGAAGGCCAAGATGGAGGTGCGCGTAAGCTCTTTTTTTGTAATTTTGCAAGACCTGAACCAAAATATCCAGAATTTTATTCAGATTTCCAAAACTTTAACCAAGGTTTTCACTCTTTGAGCGGCACAATGTAAATTCATACTTAGTTCCACGTATGATTTTATAAAACAAAATCCTCCAATTACTTTCAAATTTAATCCAGGGAAATTGTAATTGGTTTCTGATTACATATTTAATTTCAGCTGGTAAACCAGCAAACTTTGTTCCCGTTGAAGAATGGACTGATGAACGCATCGAAGCCATGATCAATGCTAAGAATTTGGCAGCTAAGAAAGGCAAGACCTATGAAGGTAGGTCATTTGTAACATTTCCAACTCTTGTTGCACATGTTGTCCACTTATTTTCCCATCTTAGTTTTGTTTGCTGATTACCGAAAGAATGTTCAAAGCGTTATGCGTCTGGCATGCGTGGTTGAAGTAAACCTTCAATACATCACCGGTATACAGCTAGCTTACAATTTAAGGTTTTCAATAAAATCAGGTCGAATGAGCAATTACTAGATGTTGCCGTGGTAGGTAAACGCCATAGGTACGATTGTGTTAGAAATTCCGTTACCATCGATGATCATACAGAATAAAATTTTTATTTGGGTTAAATTTTATCTCAGAGGTGAAACTGGAGATTGACTTTCTGAGTCGTGTTTACAACAAGCATGTCAGGGACGGCAACTGTGGCGCCATCATCAACTTGTATGACCCCTCCGTCATACTGATTAGCGCTGATGGGACGATCACCAAGGGAGTGGAAGGTACGTTTATGGAGAAATCGAAAAACAACATTCAGTGTGCTGGATGTTGGGTTGTATACGCGTATATGTTTGACGCCAATAAGTCAGCTAGTTTACTGCAGCCTGCAAACTACACTGTGTTCCCCTGCACCAAAATATTAATAATAATAATAATAATAATAATGAAATAGAAATCAATAAATAAATTAATAAATGAAAATAAAAAAATATATAACAAAAATAATAATAATAATAGTAAGTAAATAAAAAAATATCAAAAAAAAACATCGAGAGAGATATCCGTATTTGTCCATTCAGCATGGGAAATAACATAAACCAAAGAATAAGCACCAGATATTTACATCTTAGTTTTACATGTGACACCTCATAATCGGCTCATGCCGCCTTAACGAATGAGCAGTTGAAGCATTGGTTCAAATTTTGTTTTCAACATTTCAGTGATTAGCCATACGCCTATTGTTCAAAGTAAAGTCTATAGAGTATAATAATTCCGATCCGCATTGCATCTGTTTGTCTGTATAACCACAGCTATCCAGCTTACACTGCGAGCTCTAGAAGACGTCGGTTCCTTGAACATGACTTCTGTATCTGTCTCACCTCTGGGCAAGAACGCACAGTTTGTCTTCCAACACGAGCGCTTCACCAGTTTCGATCGTGCTGGTAACCCGTACTACAGTGGAGAGTAAGCCATCACGTTATTCTTTCTCAATTGTTTTCATGCGGGTCCATTTGTCAAACTCTTGGTGGAAACCCACCATTTTAGTTTCTTATACTTTAAAGAGGAACTAAAACGGCAATTTTTTTTTTGACTTTTTTGACTTATCTGATAGTTTATGCCTCCCCAAAACTAATGTAACAAGTTTCATGATTCTGAAAAATAGAATACAAATGTTTTTGAGCCTTTTCTTTCTGAGCCACTTTGACTCGATTCAGAAAAGGCCGAGGTCAACTGCGTGCCGTATCGCGCGAGTATTGACGTATACGTGTAGAAACATGTGACGTCACTGTATTATACGACAATGTTTTACGTAGAGTCTGTACTTATTTTTTTGTCTAAGGCTAGTATTACTTGCTGTGCTTTTTGCCCATGATTCAGGAGTAACACTACGATAAACATATTTTAAAGTGTTGACATCTTTGTGAGACACATTTAGAATTGGGGTTGTAGGCTTGTTCTTGCTGAAAAGCTAGTTATGAGTCATACTTTCCTTTGTTTGCAGTCGGCTTTTATTGGAACCTGCGCGGTGAGTTGTGTGTAAGCTGATGCTATACTCTAGTCTGGCGACTTTGCTTATGCAGCCCTCATAAGGACCCGCACCTTCTCAGAACCATACACATAATGTCTGTTATAAGGTACCAGACTCAATCGCATGCAGCGCATGCGGTACCGTGCGTGTACAATGCATGTTGAGTCAAGCGAGCGTGGACAGGGAGACGGCCGGGGCTCTGGCTGCTCAAGACGGCAACCGCAAGCAACGTCGTCGCGGTGGTGCGCGTGAGTTTGGGGCACGATTGGAATGCTCGGTGCCTAGAGTTGGAATGGCTCCAGCCTTCAAACGGAATTGTGCCTTCAAACCCAGCTGAGTTTTCATACTAACACTATTATCTATACAGTCTTTGGCGAAATGTTCTGCACATATTTTCGACCATTTCGACAGCCCAAAATCAGATATTGTATTGTCTACAAAGCGGACCCACTGTCGCCTTTGAGCTCCATTCAGCACTGGGAATCGCAGTAAGGTTAGGTCAGGGTTTTTGTCGCTTCCTCCTGCAACCCCCAACTACACACGATTGAGGTATAATGATTATTTCAGAACCATGCTCATACTGAAATAATATCAAAATTAGACAAAATAGACGGGAAAACGGAGGAGTTAGGTCGACAAAAACTCTTCAGCAGCATCAACTCCACGTACGTACATGCATAGTGTTTGGCTGTAGCATCAACCGACTCTACACGTGTACGTCACGGGGTCACGTACATACATTTAACATACATAATGAGCTTTTGCGAAACAGGATAAATGGTTCAGAATAACAACCCTTTTTTTTAATAAAAAGATTCCTCTCGTCTGCAAACTAATCTCCATCAGTTAAAAGAGTATTTAAACTGTCGGAAAAGTCCAAAAAGTCCCCAAAAAAATTGCCGTTTTAGTTCCTCTTTAAGAACGAGTAAGATGTGATTTTGCATTTAAAACAAGTGTGGTCGTTCACGTGGTGCGATTTAAAGTTTTCAGTAGCACTCAGATGTCAATTTGCAGCTACTGCATGCATCTTCTGCAGATGCCAATGTGCAGATGTGTAAATACAGCTAGGTGTCTTGCTTAGGGACAGAGTATTTTATCGCGATCTGCCTGTTGTTGTTTAAACCCATAGACAAACACTAAAATCTCTCCCTTGTCATATAGCAGCACCTAGTTCTTGACCAAAGCTAAAATGATTTCAAGTATCCTACTAATTCACTAATTAATCTGTGTGGTTTCCCACTTCTTTTTCTATCGACAGGAGTTTCTTGATTTGGAAGAGGCACCCCGAACATGGTTTAAGAATCTGCTTGGAAGCGTACGACGAGGAAGCCATGACAATGTGAACAGGGCGCCAACAAACAACATTGGACTTGACAACGCTATACGAAAAAAGAACTAAATGCGCAATAACTGCGCTCAATAATTATATGCTCTTATTCAAGAGGTGTGCTCTGAAGTTGTGAAATGTGACACCTGTTCAATATTCACGTAAATGTTACACTTGAGTGAACTTCATGCTCGTTAAAAAGTACATTAATCGCTTGGTATTTTATTTGATTATTATGTTTTTGCGTGGCTTCAAATATATTTATGGAATCATCAAACAATAGGCCTATCATTCACACTGAATATAGACTGGTGCGTGATTAATTCTGTAAAAAAATGCAAATTTAAATAGTTCATAATACTTTCCATGTTGATTCCTTGTCTCTATTTAATGCTCTCTCTATGCTGTACTTTTAAAGGCAACTTTTCTTCGGCCTAAAAAACAAAAACTAAAAAATCTGCAAGGGGTACATAAAACCTTTTGGTATCTTTATCAAAGGTGTATGTTTTGATTACAATGAAGCGGGAGTTGAAATATAGGCGCGTAGATCGGGTAGTTTTTCGGTTGTGGAAAGCGGGAGGGGGGGGGGGGGCTAAATTCCTATTTTTTTCAAAAGGTGATCCCCGTTTTTTGTTGGCGCCGAATTTTTTTTGTCGCCCAGGAATACAGTTATAGTAGGAAGGGAGTAAGTAAACAGTTATGGCAGTATTTCAATAATTTTGAAAAAAGAAATATTAAAATTCAAGTAATTCATATTGATTTTAATATTGATCTCATACTTCTGAAATTGCACGGCTATCCTCGGTCACCCAGACAGTAAGCGGTATATAGTGCATACCCTTGTGTAATTGAGTGGGTTTTTCGGATAGATTCTTGCCAAACAGTTTTTTTCTAATTAGTTATGATCAATGATCTCAGTCAAATATGCACATTACATTGATTAAAATATGCTTCAAGATGGCTACCAAGCTCAAAATGGCTGCCACGTGTATTTTTGTTATATATTTCAGCACTTGATCTTGATTTAATATAGGCTGGTTGTTCAATGTTATATATTTTCAAACTTTCTTGGGGTATGAGTTGTTGATTTAATATATTAAAGAGTTGTCAGAGCACACACAAAATTATTTTCACAAAGAAATATGGAAAAGAAAAGCAAATTATTGAGCAAAATAGAGCTTTTTGACATCAAATTTCAAGATGGCCGCCATTATACCAAGATGGCCACCAAAAAAATGCCAACAACAATTTTTGATAATTTTATGATGTACTAAGTAGAAAAAAAATATTTGGCAAGAATCTATCTGAAAAACCCACTCAACTAGATATTGTGACATAAGGGTATGCACTAATAGCCAGACATTGAGCAGAGCCACACAGGAGCAGTCACGTTGAGCAAAGCAATGTCATTAAACAGAGCCACATCATGGCAGTACATTGATTCTCTCTTGAAAAAGAGAAACTTGTTCAACTGTTTTAGAATAGGTGGCAGATCGTTCGTAATATTGCAATGATACTCAAGACATCTTCAAACAGACGTAAGAGTCACTGTACGAATTTGAGTAACACATACAAAAACTGTTGTTATTATTACATATTGAGAAAAAGAACATTGTATGCTAATAGCAGGCTAATAGCAACAGCCTGCTATTAGCATACAATATTCTTTTTTCATTATGTAATATTTTTTATCATTATTTATGAACTCACATGAAGTGTACTTAGCGCGATACCTTTTGGCCTTTAGGCTTAAGCTGATGGAGGTCATTGGATAAAAATATAACAACAAAGTGCAGTTTGTTGTTATCGCACCCCTCAATATCTGATGATGTGATTGTCCGCGAACGTTGTGACGTACATGTATATCTAGGGCTGGTAGCAGACCCACTCATTGCGATCTTTGCCTTCGTTGCTTCTTGGTACTTCGACTACAATACTTAGATGTCGACTACCGCCAGTCTGTGTCTGCTCTTGATGTAGGCCTACACTCTTGTGGTTGCACCGACCCAAACCGAAGGCCAAGATGGGGGTGCGTTCACCAAAATATCAACAATTCTATTTAAAATTCAGAAACATGTTATTTTTATTAGATTATGAAAAAAATTGCGTAGCTTGCAAAATTAATGGAATCATCAAACAATATGACTATCATTGACACTGAATTCTAGACGGGTGCGTGATTAATTCTGTAAAAATACTTTCCATTTTGATTTCTTGTCTCTATTTAATGCTCTCTATGTGCTGTAATTTTACAGGGGTAAGTAAAAGTTATGGCAGTATTTCAATAATTTTGAAAAAATAATTAAAATTCAAATAATGCAGATTGATTTTAATGTTGATCTCATACTTCTGAAATTGCATGGCTATCCTCGGTCACCCAGACAGTGAGCGGTATAGGCCAGACATTGAGAAGAGCCACACAGTGAGCAGTCACGTTGAGCAAAGCAATGTCATTGATTAAACAGAGCCACATGGCAGTACCATTGATTCTCTCTTGGAAAGAGAAACTTGTTCAACTGTTTTAGAATAGGTGGCAGATCGTTCGTAACATGCAATGATACTGCACTGCAAAAACTCTGGTGTTAAATTGCTAACACTAAACTTGTGTAAATGTTTTGGTGATTCTTTGGTGTTAAAATAACACCAATTTATTCAAACGTGCAGGCAGAAACTTGAATAACTTGGTGTAAAATAGTTCTGGTGTTAAAAAGGTTACACAACGTGCGCATGCTCGAAGATCCAGCAATCCGATTGAACGGCATCACTTCTTCGTGTAGTATAGTGAGGAAATTTAGTTCGCAAAAGTCACGTTAAATTGTGGTGTTTCGTCCAAAAACACAATTTCTTGACCATAATGTGTAATTATTCAAACAATATTCCACACAAAAAATTAGATTTTGTGTAAACATAAATAAAGAATCGCATTACATCGCCTTCGTATTCAAATATTGAAATTGTTCATAGAAACCATGACTTCAGCATGGCGGAATAAAATGCTAAAAATAAAGCTAAATTACGACCAATAAGTGTAGTGTAAGTAGGTTACCGTAGCATATGTACACCCTACCATAATACATGTAATCTATATTATTAGTCTTAATCCCACTTAATTCATTTCTATAAATTTGCACTCTCTGCCTGGAAATTCCAGTAAAAATGCGCCTCTTAATTTTTAGAGTACATGTAGCACCAAGTATACTGCAAATTAACACCGATTTCTGGTGTTATACAGTTACACCATGTTTAGTGTTGGAATAAATTAACACCAACGTTTGGTGTCAATTAACACCATAGGTGTTGTCCTATATAGATACCGGGAAAGAATCAAATTTGACACCGTTGGTGTTATTTTTAACACCCCAGTGTTTGCAATTTTGTAGTGTTTGCCGTTCCTACGGGTCTTCTCACACCTGACAAATCAAACCGGCACTCCTTCTTGTATTCCTGGGCACTTAGCCTTTATTTCTTCCAACAAAACAAAACACAAACACAGCTCAATCAAGTTCTCAAGCAAAAGCACATTGCTTGTTACCAAGGCAACACTCTACTGCGCAGGCGCCCTCCGGCAACGGGTCCCCCGGCTAAGGCTCCACCGCCCGTGCGAGCGCCCTCCGCCGACCGACCGGCACCGCCGCTACACCACTCAAGACATCTCCAAACAAACGTCAGGGTTCGCGGTACGAATTTGAGCAACACATACGAAAACTTTTATTATTACATAATGAGAAAAAGAACATTGTATGCTAATTGTAGGCTAATAGCGACAGCCTGCTATTAGCATACAATATTAAGTGTACTTAGCGCGATACTTTTTGGCCTTTAGGCTTAGCTGATGGAGGTCATTAGATAAAAGTATAAAGTACAGTTAACGTTATCGCGTCCCTGAATGCCCTGTGATGTGATGGTCCGCGAACGTTGTGACGTATAGGGCTGGTACTAAGCAGTCCCACTCATTGCGATCTTTGCCGTCGTTGCTTCTCGGTACTTTCACTTCAATACTGAAAGAGTTTTCGACTATCTCCAAGATGTCGACTACCGCCAGTCTGTGTCTGCTCTTGATGTGTACTCTTGTGGTTGCACCGACCCGAGCCGAAGGCCAAGATGGGGGTACGTATAAGCTCTTATCTTTTTTGTACTTTTCCAAGACAACCTAAAATATCCAGAATTTCATTCAAAATTCAGAAACATTGGCCAAGGCTTTTGCTGTTGTAAATTCATACTTCGAAGTTCTGTACGTATGATTACGTACAACAAAATCTTCAATTAGTATCAAATTGTATATGGAGAGATAATCATTGGTTCCTGATTACTGATTGCATTTCAGCTCGTAACCCAGCAAACTTCATTCCCGTTGAAGAATGGACCGAGGAACATATCGAAGCCGTAATTAATGCTAAGGATGCGAGAGCTAAGAAAGGCAAGACCTATGAGGGTAGGCCATTTTAACATTTGCCAAAATAATCACGACTTATATTGTAATTCAAAACTTGGACGATATGTACATTTCTTTTGCCCATCATGTTGTCCACTTATTTTCCCATCTCGTATACTCTCTGAAGCATGATGCAGTTACGCGTCTGACATGCATTGTGATTACCAGCCTACATGCAGTGCAGCCTACCTTCAATGTATTGATTCCGTACATCAACCAAAACTTTCTATACACGAAGTGCAAGACTGTACAATAAAATAACACATCGCCAACAATACTGCTCATTATTGAACAATGATCAAAAATCAGGTCGAAAGAGCAATTGCTGTTAGCGTTTTAGGTATACGCCATAATGTGCGATTGAGTTCGAAAATTAGTTATCATTGATGATCACACATATAATATATTGTTATTGAGTTGAAATTATATTCCTATCTCAGTTGTGAAATCGGAGATTGACTTCCTAAATCGTGTTTCCAGCAAGCATGTCAGGGACGGTAACTGTGGCGCCATCGTCAATTTAAATGATCCCTCTTTCATGCTAATTAGCGCTGATGGGACGATCATCAGTGGACTCGAAGGTAAGTTTATGGAGAAATCGAAAAACAACACCCAGTGTGCTGGGTGTGGGGCTATGTTTGACGCAAAAAGGTAATCCGAATTCAAGGGATTAATATGCAAAGGTTATTTAGTTTGATAATGTACATGTGGTTTACCAATTAAGAGGAGATCCTTAGCTTTCCATTGATACCTTTCATGCATCATTGCTGTTACACATGACCGAGTACATGTTCATTGAAAATGACAAGTTCCAATTGCATTTTTACAAGTTTGGCTAATCGGTGCAAGACGGTTTGAAATGGACGCATTACTGTTTGGTTGGGACTTTGTGAAAGTGGTCAGGTGATCGGACCATTCGTTCAAAGGAATGTCAGTGGTAACAGGTATCTGCAGATGATCAATGATAAGTTTTACCGCAGCTGAAGGAGAACTTTGAGCGACAGGTTCGTGGTGTCTTCAGATATCTCTGGTGGGCCCAAGATGGTGCCCAAGCACATCGTCTTATCGCTGTCCGAGATCGACTGAGGGAACTCTTTGGAGACCGAGTCATCGCCCTCAACCATGCCGTGGAATGGCCGCCAAGATCACCTGACCTTTATGCCATGTAATTATTTCCTTTGGGGACATTTAAATGTAGTGTACACGATTGGTAATCCTCCAATTTTATTTTACTGAATTATTACGATATAGACTGTAAGTTAATAGTAGTCTCAATCATCCTGTGAAATGATGGCACCAGGTGTGCTGTCGTTGTCAAGAAAAGTGTAAATGAATATGTTTTCCAACGATTTCCAGCTGGAAATCGTTGGAAAACTGCCCTGTAGCCGTTAGTCAAGGCGCGCGTAGCTACCCGGACGAGTGGCGCGCCCCGGACATGATGGCGCCATGGCATATCCGGGGCGCGTCACGCGCCGAGATTGCCTTTAGTCAAGGCGCGCGTGGCTATCATCCGCCCGACGGTTGAAAGCGAGCGCGGTTTTTCTCTCGTTTTTTTCGCCTTCCAACAACGCAAAACTTTGAACAGGTCAGTGGAACGATATTTCCTATAAAATACTAACCCCCAATACCAAGTCCGCCCATTTCTGAAAATTGCAACAATGACCAATCATGTACACTGCCTTTAAAGAACAAGGTGTTTGTAACAACTCCCCGGGAACTTGATGAATTGCAGGGCCATATTCGACATGAAGTGGATGCTTTGCGTAGCCTAATGACCCGGCTATGGTGAGATGAGCAGTTCAGGGCATGCTCCGCCGTTGTGAGCTTTGTGTTGAAAGGGGAGGTGGACATGTTGAAGGTGTGGGTGCATAAAGGCCAATCATTCCTAAGAAAAGTTCACATCAGACGTTCATTTGGCACCAATTATCCCGACTTGCACCGATTAGCCAAACTTGTAAAAATGCAATTGGAATTATCAAACTAATTAACCTTTGCACATTAATCCCTTTAATTCGGATTACCTTTTTTTATACGCACTGTACATTGTGTTCCTGCAAAAAGAGAAAGATATTCATATTTGTCCACTGGGAAATTATAGAAAGCAAAGAATATACTGTAGATATTCAACATTTCGGTTTACATGTGCCACCTCATCTGCTCATAACTTCGTAACGAATGAGCAATTGAAGGATGGGGATCATTTTGTTTTGAACACAGTTCAATGATAAGTCATAAGCCTATTTTTGTTTAATAAGAGTTGATTCCGATTCGCATTGTATCTTGTTTGCATTATCACAGCTTTCAAGTTTATGCTGCAAGGTCTAGAAGACACCCGTTCCACGAATGTTACTTCTATTTCTGTCTCACCCCTGGGGAAGAACGCACGGTTCGTCTTCCAGCACGCCCGCTTCACCAGTCTCGATCGTGAGGGTAACCCGTACTACGGTGGAGAGTAAGTCACCACGTTATCCTTTCTCTATTATTTTTCAAGTTCGTGTGCCCATCTGTCAAACTCTTGGTAGCAGCAAGCACGCATTTCTAACTTGCTATGTTCGTGTCCGAATTACTTGGCTACGGCTGGATGTTACACAAAGTCTATGGTAGCAGCTGAAGTCACTTACCATAGACTCGTGTGTAATTTAAAGCCGTAGCCAAGTAGTTCGGACACGGCCTTTACTTTGAGAAAAAGTAAAGTTATCTTACATTTAAAATGGCTGTGGACGTTCGCAGGATGCTATTTAAAGTTGTCAGTAGCACTCAGGTGTCAATTTGCAGCTACTGCAGCTTCTGCAGGTGCTAATTTACAGATGTTTAATTGCAACTAGGTGTCTTGCTTAGGGACACTTGCTTAGGTTTATTTTCACGATGCTCCGTTTGTTATTGTTCAACCCACAGACATACACAAACATCTCTTCCATGTCATATAGCTGGAACAATTTAAAGACCAAAGCTAATGATGTCACGTTTATTACTAATTCACTTGACTAACCATTTTTATGGTTTTAAAACTGTTTTATCATCTCAACAGGACTTTCTTAATTTGGAAGAGGCACCCCGAATATGGTTTGAGACTCGCCATAGAAGCATACGACGAAGAAGAAATGACAGTTTGAACAGGGCGACAACAGACTTGACAACGCTATGTGCTTACGAAAATAAAAGGCAAAATGCTCACTAAATGCTCTTAAATTATATTATGCTATTATTCAAGCATTCGCTCTGAAGTTGTGAAATATGACACTTTCAATAAAAATGTAATCGATTTGCCATCACGATGTTCAATCCTTTATTCAAAACATGAAAAAATATGAAATCAATTGAAAAATCTTTAACAAATACATTTAAATACAATGTTATTCTTTACATGTCATTTGCCAGATATCCTGCAGTTTTCAGGGCAACTTGTTTTCGACCCAAAATAAAATGGCAAGGGGTACCCCTTTGCCATTTTTTTGGATTTTGGCCCAAAAATGTCATTTTTTTAATTTGATTGAAATCGATTGTAGAGAGGTCTGGCAGCCTACTTCGACGATTGCAAGTCGTGTAATCTCTTATTATTGGACGATAATGCATTTGTATCAAAAATATGAAAAATATGAAGACAAAAAATACAATTTGTTTGACCCCTGACGCCTTAATTAGGGCCTACAAGGAGATTCTGTTCATGTTGTAGGCCACATTTCATGCAATTTTGAGAGCAACTTCTTTTTCGTCCCAAAATAACATAGTAAGAGGTGCCCCTTGCCTTTTTGTCAAATTCGGTCAACAAAATTGAATATTTTTTATTGATTTTAATATAATCGATTGTACAAAGGCCCGTCAGCTTATTTGACGGTTGCAACGCATGTAAGCTCTTATTATTGAACGAAAAATGTGAAAAATATTAAATAAGTAAAAATATCATTAAAAATGTATTAGGGACCCCTGATCCCTGTAATTACAGGGTTATTATTTTCATGTCTTTGGCCGGATTTCCTGGAATTTTGAGGGAAAAACGGTACCCTTTTCTACTTTTTTAAAGATTTTTGCCTGAAATTTACATTTTCCAACATTGCGTAAAGTTGATTCCAGAGGCATTTAGGAGTGTTAGAATGCCATTTCGAGTTCAATGATATCATGTTGTATTTTTAAAAATCGAAAAATATAAAAATGTTGAATAATTAATAATTAGTTGATCCTTGATACAAATGAAATTGCACGACTACAGTTTCCATTCAGCACTCTAGGTGTTTTAGCCCGAAAAAAAAATGCCCTCAAATTTGCCTCAAATTTTCCATTTTTCAAATTTGCGTGAATTCGATTTTAGAGAGTTCCAGTAACTCATTGGGGATGAATAAAAGTTTCAGTACTGTAAACATTTTGAATAATGATGATAATCTGATGGAGACGAAGGGCTTATTTCTGTTTACATCATACCTCATGACATGAATCCCGGAAACCAATTGAAAGATTCAGGAGAAATGTATGAAAGGAATGTCGTTTGCATTGAAGAAAAGCTAAGGTAATCAAGCAGAATAACTTGAAATAATACCAAACTCTAAATCTTAAAAACAAATGACAAATAAAAAATTGCAACACACAAGTAAATGTTTGCAAGAAGCAACCTTTTTGCAATTATTAATAACAACAGTAAATGTATTAGGAACAATACATGACACAGATAAAGTAAAATAACACAAATATGGACTGGCAATCGTCACGAGAAGGTAAACGTGGATAGTCGATTATAATCAAACTATTTTGCTTTCGTTAATAATTGGCTTGTGTACAAATTCCACATTAAAAGCTGCAAGAAAAGTTTTAAATATAAATCCATCTTCATCTCAAGTAAACGGTCTCACAAGTTAGTACATTAAGTCAACTAACCACTGAGACCTGGTTGTGTACACATTCCATATTATAAGCGGCAAGGAAAGTTTTAAAACTAAAACCATCTTCATCTCAAGTAACAGGTCTCACAAGTTAGTACATAGAGTCAACTAGCCACTGAGGCCTGGTTGTGTACAAATTCCACAGTAAAAGCTGCAAGAAAAGTTTCAAAAAGAAATCCATCTTCATCTCAAGTAACAGGTCTCAGAAGTTGAGTCAACTAACCACTGAGACATGGTTGTGAACAAATCTATCTTCATCTCAAGTAACAGGTCTCACAAGTTAGTACATTAAGTCAACTAACCACTGAGACCTGGTTGCGTACAAATTCCATATTAAAAGCTGCAAGAAACGTTTCAAAACTAAATCCATCTTCATCTCAAGTAACCGGTCTCGCAAGTTAGTACATGAAGTCAACTAACCACTGAGACCTGGTTGTGTACAAATTCCATATTATAAGCGGCAAAGAAAGTTTCAAATCTAAATCCATCTTAATCTGAAGTAACAGGTCTCACAAGTTAGTACATAGTCAACTAACCACTGAGACCTGGTTGTGAACAAATCCATCTTCATCTCAAGTAACAGGTCTCGCAAGTCAGTACATTGAGTCAACTAACCACTGAGACCTGGTTGTGTTCAAAGTGCATATTATAAGTGTCAAGGAAAGTTTTAAATCTAAATTTAACTTCATCTCAAGTAACATGTCTCAGAAGTTAGTACATAAAGTCAACTAACCACTGAAACCTGGTTGTGTACAAATTCCATATTATAAGCAGCAAGGAAAGTTGCAAATCTAAATCCATCTTCATCTCAAGTAACAGGTTTCACAAGTTAGTACATTGAGTCAACTAACCACTGAGACCTGGTTGTGTTCAAAGTCCATATTATAAGTGGCAAGAAAAGTTTAAAAACGAAATCCATCTTTATCTCAAGTAACAGGTCTCAGAAGTTGAGTCAACTAACCACTGAGACATGGTTGTGAAAAAATCTATCTTCATCTCAAGTAACAGGTCTCACAAGTTAGTACATTAAGTCAACTAACCACCGAGACCTGGTTGTGAACAAATCCATCTTCGTCTCAAGTAACAGGTCTCACAAGTTAGTACATTGAGTCAACTAACCACTGAGACCTGGTTGCGTACAAATTCCATATTAAAAGCTGCAAGTAACGTTTCAAAACTAAATTCATCTTCATCTCAAGTAACCGGTCTCGCAAGTTATTACATTAAGTCAACTAACCACTGAGACCTGGTTGTGAACAAATCCATCTTCATCTCAAGTAACAGGTCTCGCAAGTTAGTACATAAAGTCAACTAACCACTGAGACCTGGTTGTGTACAAATTCCATATTATCAGCGGCAAAGAAAGTTTCAAATCTAAATCCATCTTAATCTGAAGTAACAGGTCTCACAAGTTAGTACATAGTCAACTACCCACTGAGACCTGGTTGTGAACAAATCCATCTTAATCTGAAGTAACAGGTCTCACAAGTTAGTACATAAAGTCAACTAACCACTGAAACCTGGTTGTGTACAAATTCCATATTATAAGCAGCAAGGAAAGTTGCAAATCTAAATCCATCTTCATCTCAAGTAACAGGTTTCACAAGTTAGTACATTGAGTCAACTAACCACTGAGACCTGGTTGTGTTCAAAGTCCATATTATAAGTGGCAAGAAAAGTTTAAAAACGAAATCCATCTTTATCTCAAGTAACAGGTCTCAGAAGTTGAGTCAACTAACCACTGAGACATGGTTGTGAAAAATCTATCTTCATCTCAAGTAACAGGTCTCACAAGTTAGTACATTAAGTCAACTAACCACTGAGACCTGGTTGCGTACAAATTCCATATTAAAAGCTGCAAGAAACGTTTCAAGACTAAATCCATCTTAATCTGAAGTAACAGGTCTCACAAGTTAGTACATAGTCAACTAACCACTGAGACCTGGTTGTGAACAAATCCATCTTCATCTCAAGTAACCGTTTTCGCAAGTTATTACATTAAGTCAACTAACCACTGAGACCTGGTTGTGTACAAATTCCATATTATAAGCGGCAAGGAAAGTTTCAAATCTAAATCCACCTTCATCTCAAGTAACAGGTCTCGCAAGTTATTACAATAATTCAACTAACCACTGAGACCTGGTTGTGAACAAATCCATCTTCATCTCAAGTAACAGGTCTCGCAAGTTAGTACATTGAGTCAACTAACCACTGAGACCTGGTTGTGTTCAAAGTCCATATTATAAGTGGCAAGAAAAGTTTAAAAACGAAATCCATCTTCATCTCAAGTAACAGGTCTCAGAAGTTGAGTCAACTAACCACTGAGACCTGGTTGTGAACAAATCCATGTTCATCTCAAGTAACAGGTCTCACAAGTTAGTACATTAAGTCAACTAACCACTGAGACCTGGTTGCGTACAAATTCCATATTAAAGGCTACAAGAAACGTTTCAAAACTAAATCCATCTTCATCTCAAGTAACAGGTCTCGCAAGTTATTACATTAAGTCAACTAACCACTGAGACCTGGTTGTGAACAAATCCATCTTCATCTCAAGTAACAGGTCTCACAAGTTAGTACATTGAGTAAACTAACCACTGAGCCCTGGTTGTGAACAAATCCATCTTCATCTCAAGTAACAGGTCTCGCAAGTTAGTACATTGAGTAAACTAACCACTGAGCCCTGGTTGTGAACAAATCCATCTTCATCTCAAGTAACAGGTCTCACAAATTAGTACATAGAGTCAACTAACCACTGAGACCTAGTTGTGTTCAAAGTCCATACTACAAGCGGCAATTTGAACACAACCAGGTCTCAGTGGTTATAATTGACTCTATGTACTAACTTGTGAGACCTGTTACTTGAGATGAAGATGGATTCAGTTTTGAAACTTTCCTTGCTGCTTATAATATGGAATTTGTTCATTACCGGGTCTCAGTGGTTAGTTGACTCTATGTACTAACTTGTGAGACCTGTTACTTGAGATTAAGATGGATTTAGTTTTTTAACTTTCCTTGCCACTTACAGGTATATAACCTGTAAGCAGTCAATTAATTAACCACATTGACACTAACTATTACAATATCCGGACAATTCGTGCCATCGGGTTGAGCTACAACTGTTTGTGTACTTTATCTTGTTAGTTCTGGGTCAGGGGTTCCCGCTTGCATTGGCCCGAATGGGGGAACAAACACCGAGAGGATATCTCTGCTCCATGTTGCAGTTAGCCGAGAGTACTTCTCTGTTTTGACACAATATTTTTGACGATTTCACAATAATACTATATTTTATGTCTCAGACCATGAGATCAGTTATGCGGTATCTCTACTCTCACAAGTACTTATTCAAATCCCGCGTTTATACGCAATTGTAATAATGTGACGCAAGAACCATAATCCCCGGTAGGTTTCGAACCCACATACCACAGGACATAAGTCAGACACCATAACCGTTGGACTACAGTACTATATAAAATGACAACCGGTATGCTTTGCAATCATGCATCAACATGGTTGGGCATAATCGATACTGTAAAACGTTTAAGTTTAGGCCTATTGGAATTAAATTCTGTTAAGGAGAAACGACGAAAAAATTGATATTCTTTGATTCGAATGGGCTCGGACGCTTCGCATCCTCGCCCATTCGAATCAAAGAATGTCCACTTGTTCGTCGTTTCTCCTTAACAAAATGTACAGTTAGGCTACTAATGTGTAAACGAGATTAATTTGAAAGTGAATCTTTTGTGGCGAAAATGTATATGTTTCTTTTTCTTTTATGATTTGAAATATACCCCACTTGAATTTCTCAAATTTACGCAGTAAATTTTAGGACTTTCTTTTTACAGTGCACATGTACATGTAAAATAACAGTATCTTGGCGTGGAAAAAATGAAAATTCAAAGACCTTCGAGCGGAAATAATACCCTGCGTCCGCTGAAGCTATTATATATTTCCGTAGAACTTTTGTTATGGGGCTAATCCGTAACATTTAACATACTTTTGGCATTTTGATCAATTATTTAATTCCATTTGCACAACTGAATGTTTTCTTTGCATTTGTCAACTTCCCGCTGTGAATTTTTACATTCTATTTTCGGTGGCGATGATACACTTTCATTTAAAGTGAGATTCTCTCCTTATTTTCTTTTTTTTTCTTTTTAATTTTTAATGTATGATTTGTTATGTTAAAATTATAACTTAATTTTTGCCTTATGTTTTTGCCTTTGCTTCTTTTCTTTATAAAATGAGCATTGTCACGACTTTGTCACGAAATAATTTATCCCATTTTATTTGACTTTTTATAACTGTTCCTCCGTTATTTAAACAATGACAACTAAAACATATTAACAGAAAGGGCAATCCATGAATATACAGGGTGTCCCAAAAAAGTCCAGGCCAAACCAGGCAACCTCAGAATCTAGATTTCTACAGATCCTGATGCGTGAACTTCTTACATGAAAAACAGTCTTTATTTCATCAAAATCAGTCAAGCCAATCAGAAGTTATGTCATTTTTTGTGCAGCAAGGTCAGCCCCCAACTAGGAGTGACTGACCGACTGTTTTTACATTTTTCATTCCAAGAAGCTGTCTGTCTGTGGTTATAGCAGCCCAGTCATGAAGGGAATCTCTCTGATCGTTTCTTGAGTCTGAAGTAAACTCCCTGGGTGGATGGTCTTTTGCTGCATAGGCTCTAGTGTTCTGTTTGTTGATAAATCGTGGTGGGACACCATGTATATACAGAATTGATAGTCAAAGTGACCGCAAGAAACTTACCGAATGAATACTTCGAAGATGATTTTCGAACGTTATGTATTTTCCAAACGAAACAGTTTCCTGTGGTGATTGAGATATTCAGACGTGTCCGTAGAACAAAACAAGTTCGCTGATCTTGATCCGCGCAGACAATGACGTTGGTTCCACAAATAAGCTGCTCGCCAAATTTCCTTGGCGTTGGTGTTAGAAATCCTCAATCCTGTACGGTCCGGTCACGCCAGTAGCATTTTGGTCTTTTTTAATCCAGTATATTTCCGTAGCTGTAACACTATCATGTGTACATGTATAACTCCATTTGGATTTGAGAGGTTACGAAGAGGGCGTTTTCCCACCAATGCTGATTGCGTGGCTGTGTAAGCACACATTTCTCAACTTGTGCATCGTGTTGAATGAACAAAAGTTGTTCACCCATGCGAAATGTTAACAAGATGGGGTAAATGTGCAAGCACATAAGGCCAGGAGTAGGGCTTTTATACTGCTGGCCAATACTGAACAATGAAATCAAATTCATCTCATACCTTAAAGCATTAGTAAGAACAAACACTTTTGTGTTCATTGAATCTTGACAACGGTTGTGAGAGGGACGTAGTTTAATCACAAATAATTATCTCAGGTATTCTTATTGACATATCAAACTTAATTGGGTGAGATTGGGGGGGAGTGAAACAGAATGAAACAACAATCCTGAATAATTCATTCTTAATCAATTTTGGTCCCAAAGGATTCATCAAAAATCGAATCTTAATCCAAATGTTATTAGTTCACTTGATCAATTATTATTATTTATTTTTTTGAATGTTGAAGTACTCTTTCCACGGATGATAATGATTACTGTTTAAATTCATTGAGTGCATTAGCACAGATAGTTGTCAATAGACGGCGCTGTGCCGCCCTCAGGCTCTGGCCGCCCTGGGTTGACGTCATCTTTATATTTAGAAGGTGACAAAACTTATATTAAGGAACGTAAAACCGTGAAATGTGCTATGCAAGTCCCGGGAAATTATCACCCGACAGCAACACCATGCAGCAGCTAACAGCTGCACGGGCCATCATCCGTTGCAACGGTGATCTCGCCGGATAGCAACTTCATACTGCTGCTAACAGTTGAATTGGCCATACAATCAACCAGGATTACCAAATATAGTGAACCAATAACCCAGACAAACCCAGGCCACCGCTGTTTCGGCCCTTGTAAAAAGTAGCATAAAGTTGTGCGCATGTGCCACTTTCACAGCCAGGTCAAATAAAATGCCTAATTCATTAATGGTGACCCGCGACAGAGAGACGATAACAAACCCGGGAATTATTAATTAATATTCACATTAGGGGATCTTCACTTTACAGCATTTCATTCATAAGGATATCCATAATATAAGCAACCCCAAAAGCCAAACAAAATGGGTATGACAAGCGCGAAATTCAAACTCAAATACAGACGCTCCCTTTTCGTAAATCATTGTCGAAGGGATGGTTTCCAGGACAGATTTGACAGTTAAATTGAATTATCCCAAACTTAGACAGTAGTTTGCTTAAAAGAGCATGGTTGTGATCTCATTGATCCATGTGTTTTCGTCAGGGCAAACCCAACAAGTGATAAAAAACAATGATTTGACTAACTATTTTTTTCAATTTTGAACGGGGTTTCCACAACGCGTCTTTGCGGTCTCGTATGATACCCAAGTTAATGAGTCTTATCTACTGTTCAAGGACACATTTGGGGATACACGGTTCTAGACTACGGATTTGAAGGGGTAAAAGCAATAAGGCTTACTTAACAGTATGTTCGCAAGGTCCCAGATTCAAGTAAAACAAAAAATAGAAATAAACAAACATTCCTAACACAACATTAATTGGCTATTCTCAGCTCTGAAGATGTTTTTTTAAACTATTGTTGCACGAAATAAATACGATGAAAAAATGATTATTAATACAACTATGTTCCTTTTTTTTGGGGGGGGGGGAGAAGGGGGTGGATCCAATTCGTGGATCATGGTTTCTTTTCGAAACGCTGGCTTCGGCTTGGCTTCGGCTTCGTCTCCGACTTCTGAATAACTGAGAAGCAAACCAAATGGAAATATTCTAAATTTTGGTGCATGTTCTGCTTCAGGAACATTTATTCGGTTGATTATGAAAGTAAAAATTAGTATACTTACATTTTGTTTGCTTTTCAGATATTCAGAAATCGGAGACGAAGCCGAAGCCAAGCCGAAGCCACCGTTTCGAAAACCCCCATAGTCTCTGAATTGAAGTTTCAAAAACACACAGCATTACAGTTATTGATTAATCATAAAAGTCAAAGATTAAGCTATTCAGGTATTCTTATTGACATATCAAACTTAATTGGGTGAGATTTCTTTTTTTTTTTTGGGGGGGGGGGGGGGGGGGGGTGAATCCTCACCCCAAACTGGGTCTTATGCACGGTGAAGCTAGTTAGTTCGGGCGGTACCGCTGTAGCATCTTACACACGTACGGCACCTTTTGATAACATCCGTAATCGTTCCAGTTGGCGATGGCGCTTGTAGCAAAAAAGGTGACACAGTCCTCATTTCCAGAATTATCCGGTTGACTTGAAGCCCAGCTTTGAAACAAGAAGACTGACCCGTCCATCCACTTCCAAGTCCCTTCTGAGACGGCATCTGATAGACCGATCCATGCAGACCCGCTTGGGCCGGCATGTTTACTGATCAACTCCGAGATGAAGGCAGCTTCTGCCGCGTCCAGCACAGATGCTAGATTTGAGGCCCTGGCGCCTTGGCCCCAAGAGGAGCAACGCTCCTCTGCGGTGTCGAAGCTCTCCGCGTGGGGTACGTACAAGTAGCAGTATCTCCCGTAGGTCACCCAGTCACCATGCGGGCAAATACATCGTGCGTGCCCGGTGGTCGCACTCAGGAACACAGTCAGTAGGATGGTGAATTGTAGCGAAGAAAAAGACATGGTTGAATAATCTCTGGATGAAATGTTTCTCAAGATGTTTGCCTTCCCAGTGTATTTACAACTTCTCCCGTTGTTTTAAATAGGCGCGATTTCCAGACGCTACGGCAATGAGTTTTGATTGTTTTCAAGAAAATTATCAAGCTAGCGACGACATAGACAGCAAGCTCTATCATCATCGGACATTGGAGACACAAAACCTTATACACATGTAGGTTTCTTCGATTAAATGAATAATTATTTCATGCCAAATTGATTCTTTCGAACTAGGACAAAGTAGCCGTTTGCCAACTTGTGGGAGTGGAACAGAATGAAACAACAATCCTGAATAATTTATTCTTAATCAATTTTGGTCCCAAAGGATTCATCAAAAATCGAATCTTAGTTGTATTAGTTCACTTGATCAATTTATTAATTTTTTTGTTGAATGTTGAAGTACTCTTTCCACGGATGATAATGATTATTGTTTAAAGGGACACATTGCTTTGGATTTTGCGATTTGGGCTATAAAACCGAAATGGATATGGTTGGGAAGCTTTTTAAAAAGTAGAATAATAAAGATTCACATAACTATCCCTTCAAATTGCGTGGTTTTTGTTTAATTTCGTGACAAATAATGGTCCGCCATTTTGTAGAACCAAATTTTTGACTCCACAAAATGGCGGACTGTGTTCACCAGTCGTATTTCCAGTCGCATCTGGTTGAAGTACGTTCTGTTGATCCATTTTGATGTACTGTGGCACGGCGCGCAGCACTGGCGATATGTGTCGCGAGGTAGAGAATTGTACCTGGCGATCATCTGATAGGTTCACAAGGCGACTGGCTGCGGCGTCAGCCTAAAGACTCTTACAGCGTATTTTGCGCATTATTTAGACGGTTGTATTTAGTACTGGAAATAAGTCTATGTTTCGCGGGTCAGATGTCAGGGGTAAGCGGCCATTTTTTTGTTTTGTAATCACTACTCCCTAATTACAACACATTATACGTGTTTTTTGCATGAACAACTCTTACAAAAGATAAGGAACATTTCCAAACAGCAAAATGTCATGACATTTGAAGGCAATGTGCCCTTTAAATTCATTGAGCGTATTAGCACAGATAGTTGTCAATAGAGGGCGCTATGCCGCCCTCAGGCTGGCCGCAGTGGGTTGACGTCATCTTTATATTTAGAAGGTGACAAAACTTAACTCCGGGGTTCTCGTTAATATCAACAATCATGACAATAAAACGCGGGTTTGTCACGATGATGCAACTGTTGTGAAATAACTAAAATGTAATTAATATAAGCAGCCGTCAGAACGGTTACCGATCAGCCTTTATGCGAAGTTGAAGAGAAAAGGTGAGTTTTGGGCTAGACTCGACATTCTCAATCAAATGCATGCATTGTTTGTACAGTGAGTTGTGTGGGTATTCATTCAAGTCGGCCACAGCCGGCCGGGCTCCGATACGACTGTCCCACTCTCTCCGGTGGGTATGGTTACTGGTTGCCCTACAAATAGGGTTGTAAATTGTTCCTTTTTTATCTTTTACTGTCACCATACAGTAAAAAAAACAGAAGTTAAAAAAGGACCATTTTAGTACAGCCCTATTTGTAGGGCTATAAAAATGGATGACAAACAAACCATGTTCATGTAATTTATACACAAACCTATGGCACTGTGTTGTACAGTCCAAATATTGATTTTATTCGAAATATCTGTCTTGAGTTGAAATACTCTCATGCCTATGGCACTGTGAACCAGTCCAAATATTAATGGATTTTATGCTAAGTATCTGTCATGAGTTGAGAGATACTCTTTTCACATATCTTTGCATGGAACATAGGAAAATAATAACCAGAAAGAAAAAAATCAATTAAATGGCAATAAAGAAATAATTGAGGAATCCCTCTCATAGGGTATCAGTTACTGATGAATGCAACTGCTCTGGAATGCTAATAATGTCACAATATTAACCAATCAGAAGAGGACTTTTGCAACCATGACAACCAACATGTGACCAATGCGACCAATCACGTCTGTTCTAATGTGCTTGTTCGTCTAATGCCAGTAAGGGCTGATGCTGTTTCCATGATGCTTTGAGAATGTCAAAAAGGTACATTTTTTGGCAATAAAAGTTGGGAAATGATTGGGGAATCCCTCTCAGGGTACCAGTTTAATGAATGCAACAGCTAATAATGTAATATTATTACTATCAGCCAATCAGAAGGAAAGATTTTACTTTTCTCTCCCCACCAGCCCTAAAAAGGTTATTTTATTCACTTTATTCACTGAAATCAACATTGTTGTGCACCAAACCTGAAACTTTAGATATTTAAGATGTCATTGAAGAAAAAAAATAAATGAATTTTGACAAAAAATTCCACCCTCTCAACGTTGACAGGGCCATTACACGAAAATGCATAGCGCGACTTATATCACCTTTTTCTGGAGCAGGTTAAAAATTTGTTTCGCTTAAATTCCAAAGATCTTGGGAAAAATCCCAAGGAGTGGCCACAGTGGACTTGGTGGGTAGGTGGACAGTTTACTCGGGTGTATATTTTTCCATGCCACGCATGTATCATGGCTTTGCTAATGAGTCGTGAACCAGTTGTTTTCGTAACACTGATGCGCATGCGTCTAATCTGCATATTAGATCATGCCCCATTGCATTGCAAAATTTGCGGTTGTACAGTTCGTGGACAGAGTGAAATTTTAACGCGTATACCCGCCGTGGGCTGTACCACTTGGTACTTGTTTTACTGATTCTGCTGGCATAAATCTTGAAATAACAAGTTGTGCCACATGTTTAGACACTTGTTATCAAGGAGGGATGGTTATTTTCCAAGATTTTTGCTGTTCCTGACTGATTTTTGTGAAGGTAAAAGTAAAATCTTTCCTCAGAGTAGGATTTTACCATGACAACCAATATGACCAATCACATGCATTCTACTGTGCATGCTCTTCTAATGCTGTCCCGTTTGTCATCTAGTCCCATGATGCATTGAGAATGTCGAAAGGGTTTATTTGCTGCTGTTTTCAACATGTTCAGGAAGTATCACAAATCAAACATGTGCTAAAATTGCACAGAATTATCTAGCCCCCCCCCCCCCCCCCCCCCACCCAACCCACTGTACCTCAGACAAAAGTATGGTCTATTTAAAGTGAAAACGCAACCGCCGTTGATGACATCCCTGACCTGGCCTGGCACCATTACCAGTAAGCTGTAGTGAGTGAATTGACTGCAGTAGACTTTGGTGGTATGGGGGTGGATGGAATAATCCTCTGCCGGTTATGCCCAGTAAGCTGTGTTGATGTGTTTAAAATGTAACATAGCTTTTGTGGAATAAACTTCTTCTTTTTTCTCTTCAGATCTGCATTGTTGTTTTGCACCGAGTGCTCAAAGAAGAAAACAGTCAACATGATCAACCGTAACATCCCATCGGTCTGTTCCCGCCGCTCACGTCCACAGTCACACACTCCGGTGACAGTTCCCATGATGCATTTTCTTCGGAAGCAAGGGTTGCGAAATCATGGCGGGTACCACTCACACCAACCCCCGGACCCCCAGGGTGGGGAGCCCCAGGGTGGGGAGCCCCAATGCGAAGACGAGTGTCCCATCAAACCCAGGGTCTCCGTCAGTTGTCTATGCAAAGCGGAACAACAGGACAAAGCGTCGGGTTCGTCATGCAAGAAACCCTTCCCCACCGGTTCACCTGTACATAGGCACTAACTTTGCGGTGCGACTGTATCACAATTTTAGGTAAAATATCTCATTCTAATTCTTAGCATATCAAAAAGCTGATCATGACCACGCACTTGTTTTTCTAATTTAATTTGACCCTCTGCCGACTTGACCCTGAACTTAAGCATACTTGTTTTATGTCATAGTGGTCCTAAACTTGAATTCGGATATTGCTAGTTCAGACTTGGTAAGTCCATAATCAAGTCTTCATTTAAGACAGGGCTCAAATCAGGTAGAAACTTGAACCTGTTGAAGATTTGAACTCAAGTCTACTTTTTGGCAAATGGGCACTTTCCAGCTCCACGAATAGCACCATACAATCATTTCTTTATCTCTATGTAAATGCAGATTCCAGCGTCATGTGATAAATTGCAATGAACGCGGCTTAGTTTGGACGCAGTTTGAGTCTTTCCGGCACGTGGCTCAGATGGACCTGTCGGCGAGTGGTTGCAAGATCCGTACTGTCCCCAACGCTGGCGGGAATTCAGTGAACTCGGAGGTTCTCAGGTAAATATTCATTGGATTTTACCGTAGCTTTTTTTAAAACAATACTGCTGGTGGTGACCTTGGGCTTAAGTTCAGGAATTGAAAGTTCATCTGTTTAGACAAAAAATTGAAAAGTGTCTGAAGATTCACATGATTGTCAGGGGATGCAGACTACCAAGAAAGGTCTGTCCTTCGAGTATGTGAAGCGATCTAAGGTGGCTTAACCCTAACCCTCCAGGGTATTTTGGCTAGAAACCCTGCCAGATGCATCAGATTGCATACTTTGTCACATTGACTCGTGTGCAGAGTGCAGCAAGGTCAAGCTGTTACCACAGATGCACTGTGCTGCATCTGGCAGGGTTAGGGTTAATAAACTCAGAGGTTTGAATACCCTGCTGTCCAACAATAAAGGAATGGTTTGACAGTTAATATGGAAGGATTTAAAGAAGGGATTTCCCAAGACAACCACCACAAACTATGTACAACGTCAACAGGGGTGGACAGGGATGCTTAACCCGTTCTGCCTGGCTGTTATTAATAGGGTGTTGGTATGCAAGTACGGGCTTGTGCAGCCAAGCGTAATGCAAACAATAAAATTGAGTACGTGCAGGAATGTGTATATAGATGGCAACCAGCTAGGTGTTTTTTAAAACCAGTCATGGCCATCCTCGGTATTCAAGAGGTTAACTTGTTTACTTTGGTTAAATTCCGACAATCTTTTATTTAATTGCAGCTTTGAGCTTCTGCATCGCTGCTTCGGTGCCACGCTGCTCAAAACCGAAATGGAGGTTGTGTATTACCCAGAGGGAGGCTCCATAACTGACTACACCTGCTTGATGTTTGGCACCAGACTGGGCGTGTCCGTCACGCGAGCCATGAAGTTCAAGGGCAACTTTGAGGCCGAGGATGCGGAAAAACTGTTGCAGAAAAAGCTAAATGGTGAGTGAACTGTTCAGTATTTTACCCGACAGTGCCAAGCAAGCCTTGTGAACAATTGTGTGTTATTATTAAGGGAAGGTTTAACCCTCTCATTGATGGGGGCTGGTATGCCAAGAACAGGCTGTGCAGCCAAGCGTAAACACAAACAATAGGCAGCACACTGAATAGAATGGTCCTATTCATCGCACTTGGAGCCCTCCTTTCGTATAATAGCTTTGTTTGGAAAAAGCTCCCTATTCATTACACACCAATTCAAGAACAATAGTCAAAACATGAATGGATTAAGTACTTGCAGGAATGCGCATATAGATATCAACCAGCCAGGTGGTCTTTCAAACCGCGGCTATGGCTATGGCTATGGCTGTTGTCCGTATTCAAGAGGTTAATGTTTGTATGTATGTTTGTTTTGGTAGGCATCGTTAACTCCACCAGGAATTCCCTCGAGCATTGGAGCAAGCAGATACTGCACATCTGGGCCAAAAACCAGAACGTAGCCAATCAGATCGCACGAACGTACTCCAGAATGCCACGAGAGCTCACCACGAATACCGTAGTCATGGTAACCACAGTAACCACGGATACTGACAGATCCATCATATTTTCCTGATACCGATCTTGCCATTTTCTAATCATATTTTGTCAAGCTTTTTAGAGAAATAATTGAGCCTGCCAAAAATATAATATATGTTTATCATGTTATTTTTTTCTTTGATTGATAATTTGCATACATTTGAATTTATATAATTATTCTATTAGTATTAAATTGATTGTACAAAGTTTTTATTCAAATACTGTCGTCTTTCACTGCTGCTAACCCTAACCCAACGCCCTTTAAAGCATTTATACCATTCCAATACTCGCCCCCGATAGGCTTAATATAAATACCCAATTTTTAAAAACTTATCCTGACATTTGGATGGGAACATCTGCATGGATATTTCATAGACTTTTCTACGCACTTTGATTTTTGTATAACATAAAAGTATGGCTTTTCATGGCCAAAAAACATGTAGCTAGTTTTTAGATCAACGGGTTTGGAAAAAAAAAAAAATGCATCATTTGAGTAATAAAACAAAGTTATACAGGACGTCATAGACCAGTTCACTAATTAATTCAAATTTATGCACAAGCGTGCATAATGCTCAAAGTAAAAAGGCAAGAAGCTTGATCTCTCCATTGACAATGCACACAAGGATACACATTTTGTCAAATTTCTTAAGAGAAAGTTTATCTGACTGCCTGGTCCCATACAGATAAACATGTTTGAGACGCCGGGCTACGACTTGTAGTTTAGCACAAATCGCCTGACTGCACATGCATCGGATAAACATTTTCCTTATTTTGTCCCACCAAACACAAATTTATGGTGTAGCTTGATACATGCAGGTTTTTCACCTCGAAAAACACAAATCCACAGACCGAATTTCAGAAATTCCAGTAAAATGCATGCGTCTGTGTACATTTCCAATTGAGAGCGCCTTGCCTTACTGCAAGCACTACGCACACGTGCATGAATTTGACTATTAGTATTAAAACTGCCTATGAGAGAGCGCCATTTGCTTTGGGTGAATACACATGTGTCACAATGGCAAATACAAGAGTTTACCCAAACAGCTCCTTCCTAATCTGCTGTTCATTTCTCAAGAAGGATCATGCATTTCTGTAAAATATGATTACATTGACACCTACATTGTAAGAAATGTTCATTTACATTTAAAGTGTGTTTCCCGAATCTAAACATAAAACTAAATATTTTATTAAGGGGGTTCAAAACCACACTTTGATATTTTTGTAAAAAAAAGAAGATAATATACACCCAAAAGAAGGTAATAAAATCGTTAACATGGATAAAACTTCTTTAGGTCTGATGTGTGAATCTTTTACATGTTTTTTGGCAGTCCATGTCAAATTTTTCAAATCACCTTTGACTAAACCTTTGGAGGACAAACAGCCTGTGGCAAGCTACGTGAACCATAACACCACATCTATGATCAGTTTGGGAAACTGACTTAATAATGACAGGATATATTAAGCAGTCTGATTCTACATCAGGAGATATTTTTGGCCTTCACCATGTAAAGTTAAGTAACTTATATTCAGAGCTTTCTGAGGGCCTGTGGATAAAAAAAATCACAAGCCAAATCAAACACTATCAATGGCTGACAGTGTTATTTTAAGACGTATCTATTTCATTCGTGTTGGAAGACCTCAGTTACTTGTACAATTCACCAAAACTTATGTCTTATCCCTGTGGCTTTGGGTAAATGAGTTGGCACACCTACCCCATTAATGAGACGAAGCTTGACCAAAATAGATTAACCTTTGACCTCATACAGATCTGATCTTCTCTGTGACCCGACAGGGATCTGTGCTCTGACCTCATCCACATATCCAGGGTTGATGTCAGCGTAGACAATTGTTTCACTGGCTTCTGCTTTCGCTATAACCTCACCCCTGAAAGAAGACAGCAGAAATAATTAAATGTGACTGGCTTCTATAAAATGAGTCCGAGGCCAAAACAGTGAAGGAAGTCCAAACTCAACGATCGAGCCCAACTCTCAACTTGACTAGAGCCCTGGATTGAACGTAGACTTGATGCTGGATTCCACAGTTCTTTTTTACAATCAAAATGGTCTTGAAATCATGCCTGGAAACCAGCAAGCTCAGACTTGCGTCTTATACCATAAAGACATTAAAAAGTACGCTGGAGATCATGGTTAAGTTTAGGGTTGGAGCCGGGACTCAAGTCAAGTCCAGATTTTGGTCTTTTTCAAGTTTTACATTCAAGGAGACTAATAACTGTTTTTTTGCCAATATTATCTTGAACTCTGATCCGGACTTGACTACAACACTGTTTGATGGATACTCTTTTACCAATTACATTCCAAATGTATTACAAATAGCAGATCCCACTCTTCATTTTATTATGTGCATGATCACTCTGTTTGACATCTTGATAAATATGGACATTCCTGAATGAAAAGGTTTGAATTCTATAAGATTTGTTGAAGTTGCTCTGCGATCAATTAACCTATTGAATACGGAGGACGGCCATAGCCGCAGTTAGAATAAGACCACCTGGCTAGTTGTCATCTATATGCGCATTCCTGTGCATACTCAATCCATTGTTTGCCTATTGTATGCATTATGCTTGGCTGCCCAAGCCCGTATGGCATACCATCACCCCATTAATAACAGCCAGACAGAAGGAGTAAATTTCAGTGTTGGATCACAAAATAGAAGAGAACATGACACGCTAGGAGCTTATCTTTTACACCTTACGAGGGAACCAAATTGAGAAAATGTCAGAAACTTTCTGAGTAGTCTTGAAACCATTTTAAACTCTCCAATATGTACCTCCAATACACACGCACAAATACTCCATCCACAAAGTGTGGTCTAGAACCCCGTCCCCAGGGGTATGTGTACAGAGTGTTTCTTACCAAGGGCTGACGGCAGAGCTGTGTCCCCAGGCTATGTAGGAGGCAGACTCATCTCGAGCCGGTGATACAGTAGCCACGTATAGCTGATTATCCAGAGCCCTGGGAACAAGACCGTACAGAACTGTATGAATATTTGAGTATCAATCAAGACGATTTATCTAACAGTGTAAACCAAATCTTATGCTGCCTGGTGTAACCTAAAAATGACCTTAAAAAACTCCTTCCGTTTTTGGAAATGATGCTAAATATATAATTTATAAAGTTTTTTGGCTTTTTTTCATTTTCCCTGATGTAGTTACAAACCTGCTACTCTAGCTACAGTCACCTGCCAATCTGGCCGTTTTTCAGTCGGTCCCTCCACATGTAGCCAGTAGCCAGCTTATTTGCATTCCAAAAACTGAAGAGCGCCCTCTTACACATTAGTTGTGGTATGACTGACGTATTATTGAAATGCTTATATATAGACCGTTTTTAACCACGTGATCATCGTACATGTATACGTACTGTACAGGGCAGGCCAAACCATGTGCACGCACAGCACGCTTGACTGGTAAGCGCTTCATTATTATCACTACACTATGCGGTCCGTGACATCACATGCAAAAGGTTTATAGAATGATGCCTGGTTAAAATACCGTCCTCTCTGTAGTAATTCCCAGTGTGCTGGACCCGTCGTCATGTTAAACGCACCAGGATACACCAACAACTTGCAACCTGCAGCATCACCAAACAAAAAAACAGCATTCAAATAAGCATTTTCAGTATTGAAACTATGTGCAGTTTGACGTAGCTGGAATGATCCAGATCACGAGACATCACTTCTGTGCGGCTGTTATTGATGGGGTGCTGGCATGCCAATACGGGCTTGTGCAGCCAAGCGTCATGCAAACAATAGGCAAACAATGCATTGAGTATACACAGGAATGCGTACATAGGTGACAACCGGCAAGGTGGTCTTTTTTTAACCGTAGCTATAGCTATGGCTATGGCTATGGCCGTCGTCTGTATTGAAGAGGGTAAGACTGAGAACAATCACTATTAGTCTTTGTGAGTTACGGCTGTCACAACAGGAAGGCGCTATGTGTATTTGGTTTCAGAAAGTCGTATTCCCTATTTGACAGATTTGTATCGCCACACCAAAACATTCTTACATTGGGTCCGTCATATCTCAAACTGCAGTTGTATCAAACACGTAAAGACTACGACCAACCTTTTTTGTTGTAGATTTGGGCTAACTCTGGAAACCTTATGTCGTAGCAAATACCAATTCCAACCTTACAATATGCTGTAGAACGTACAAGATAAAGAAAAATTACAAATTAGAAACAGGAGGACAAAAATCTAGCAAAAAGGGACAACAGGGTCTGAAGTTGGGTCAAGGTCCTCAGTTGAAAATTGTGTAAAAACCAGAGAGGGTCTTTATCAAAGTTTAATCACAAACAACAGCAGGATAATAGAAAGTCCACAAGTTAAGGGGTTACAAGTTTGTGTGAGTGTGCGATGTTTTGTCTTCTAAGCAGAGCTCACTCTTGGGTCTGATTGCGAGACCAATCAGTATCTGGAATACACTGCTCGGATAGGAGAACACAGTTTTCCTGGAGACTTACGTGTGTCTATAACTGCAAATTGGTTTCCTGGGCTCAGTACGTCTGATTCCTTGAAGGTGATACGGCCGGGAACATCGATGTCAAACAGGTGCAACTTGATAGGGAGGAACAAAAGAAGTACATGTATAATACAGCTCAGGTTGGTTGAAAAAGGTGGAAATTTGAAACCCACTTTTAGCAGACATTTTAACATACATCCTAAAAGTATTTCAACTTTTACTTTTAAAAACTTGGTGGTCGAAGAATAAGACGTCTGCACTATTAGGCAGGCATTTGTAGTTTCGAGTAAGCCTGAGAATTTATTTTCTATAGGCTCTCGAAAGCACCGAGTAAAGAGTGCTTTATACATCACGTCGGGAAAAGAGAAAAATCTCTGAACTTTGAATGCCTCAGAGAAACCATTTGATATAAGCTACTTGTGCATCATACCTTCCTATACTTGGCGATGGTCTTTCCTTCTGGGTCAAAGACGGAGCAAGTGTTGAAGTACTTTCCCTGCTCTTCCTCAGGAATAGAACCTTCACAAATACAAAAACAAAGCCAGGAATTCAATTGCAATTTCCGTTTGATTCAGAATGCAAGGATTCTTTTAGACAACCCCCATATTTAAATGGAAGAATGCATCTTGAATATGCCAAGTTTTAAGTTGCAAAAATAAACCGATTAAACAATGAATGTAGGGGCAAGCACTAAATGTCTGTTGAGTGCCCTCTTCTTGTTTTGTTTTCAAACATAGAGGCAAGTGTCCTCCTTTCAAAGATGGCAGCTGACTTTCTTTCAAGATGGTTACCTTCAGCATAGCCACCATCGTTTTATAGATTTCCCCTAAATTGTATGACTCAAAGTCATTGAGGTAGGCAAGTAGACTTATATCGACTCACCTCCAATCAGATAGATTTGATTATCGGCTGCGGCTTTGGCTAGGGCTTCTGTGGATTCCCCTGGCACTTTCTCCGAGTAATCAGCAAAGTAGGAGGTACCGTAAGGGCAGTTGAAGCACTCCTGAAAGCAGGAAAATGAGAATCCATCATAAAAATGCTACGAACATTGTCCCATAAATCAGCTGAAATCATGATGTCCTACAGCACAGGCTCATGACGCTTCTTTCTGGATGTATAACCCTTCCCCCATTGCTTCCTTCTAACATGCCTCTAACATGCCTCTAACATTTTGACATTTTTTCAAAAATACACAAAAAAGGGAAGGTTTCCTGTTGCAGCTGTAGTAAAATCTTAAATATAATCAATGGAAAAAACGGTAGGAAAACTTAAAAGCCTGCCTGGGTTCAGGGAATTGAATCGCACTATTTTGTGGATGTTCTTGTTTGGATCTCGGAAAAACAAAAAACAACACATTTTGAATTTTCAGACAGCCAGAGCATAAACTGACTTGTCTCAATGACTTACTGGCAATGCAACAAGCTTTGCACCGGACATAGCTGCTTCTTGGATGAGCCGCACGGCTCGGGAGATGTTATCCTTCTTATTGGCCGACACGGCCATCTGAACCAAAGCAATCCTGAAGGCTAGACAAAAGAATAGATAATGCCTAACGTAGATTAGTAGTGTATTTCACAGTAAGGTTAAAAGAGACTCTCTAATTTACATTTGTAAAACAAATCTTTGTAAAAACAAATCATTAAAAAATTACCAAGTCAAGTCATTGTTTCTATCCGCTTCTTGTAGACATTAAGCCAAAACTAAATCATTTGTATTTTCATTTATATTGTCAAAACTGCGCAGTGGTACTTTCTTCACCTGAACCTGCCTCCATGTTTCTGGTTGACGATGCCATTGGTTTTTGAGTCGTTTTGTCACCTGAATCCTGTGCTGCCAATATTAAAAGGGGAAAACAGGTGTTGCATGAGGTGTTCATTGCAATATTGCTTATTTTGCAAAATGCACATAATGTATGTACATGTAGTATAAAGACAGAAAACTGTGTGGTGTGAATGTACCTTCAACATGTTAACCCTTTGCGTACGGAGGACGCCATATGGCGTCAAAAAAAAATGCCACCAGGCCAGATGACGGCATTTGCCGCCGTTTGTGCAGTTTCAATCCAATGTTGGATTATTGTTTATGTTATGCTTGACTGCACAAACACATTGTAGCGGTTCGCTTGGCTGCCACAACCGCCGCGACACCCCGACGTCTCCCGTAAAAACCATACTCAGGGGGTTAACCTTGAATCTGTTAATAAATGGTTTGGGTTTTGGGGGGTTTTTGATGGGGGGCGGGGGGGGGGGGGGGGGGGGCGCTATTGGCTGTTCTTGATATGGTGCACATTATGAGGTAATGACGAGCATACATTTTAATACAATCGCCATGATCCGAGTAGTGTTTGATAGAATATGACGTACTCATGTACAGTGTATGCATGACACTAGCGGTGATGGGCACCTCTGTATAAATGGGGTATTCACTTAAAGTCTTTCCAAAATCTGCACTCAATAGGCGAATCCTGAATTGATGAAAATAGCACTGATCTGCGCACTTAGGTTTGAAAGCGAGGATCTAAGTTCTTAGTTAATGAATGAATTTGTTTGTTTAGCACTGAGAGCCTCGCTTTGAAACCGGAAGGGAAAGATTTTACTCTAATACCCCCACCAAAATGAGTCAGGAACAGCAAAATCTTGAAAAATAATCAACCTTCCTTGATAAGTGTCTAAACATGTGGCACAACCTGTTATTTCAAGATTTGTCAGCAAAATTCACAACAAAAAAGAGGCAGATATCAACAAGTACTTTGAGTGACCATACACTGTGCCAAGATTAAGAACATCTAACACAGAAAACACAAACTTTCTTCCACTATATTCCACGAAAATTTCCTGACTGAAGTCTCAAATTGAAAGGTTCTGCCAAGTGTGTGTTTTTTTTAATGCAAGTTTGCCCTGAACAAGGTTAAAAGCTTTGTGACAATTCTGAACACAAATGGATGATTTACCAAGATTTTTGTTTTTGACCGAGTGGGCGGGTGTCAGTGTTCTTTGCTCTGTGATTTAAGTAAACTCTTGCCCAAGCCTACCATGACCAAATGTAAACAATACATAATCGATCATGAAATGTAAACATTATCTATAGACCATGTGCCCTTTGTTTACCAAATGTGCCCAGCGGTACGCGCACGCATCGTGTTTTGCATGAATTTGGTTAACGAGTGACATCAAATGTCACATAATTCAAAGACGATCTGACCTGCGACGTCACTCCTAAACCACATTTTATGCAAAACACGATACGTGCGCATACCGCCAGGCACATTCCAATATAGATGTAAACATGTGACATCAGAGGTCACATAGACTACCATGTGACAAGGTCACTTCATGAGCGACTTTGACAATCATTAATTACCATTTGCAGCCATCATTTACAGCCCAAACTGTCACGAGATGAACACTTTCAAGTAAATCTTGAGACTGAGGAAATTAACTTTAAATTGATTTTCAAGAAGAATTGAAAAATAAACAATGAAGATAACTGAATGATGGGATGGATGAAATGTTCCTTCCTTGGTGTTCCTTCATCCATGGTTGTACTAAACACCGTCAACAACTAAAACAGAACACAGTTTAGCATCCCAAAAGAGAATCTACAAACATGTAGTACTGAATCACTGGCCCCTTGCAGACCGTAAAAGGCTACCCGGGCATCTTGCTTGCATCTGCAAGGTTGGACCACAGATAATCATAGTCCGAGTAACTTGGACCCTTTATCGCCTTTTTTAACATTTTGATATGACCTGGCGAAGTACTAAGTACTCAAATACTGAAGTAGGCTATCGCCAGATCATGTCCAAATGTTTAAAAAGGTCATAATAAAGCCTAAAGGGTCCAAGTTACTCGGACCAAGATAATCATGAATAGCCTATTGTTTTTTATATGATGGAATTTGTTATTTACCAGGGAATTTAACAGATTTGGCGATAAAATATTGGTATTTCATGTAATATTAAAAATAATGTTTGTGTACGTATTCTATGATAACTTTTCATTTTGTTTGCGCAAGGGCAACTGGGCAAGGCATACCAGCTTCACAATATCCGGTTGTAAGTTGTAATGCAGCTAGCCACTTCGCTGTTTCAATAAAAATAAATACACAAAGTCAAGGTCTGAAAAGATGCTAATAATGATTGTTTACAGTAGCTATAAAACTATTTGGGATGCTAAAACGTGTACATTTACAGTTGTTGATGGTCGTTGACGCGCGGCGTACAGCAAAACGTGATCGGACCGACGCGATGCCCTGACTCCATCAACAGTGCAATGCAATTCCGTGCATCTGTCTGAGGCTTTGACACTCCCCTTGAGTACCAGTCTGAACGTTATCTATGTAGGACGCCCTCTAGAGGTAGACGCAGCCAGGAACCTTGAAACGTCTTGTTCGCTCCAAGGACGGAAAGTTGTGGGACTCACAGTCTCAGTGCGTAAACTCTGGTCATACAAAACAAAGACATAGGGCTAGGGTCATGCAAAAATACGCTTAGTATTATTCCTTGCTATAGCAAAATCACTTATTTCTTGCAAGGTTTGATGTGCATGATGCGATGTACACACAATAAATATTTTAGCATCCATGTAGTAAAGGGAAAATTGTTCGTTAACAGCACTGGTATACTATGGTGTCTTCAACTGTTAAATGGTCACCGATTTCGATGACAATTTTGGTCTAAAGGATGTGTTTGTTAGTAGAAAACACAACTTTTGTCGTTTTTACTTCAATAATTTTGTGATTTATTTGCCTCAAGATTTTTTTTCTTCCACCGTTTTCTTCAACTGTTCGTCTGCTATGTACATGGTATGGAAATAATTAAAAACAGCCATTAATGTGAGATCAGGAAATGTGTCACATTCCGGCCATACTTTGCTGAGAAATGACTATTTCGCGCCAGCGCATGTTGTCCATTTATTTGTTACCAATATTAACAATGCAACAGGAACTGGGGAAGTGTTACACATTTGTACAAGAGAGTCACGATGGTCCTGCATACGATGTGTGCGTCCCTTTAATGTTCCGCAGTGTTCAACGTTTCACTTGACACCTGCCTGATCTATCATCGGGGCACAGTTGCTGAACTAAAATCCCCGAGCCTGGCACGCGACATATTAAAGGGACACCCCATCCGGTTTAATGTAGAACTGGCAACCTGATGATTGTTGCTGCTGAAACAGAAAAATACAATCTGCGACTGCGTCTGTACCCACAGCTGTGCTGCATTTGCTCGATCGTTTGATTGTTCACCTTTAATCCTAACAGTCCCAAATCCTCCAATTTTAATACGATTTTACGTGCAACCTAGGAGGGCTTTAAGGTTATAGAGCAAATTTTAAGAGGGGGCTTGAAGCAAAATTAATGAAGGTAAATAAAGCGAGAATGGTTATTCATTTTAATTCGAAATCAAGAGAAAGGCTTAGTTTCATTGGAAGTATTTTATTATTCAAGTTGCTCTTCAGGTATTTTTCAAAACCGGTCCGGGAGAACTAACCTCAAATAACCTTTTCGTAAGGTTTATTTTGGTGTACAAATGAAACAAAGTAATCCGTAACTTTCGACATCCACTGGGAAATGGAGTTGCCTTTAATTTTTTGATGGTTCTTCCTTCGCTTCAGTCGATCACCCACACCCACGTATCACCGTAAACACCGCACTTTCCTGTGTCAAACATTCTCTGTTTTATCTGCGGGGGCAACTGTAGAGAAAGACAACATAACCAATCCGTCCATAGAACACCCTTTGCATTTCCCCCAACTTGTATTTGTTTAAGAAACGTTGGGGTCTAGTGATGATTGCGAAAGATACATGTGTGGGGTGTAGCCGCTGTGTGGTGCACCAATCTTGCACATTCTGTCAACAATTTCAAACGGACATAGGCCCCTACCCCGAAAATGTTTTGCTGGACCCATTGGCACATTTTGTCTGCAAATCTCGTCACAAGCCAACAATAACAACTTCTTCTCAAAAGAATAATAAAGTCACTAAATAAAAAATAAAAAAATTGTTTATGTAGGCTTTAAATGAAGTTGAAACAAAAACCTATTAAAACATGATAAAAAAGTTTCATTGTATAGCTCTGGGAAATTAGGTGTGAAATTGCCTCTATTACGCTGGGCATTTGAACGAAGTGAAAACAAGGCCACAAGCATGATTGACGCAGTATTCAGCCAATCAGTGCTGCTGTTGACGTACCAAGCAACCCTAAAGAGCTACTGAACAGATAGCAGAAAAACTGTGCTAAGTGTGGCAACAAAATCTTTTCAAACTTCACAAGATTGCACGGCCAAGTTGTGCTAACGCCTGTACGTGAGAGAATGCATGGCATGGAGTCCACTGTCTGGTGCTGTATTACGAAGCTCTTCGTTGGTTAGGCCTACATTGTTTATTATGTTATGACCGTGCGTGATAACCGCCAAATGGAACAGTATCGAGCAGAATCAAAATCGAGCAAAATACACTGTACATGTATGTTTCTATGAAATGGACAAAGGTTCTGTAAGCAGAAAATACATTAAGTAGGCCGACTTTTAAAGTACTTTCTCAATGAAAGTGGGCCCAAGTTGGACGACAGTACCGACCTCCCAGGCCAGGCACGCCGCGAATACCCAGCCCCATCCCCGTAGATTGCTTCCCCTCACCCATCGCTCTAAGACCGTAATAAGGGGGGATTGCCGGGGATATTACGCTCCTTGGGTGCCAGCATCGACGCGCATGATAACAGGAAATTAATATAAGCCACGAACCACCCCACCCCGAAAGTTTTTCCTTAAGTGATCGGTTGATGCGAACTTCACATAAATCTTGTCGCATTTCATTCTAAATTTAACTCAAGCTGTTATTTATAATATTACAAGATATAACAAGATTTATATAGGTTGAAAGCTGAAGAGTGCATTGGGCCTCAACATCCAGTCTGTTATAGCCAGGGGAGGGGTTGGGCATTCGTGGATTAAAGGCCACACTATTCCGAGAAAAAAGAAACAATTAGTAAACAAGTTTTGCTGTGGAGCAGAGATATTCATAATCTTATGGGTTTTGTTTGAAATGGTATTCTGTTTATCACTGGTTAATATCGGATATCAAAATTTATGAAACCATTAGAAGAGTTTATTAGAAGACACAATTAAAAATTGCATCTCACTTTCAAGTTTTGATCTATCATTTTTTCGCCGTACGGTACTGAACATTTTTGGAGGAGGGGTCATATAGGTATTTCCTCCACACCCCACAATTGTGGGTTCCCCAGGCTCCGCCCACTCCATCATGCATCCATGCGCCTTTAGACACTTGACAAAAGGGGGCAGCCATCTTGAAAAATATGGGGGGGGGGGGGGCTCCTCTTACATTTGTTAAGACGCATGACACTAAACATGAATTTTTTTTTTTTTTTTTTAAACTAATATGTGAGCTTTTTCTGACCCTTTTACGCCTACTTAGTGATGTAAGCCAATAGCTTGCTGACTCAATGCCATTGCCGTACGGGGGCTATTTTTGGCGTCGTTACATGACGAATCATCAAGTCGCTTCCGAAGCTGTGATTTTGACATTGTCAGGCTCGGTCAAAAATTGTTATCCTCGGAAACTTGGTAATAAATATCTTCGTCGAAGTTGGTCACGATGAACTGTCCTATAAATTATTGAATGTTTCATTCCTTTATTTATTTGTTTATTTATTTATTTGTTTAACACTGAATGTTTAAAGTGAATATTGCGTATAATTTTTACTTTTAATTTTGTTTTATTACTATTATTATTATTATTATTATTAAGATAAAAGAGCAACAACAACAAAACATAACTAAAAACTTCCATAATTCGAGTGATTACCGCTTTGCAACGACTTTCATTTATTGATACCTGACAAAAATAAACAAACAAATCATTCACCACAGCGTTATTACAAAGGCACATGGTTACGATACACGTCATAAAATTTAGGAGAAAAGAAACGGTGAACAAATAAATCTGGCGTCATAGTCAATGCGAGACTCTGATTGGACATCTGAGCCATATGTAAAGTTGAGAGACGACTTGGGCAATGCAAGGCTTAACAATGACCATTTTTAATACTTAACATTAAAATTTACAAATTTACAGTTTACTTAATGAAAATCTAACTTTCCCCTTGTTCTTAAGACCAGTGCCAGCACTGGTGTTTAACTGACAAATTCAGCAAAATAAAACTTCCAAAAGTTTTACTTGTTCCTTGGAATTAATGTTTTCTTTAACACAGAGTCAATCAAGACTTTGTTTAATGTCCTGCTGTTTAACACTGAAATACTGAATTTGCACTTAAATACGCAACTCAACAAACTCCAATACCATCAGTTGACACAAATGAAGTTCCATCATGTACAGCAGTACACTTGGACATGTGTACTGACGACAGCTACAGCTTTAACCAACTGCACATTAATTACAAAACATCACCCAACCACGTTACGGACAGACTCCCTCCCTCCCCCAATATCATGTATTTCACATCGAAGCCACCAAATGCTGAGAAAAATATTCATTGAAGTGGTCAATCTGGCCCTAATTTACAAGCAAAAAATATTTCAAAATTCAACAGACTGGCTGTGATATTTCTTTGTACAAAAATTTCTGTAAAATTTCAGAAGAAAATAGAGCATCAGAGCTACATATTGAAAACCAGTTGTAAAAATATCTGCTTTCCAAAAGACATTACACCGATTTTTTTCGTTTTCCTGACAGAAAAAGCCTAGACTAAATTGTTATAAATGCCCTTTGACCTTTCTGTACACTGATCGGAGGCTTTGTAATTACAAACATGTACATAAAACAAATTCTGCAAAATCCTACCACTAGAGGGCTCACTCTAAAATGGTGACAATGCAAATCAAATGTTTCAAACTAGACAAAAAAAAAGGCTATCAGAAATTAATACCTGATTTTGACCTGCAAAACAGATATCATGTTACTTTTTGGATTGTTTCATGTGGATACATTCCAACAAAAAGATATATGTATAGTGAAGAAAACAACCTTAAATTTACAAATTTCAAAAGTCATTACCCTACAAAGTTTGTCTTGTGTCTTGGGTTGGACAACAAAACAACAAAAGTGGCAAATTCTCAAAACTTGTCATTTCCCCAAAGGAAAATGGGAAAACATGGCCATTTTAAGTACGGTACATACAGGCAAGTGGTAATTTTTATATTTTCAGGATTCAACATCCATACCAGTTTGCTTTCAAGAATTTATTCCCAAACGGAGCCTCATGACATGTTTGGGGGTCGACAACTGACCTCTGACCTAGGGGTCATCTAGAACCCGATTGGTCAGGATGTACTGAAACATTGGGCATATTCATTTCTCTTTGTTTTATAGGCTCATTCTAATCCACGTTTTCCTAGATTTTACAACAGAATTTTTGCAGTACGTCAACAAATGTGTATATATTTCAAAATGTTCTACTAAAGACTAAGAACTAAATACTAGAAAGGAACTATATACAGAGGCAAACTGTACATGGGTACCATGACAACCCGCCATAGTTACGAACCCAAAATGTTTTTTGTCTGAATACCTGTTCGGTAAACTAAACAATTTCTTCCCGAAAGACAACAAAATTTGTATTAATGCGTACACTGATTTGTAACATAAAATCAACTTTAAAATAAATTATAAGCCATCTTGAAATCTGACTAAAGTTTCAGATCCTGAACTATGAAAGCTTACGATTTCCTGTATTCATTAACAGTACCTGTAGAAAAATACTTTTTAGCTTAAAAAAATGGAAAACCATTCTGTTTTCAAAGGAATGCCTGGATTTTATCTTTACAAAAAGCACCATTTGATCTCCTTAGTTTCCCTAGTTAGTGCAGACACTTTTGTACAAAGCACTTGCACTGGTCTGACAACCACCAAACTGTAAATTTAAATTGCAGAAACAAAAGTTTGACAAATCTTTCTAAAGGTATTCTTGAGAGACACATCATTCAAAGACGATGGCCAAACTGTTTGCAGCTGCACTACTTACACATGACACTATCCACTTGGACACATTCCTCTGAAGAAAAAACTTCTCTAAAACATTTTCTCGAACTGTGTAAAATTTGTTCCATCCCTTTCAACTTGTTTTTCCCTGACTGATTGATATCCATGTATGAACATGGAATGAAGTAAAAAAAGTAATTTTGAAAAAGATTAATTTTATTCAAATGACCCTTCCCGGTACATGTATGATGGACATAGAAAAGCCAGCCTAAGGCTGTCCAGCCAATTACAAAAGCAATGCACGGTCAGTGGTCAGCGCAACTGACCCATACACAATTGTGCCGCCAAGGACACCAGACAAAAAAAAAAGAGAAAAGAAACTTGCAGCCACAAAACTTGTGGCTGATCGATCGACAACAAACAACGAAGCACCTTTCATCAGAGCAATATCATTCAAACTTGTAATACAAACTACAGTTTTCCTTGGAAACGGTCGCACGGTGGCGCGTTTAGTCATAGACCGGCCCCTGTATTAATTTATCGGTGAAGTAGCTTATTTTAAAGTCAGTCACCACTCTCTAGCGATCCAGAGAAATGTGTGACTGACAGCTGATTTCAACACACTTTGTGTTCATCTGTGACTTGCCATTCAGGCAGTATACGGCATCTCTGCCACACCCAGGTGTCTCTGCCACTGACAAATGGAGGTTTCCAATTTGAAGCGATTAATTCGCCCCATGGTCTCTCTGACAACGGAAAGTTCCTCCTCCATTCCAAATAAACGAGATTAACATAATGGTGGTGTTAGGATATGTTCATCAGCAGTTTGTCTTCACCGAAGGACAATATTAGATTCAGAAAAGTAGAGAACGGTCTAGTCGCACAGCTTTGTTCAGTCGTCATCCCGGGCAGGGCTTACGCCCACCATCTCATGCAACTCCTCGGGAGTGTAGCCCAGTAAGCTTTGAAGGTCGCAGACGAAGCGATAGACATAGCGCTTACCGGCCGTTTTGTGGATAATGTTTTTATCGTAGTAGTAGCGGAGCCCGCGGCTGAGTTTCTCGTAATTCATCTTGGGTTTGTTCTTGCGCTTTCCCCATCGTCGAGCCACCTCATCTGGGTCGGAGAGCTTAAACTCCCAGCCATCCCCAGTCCAACTGATGATATGTTGGCAGGACCGATCTGTCAGAAGCTCCAAGAGAAACTGCCACAGCTGGATTGGGCCACTCCCTGAATCATCAAACAAAAAAGAACAAGAACATTAATCTTCTGAAACCCAGAGTGACAAAAAGCACACCTGATCATTTGACAGGTCAGAGTACCTGCGACTGAATCATACACAATCAGCCTTACTGTTCATTATTTTTTGGCATCCGGTAAAAAGAGCAAACTTAGCTCTTCATTTAAAGTTACCCTGCCTGGGTCTATAGGTCTGAAAATTGGGATACTTTCTCTGGAACCTGTTAAAGTATTATCCTCTATTTAGATCTGGGCCCAGGAAAACCTTAAGGGTTGTAGGGTTGGCAATTCAAAATGTCACCGACCCTACCACCTCTCATCATAACCTTTTACCCAGAGTGGCTTTTTAGCCTTGAGCGCTTTCCATTAAACAAAAATCACTCAGTTTGACATCCTGAAAGATACTGACAATGCTGGTGAAAACAATGAGAGTTCCTATTGTTTCCATTGTGTAATGTTTGTTTTAAACCTGTATTTAAAAGTCAAAGTATATGTATCTATGGCGACTGACTCATGTTGTCAGACCTGGTCACATGACAGGTCAGGTGGGTGTATAGTCCTATATTTGTTTTCACAGCTCCCATATTGTGTGACTTCAAAATAGTCTGTGTATTTGGCCATTTTCTAACAATATGCATTTTGGAAATAATGGTATTACTAAATTAGATGATTTTTTCTTTATTATTCCCAAATTGTGGACATTCCCAGACTGAAATATTTTTAAATTTTATTTGCACAAAAGCAAAAACATAATGGGGACAAATCTTACATTGTTTATGTGTCAGTGGCATAGACTTTGTCCGAAAAGGGGTTATTATGAGAAACAACTCTACATACATGTATAGAGCGTTTCTTTGAAAAATGAACTGACGCTACAATGTACTTGCAACTGAAAAACATTACTTTGCAGCCAACCACATACAACCACACAAGCATTAGTCAGTAACCAAAATACAATTGGTTTCTCACAGCTACATTGTAAATGCACTTCTCAGACCTTCTCAGGCCAAAATAAAAACAAACTTGTCTCCACAATCCTTGTGGTTTTTTCTGCCAGGACATAATGAGACGCCCTCCCACACTCTTCAATTATACAAAAACACATTGGTAAGTAAACCCACCCAGAGCCAGCCAGACCACAATCCATTATGAAACTTTGTTTTCAATTTGCCGCTGACTGTGGTGTCAAGGGTACAATCGAAACGGCTGGGCACATTGTCCCCCTGAACTGCTGAACTGCTTGAGGCTAGGAACCCAGAAGTTTAAAAACACAAAACCCTCATGTTTTATTTTCCCCCAAACAAGAGCTGTGATTTAATGAAGCAATACAAACTGGCGCTTGGGGTTTATTTGTTTCACACCAATAACAAATTTTTCTTCACAACTGTAGTTGATCACACATGACTAGCTTACAAACGTAATCACCATCCCACAGAGGTTCTGAATTATTTTTGAACTACATGTGTTAAGGCTGCATCATTAAGGGAAATGGCTCCATCAAGGTGCTAACCACTCACTGGTCAGGGGGCCACATTTTAATTATGAGCACAGGTGGTATCTGTACATTCATACGAGTGACCAAGCAATTAGAAAATTTAACACTGTACATGTTTCAGGACGGCATGTGCAGCAAGATCATGCACGTCCAGCAAGATCATGCACGTCATGCACGTCATACACGTACTATAGACATGTGCAGTGCTTGTAATTATCGAGAATACGTACTTCCAGGCAGATGCAACGTTAAATTAATTTTTTTTTTATTGGGCTTAGCTGGGCAACTACAATAATGTGATCTTGTAATAAAGCGGAAAAAGTCAATGACCAAAATGATCATCAAAAGATTACTCTCAACTTGCAATCATGACATCATTCACATTGCTACAGGGTAAGACAGACTGAAGAGTCCGTTGCTAGACTAGTCAGTGTTTGATACAAGATTAAAAGAGATTAAAAAGGATAAAAATTGATAAAAATCAATTGTGAAATGGCGAGACTTGCACGCTCTACTGTACTATGAACCGCTCAAAACTTGCTGAGCCAACATTTGGTATTATTGTCATTACTGAAACACTTTTAAAAGATTTCATGACTTTTCAAACCATAGGGCAATACAAAAAAAAGAACATTGAAAAGTCTGAATCTTCACCTGAATAACCAGCAAGTACAGCTGCAGGAATGACAGGATTTGACGCTGCCTCTAGCGGCGAGTTAGATCTTGTGACGGTGTGAACCAGACTGTTGAGGTCCGAGCTTGTGCAGCTATCTGCCAGCGATTTGCAGATCGGAACCTGCTGGTAACCGTTGCTGGGATTGTCAAAGGCGTCAAAGCCACCAAATTGATCTACGCAGAAACCAAGAAAAATTTGTATATTTAATATAATAACTGTTTATTCAAATGTTCATCATCAGGCCATGAGATCAATTTTGCAGCAGTTTCAGATCAGCGCAATATGTTTTCTGCCCTCACAGCTACCCATTTTATACTACTTTTTGAATAACCATGGAGTAACTCTGGGCTCCAACATACAGTGTACATGTACGTCTGACATACTGTCATCTTTGAGAAAATTGTATCTGAAGACCTTCCAAAATGCCATGACTTACATGATTTCAATTTCAACAATCAGAGTAAGCATGTGTAAATGGGCACAAAATCATCATTAAAACAGCAGTTTTCATTATTTTCTCAAGACTCAGTTGACTGATTGAGCCAAACGTTCATGGGTACAGTATGTTATTTTGTATAAACATGTATGTATGTTGAATCCCATAAAGTACGAACACTGCCTGCAACTACATTGTGTGTTGGCAGTTCTGTCATTGCTGCATGTATGTAATGCCTTTGAAAAAGTGTTTACGAGGAAACATGTCAACTATAGAAATGGTGACTTCCTTTAACATACATGTACACTGTACATGTACAAAACAAACCATTATCAACACACATTGTTTTGACTGTGTTAGCCTCATCCTTATGCAGGAACGGAAAACTCCAACAAGCCAGTTTGGTATTTCAACTGCGCATGTGCACAATGACCTAATGCGAGCATGTGAATGCAAAAGCTGGTCGCACAATGCGAACATGTTAAATTCAATCAGAATGGGCGTTCGCGTAACATGGTCTAACATTATGTCAGCAATTTTATGGGGGAATGATGGCAAGTAAAGGGTCAAGTTTATAAACAATTTCCACACAATGCCCCTTTAAAGTTCACTGATTAAACATCTGCACAGGAAGAGACACCTAGCCTGGGACGTCCTGTTCTAGCAACCCTTCCATAGCAAAGAGGAAGACTGCGGTTAGCTTCAGGGATTGATGTCATTTCCGCTTTCAGGAAAAAAGATGGCCTGACATTTGACTTGAAACTTCACTCGTTAAACCCCTATATGCCATGTTCAATATTGACTTTACTGCATACATGTACTATCCACATGCACAAGTTTATATGTCAGTATAGACATGAATAGGTTTTAAAACTATTACCACTGCGAAATTCACACATAAAATTTAACTATGTATACTGTGGTCTTGAAAATATACATGTAAGTGATTAAACCAAAAGACGACCTTCTGTCCTGTGCAACATTTTCCAGTACGTTTGTGCATTTCTCTAAATCTGTTCAAAAATTTTACAATTTCGAAACTGAGAGTTTCCAAATTTAATTATTTAAAAAAAGCTTGTTTTTGTTCTTAGTTTCATAACAGTCATTATCAGTGAAGATCCAAAAACTGTCAGTCTGAAAGAAGTTTCAAGTACAAGTCGACAGCTCTGCTAATGATATTTGTAATAGCACTTTCAAGTTCTTTCTTCTGATACAGAAAAGCAGATTGTTTGGACAAATCGGTTGGATTTAAAGCCAATTTCACAAAGAATGCTGCATATTACTGTGTGAAAACACAACAGACTCGCACTAGTCCAAAGCTGGATTGCAATAGGCATTCAATAGCACTTACTGCCTCCGTGTTAATAATTCATGTTGCTGCATGTAACCTTTTTAAAAATGCAAAGTTGATGTTTATGAAAGACTAAAAAAAGAAGTAAATGGATTGACATGGAGGGACTTGTACAAAATCTGTGAGTTAAAACATGTATTATTCTTTGCCACAAATTCCAACCTTAAAGAAATGATTTTGGTTGCTGCATTAATTACAGAAATTCCTCTTAATTCCAGTCTTCAGTTATCTCTTTCTGCATTTTATTTCAGGCTCGATATATTGTTCTTTCAGGTTTTGTTTTGTCTTTTTCCCTTGCCTACACAATTTCCAGTTTCAAAATGAGCTCCATGGACAACTTTTTAAACTGCTGCTAAAATGCCTGTAAAAACTAAACTTTAACGATTAAGTGAAAGCCCAAAACATTCTGTATTCTTTTGCAATGTTCAACAGAAATTCTGTGAGTCTGCTGAAATAATGTCTGCTTGTATGTTTTAGTTGGTGTGATAAAGAACTCTAAATGTTGCAGAAATATCATGCAGCATTAATATTTCATACATTAAATGACAGGAAAGTATACAAGCAAAGTTCATACAAACAGATGAAAAATATGAGATGAAATCCCAAGCAAAAGCCATTCTATTTTGGACCAGTATTTGTTTTTGTTGAAATGAAATGCATTGGAAAGGTGAATGGCTAAATTTAGCAAGTGTTATCCACTAACAGTAACCCAATTTCCATTCCCGAACTTCTTCCCCATAGGCCTACACATGTATTCCCTAAAGACTATTGAACATATTCACTCCTTAAAATGAAATACTTTTGTTTCGGCAATATCACAGCAGAGAATACACATATCCTGTTTGGATTAAATATCGGATAACTTGATCATAATTTCAACCCGACTTTTTTGGGACATGAAGTGACTATGAATGATTGTTAAGGGATAACCTAGGTTAGATGACTCAACATTTGATTCTGGATTCTTTTTCTGGCGCAAGAAAAACTTCCCCACTGTGTTTGATGTTGGGCAGGGCTGCTTCCAACGTTAATTGAAAACTTCCAGGAAGGGGGGGGGGGGGGGGGGGGGGGGGTAGCCAGTCTTGTACTTGTGCATGTTAGTGTGCATAGCCTCAAGTGTTGTATGAAAGCCTGTAACATGTTCTAGATACATGGAGACTGAAAACCAATGCTAGATGGAATATGAATGACTTCATGTTCATCCACTTGTACATGTACAGATTCTTTTGATGATTTTGTTCTTGCAAAGAGCTTTTAAAATGACAAACTTGACAGTGAATAGCCTTGGCTTGTAGGCTCTTTCATGATTCACAAACAAATGACTAAACTCCTATGAATCTTCATCACCATTGTCACATTCTGTTTGTAATTTAATTAAATACCAAATTCATAAATCTTCCAAATTTTATGTTTAGAACTTTCCTATCCCTGATGCTTTGGTGTTTCTTCTGCATGCCCATAAAATTCCATCCCTATTCAGGAAGTTACAGGAGGTTTTTCAAGGATTTCCTGAAACAGAGGAAAAGAGGTGTTTGATGTGTAAACCAGGTGAAGGGGTTAGAGTGCAGAGTGTTAGAGAGTAGAGCACAAAGGTAAGGACACAAGTAGATTGAAAATGGAACACAACATACCACTACTATACAATAAATAAAGGGAAATGAACTATGGCAGAGGAGAGCAATAGAACATAGCAACAGAGTATTAGCGCAGTGGAGTACAGGTACAGATACTGAACTGAGCAACAGATACAGGAACAGCAGACCAACAGAGAAGCGAGCAGAGCTAGAGAGCAGAGCTAGAGAGCAGAGCTAGAGAGCAGAGCTAGAGAGCAGAGCTAGAGAGCAGAGCTACAACATGTACAAAGGAGAACATACAGAACAACGCAGAATGCTGCACCAGAGCAGAGCTTTAGAACACAGCAGTGAAGCAAATCACAGCAAGACCAAGCAAGATCATGGGAAAGCAAAGAGGCAGGGCAACAACAGAATAGAGCAGAACAAACAACACAGAATACTGCAACAAAGAAAAGCAGCGTTTCAGAGATGAGCAACAGAGCAAATCAGTACAACATGCAGTGCAAAGTAGTACGGGAGCAGACAAATAGCAAAAACAAAAACACCAGCAAATTGAAGCAAAACAACCTGTTCAACAACAAAACTAAACAGAACAAATGGATTCGAACTAAACGCCATGCTTCATCCCTTCAAGAAAAACAAATATGGTAGGAGGAGAACTCACTTTTACTGAAGTTGTTGTTCTGGAAATACGATGTGTTGGGGTCAAACATCATAGGGTTGCTGTAGAACTCGGGCGTGGCAGCTTCGAGATAGTTGCTGGAGCTAGGAGAGGGTTCCAAGCTATAGTAGTCGGAGCTGCTACCAGGGTCCTCTTGTTTAATGTTCAGAATGTCCTCTGCGTTGAACTCGTTCAATGTCTGCAGCGACTCCGAGATCTGATACATGCCATCACTGAAAGTGGTGGGCGGGGTCACCACTGGAACCGCCTGCGGTTGCTCAACTGAAAAAGCTGAAATTAGAAACACGGACAGGTGATTACTGTATACCTTACATGATTACAAAATGCATCACTTTACAGATACAATACGTGTAGGCTATGGTACATGTAGCATTTTTTACAAATCAAAAACTAATGAAATTGTACATGTACGTGTAACAAAAATGTTAATCTGTCACAGGTTTTTGTGCAAAAAGCAAAATCTATAATCTTTTGAACGCATGGATGTTGTAAGAATATTATTTTGTTTCAAAGTCTCAGTTCTCTTTCAAACAGAGCAGTGAGTGTGGTTCAGTTCTGTACATCTTAGTAGAAAAGAATTTGTTCTAGAAATCTTAGCAATTGTAAATTCAGCGTAGGCTTGGGACTTGTTCTAAAAGTGAGCAAACCTGACTTTTAATTCTACACTGTACATCCGATGAACATTTTAAGAGACATTGAGGCCAAAACTAGGGCAATAGAAGTAACTGTACACACATGTAATGTATCATTAACAGATCTTGGAAAAACACAGCAAAATATGGACAAATAAGTATTACATTTATATCTGTACTGTGAGAGAATTTTCAGACAAAGTACAGTGTACACGTATCGTCAGCGACGTCAGAGTCACTTTTGTGAACCAGGCCACACTCTAAGTTGTAACATTGCTGTACATTCATTTGACGCACTGTATATTTTATGCAGTAGGGACTTGATGGAGATGGTGTTGAATCGACAAACATACTCACCTAGATGTAAATCAAACTCCATGTTTCGAGGTACATGGGGTTTTCTGTGAACGTTTCCCCACATTTAGGTCAAGAGTGTTCTCTTAATCGTATGATATTAATCTCAAACTTCCAGAGATTACAGAAAATATTTTTAAACCAACTCATAAGATTGTATCTCAATTGGTTATTCTCTATTTTCAGACACTTCAGGGATCATTGTCAACATGTTGGAAATCATACGACAAGGAACAGAATTCTCAAAGACTTGAGCAATGGTGGAAGACTGGTCAACTCTGACGCATCCTTTTTGTGCTGATTCTTTGTTTATCTTGGAGTTTTAAAAACCGGGGCCAAAGTTGAAAGGTCAAAGGTAACACCACCAGTGGCTGGGTGGTGTTATTTGAAGAACGTTTTTATGAACAGCAAATTCAAGTCCAGTCAAGATGCCAAAAAGAGTTAGTTGCTGCTGATCGGTGATTTCCTGTTGAAGTTCAGCGTAACATCAAAACAATGGAAGCAAATTGAGAGCAGATGTGTGTGGCTTGCTTGGAAGGCTCGCTGGGATGTAGTGAAGACAAACAGATTCAGGATCTGAGAGATCCTTTGTCTCTGGGTAGTGCTGCAGCGTGACAAATGAAGCTTACTCTAACAGCGATGAACAGAACGCTGAATGAAAGACTGCCAACATCACCTCACACAACAAAGGCGACAACTTCCAAAGAATTCCTCAATTCTTGTGACGTTTTAAGGTTGCTCTTTGAGTCTCTAATACTACGCACAACCTTTCTCCAGGAAAATCAAATGTCTTTCTTAAACAGGCAGTAAGATTTCTAAATACCTGCCTGCCAATTAAGCAGGTTAATCATGTAAACAGGAGACAATTCTTGCTGAGACTGGCTCTCTCCAAGTTTTGGTTTATCGGGAAACTTGGAGGGTTAAATTCAGCTTTGGCTCATTTTTTGCAGTCAGTGATGTCCACGCGTTTCAGTTGCTCAAGACAGGCCGTCTACCCACTGACTTGCCTGTTTAGTTGACAATCTTTAAACAATGGCTGCAATCAAGTTGTCAAGTTCTTCAAGTTGGCATAAACTGCTGATGAAGTTGAGAATGTAGTCCTCCAAGAGCACCAAAATAAAACAAAAATACATTAGCCAAAACAGAAGAAAAGAATGTCACATGGCCCTTGTTCCATTTACAAGCAAATTAAGCGGAGTGGTCCGACGCTCGTTTTCTTTTACCAGGTTCACAACAAAAAGATCTGACCATATACACGTACAAAAACTGCATAAATGCAACAGCCAAAATAACTTGAACATCGACTGAAACAACAGACACCATCCCACGCCCAACCAATTGTCAACTAAGCTCAGCTTCCGACTGATTTCTGGTCCCAACTTCTGGTAGCAACCGTTCCCTATATCTCTCTCTCTTTTTTGCTCGTTTGGTATCTTTGGTGACGTTCAGGAAGTCCGGACCATGTAAGGTGGCAGAGATAGTGGTGTCGATGGGGATGACTTTCCAACTCCACCACAGGAAGAGAGGGGCTGGTCCTGGCCAATCATGATACCAATCACTGATTCGCTGTCGCCTTGGTATCAGCTGTTTTCTCTTTGATTGGCATGTACATGTACATGTATGTAAAAGGTGGCAGATATGATTAGGCTAATGCAAGGACAATCGGTGGTAGCAGTAACAACCCATTTGGGTTTTCACTAACCACCCTGCTCAATCCAACAGAATCCAATTGGTGGCTTTTGTTGGACTACAGACAGTGTTTATTCAGAGATTGTTTGAATAAATTATTTGAATGTAATCATTGTTTTAAAAATCATACTTAAAAATATTTCTACATAACCCTTGACTTTCTGTTTTCATGTGGTCAAATGCGATGAAGTAAAATGGTTGAAGTAAAATTAAATATGATTTGTTTTATTCCATGACTGTTTCAGGTAGAGAGCATTCTTGTTAGATGTTTATCCAATTCGTACCAATTTGTCCAATATCAGTCAATATTTGTGAGTTGCATGGATGTGAAATGGACAGTAAAAACAGATCAAAGATCAGCAGCATTTTCTAATTTCAACCAAAAGAGTCTTAATTTTGTTAAGTCCGTCGTCCTGCCAACAAGATTTTGACAGCACCTCAATGCAGCAGCGTGGCGACTCAAACGAGCCTGGGTAAGAGTTAAATGTTCAAACATGTTTAGTGACACCCTTCAAGTCGGATTTTAGTTTTGTTGGTACAGGTATATACATGTACTGTCATGATTAATTACGTACTCCCAAGCTCCACACAAACATGATGAAATGCTATCATGACCAGTGTGTCTAGATTACAGCATAAATCAACAAAACATGAAACTTCATATTTTCCACACCACCATGTAACCGACAGACACACAGAAGGCTGAGGTAATTCCACGTTATCTATCACAGATAGTGTGGCCTCATGTTGTGATTTTCACCTACTGTTTTTCTGCGTTCTGAATAACAGCTATTTGAAAAGTTTACACAGACTGATTAGGAAGTTCAAATTTCAAAAATAACGAATCAGAAAAGACTAACATCAGAAAGGAACAATTTCATGACATGATTTTTTGTGACAGAGGAATGAAAAACTGTGCAAGACCTACATGTAGTGTAGAGAGAAAACACAGAAAAATACACTCACACAAAACAATTTACCTACCTACTTTGACTACGATATACCCATGGGGTATTAAAACTATTATAATAATAATTATAATTATAATAGTTTAGGAAGCTAATCATCCTTACTGGCAGCTGAGAAGCTGAAATGCAAAGGATGCGGCTACAACGTGGTCGAGTCGAAGGCACGTAAAGGCCAGAGATCGAAGTTGCTTGATTTTTTCGGAGGCAGGAAAACCGGAGGACCCGGAGAAAAACCCTCGTGGCACAGGAGAGAACCAACACACAACTCTACTCACATATGGTCCGCAGCCGAGAATCGAACCCGGGCCACATTGGTGAGAGGCGAGCGCTTTACGCACAAGCCACCCACATTAAAACAGAAAAAATAAACTTGTCCGCTCCCAGCAAAATATTAGTGAGGAGAATTCCTTTTTAGGACAGTTCATCTAGAAATCTACACATTGAGCTGCTCTAATATAAAAAATGCCACGGCCCCAAAAAGAAAGTTTACAAGGTTTGACAGTTTCCACTACTTACCCTGACTGAGGAAGTCATCAAAGCGTGGCATACAGCTCGTGTAGACCGACTCTAGCTTGATATCTGCCTGTGTTGTTGTCACCGTCGTTGCTGTGGATACAACTGGCTCCGACTGGGGTGGAGGGGTCACACATTCTGTAAACAAAAATGAACAAAAAATAGTTATTTATACAGCATTTTTCCTGATGTTTAAAGCAGTTCACAGATATTACTACCCCTGATGAACAAGCTTATAGTTATTACTGGACCCTGCTGAACTTCTATTGGTCCAGAATGACATCAATAGAATCAGAGGAATTATATTGCTTAAAGTTTAATTGAGCTTCAAGCAGTTTTTTTTCCACACTATGACGCACGATGTATTGCATCACAGCCCAATTTTGTTTTAAGTATCGCATCATTGAAAAGTGGTATCTTTACATGAAAACTTCAGACTCATTTATAGAAACCAGACAATGTAGACTGACTCTACCTTTTCGAAGCATGTCAATGTGCTCCCAGAGAATGTCTCCCATGAATGGGGGCGCCCTGCTCAGGAAGTCGGTCTTCTCCAGCGCACAGAGGTCATGACCCGGGATGCGTAGGTTGGACACTGAGACGCCCTCGAGGCTGAACTCTTTGATCGCCCACAGAACCCACGCCACAACTTGACACTCCGTCCATTGTATTGGATCTGTCGGTAATCAACATTTTATGAATTGTTGTGATTCTTGATGTATGATATATGCATACAACTTCATATCTAAGTGTTTTGTATACATGGAATAAAATAAATCTAGTGCTTAAAGGTTTTAAACGGAAAATGCTATTTAAACGATTTTAAACGGTATCATGTAGATCCCATACCGGCTACATAAGTCAATGAGTTTTGACTAAAATGACTCCAGGTGTACTGACCAACACACAGTCATGATAATTCAAGCACAAATTTGCTCAACTCTAAGTGCTACCCTACAATTTTTGTGAAAACCAAGTTTATTGTGCTGTATTTCTTAGTGTTCAATATTGCTTCTTTTTCAAAAAATTTGAGCATTATTTTGACATAAACTCAGTATGCATTTCTTTCAAGGTACATGTATGAATCACTAATTAGACCAAAAAACAAAAATGTTGAAAATTTTTGAAAACCTTGAAAATCTAGCTGCTGTGTACATGTACTTGTCCAAGTGTCTCCACAGTGCACTTAACTGGAGACTGATGGCGAATGAGTCACTCATGTTTTTTTACTGAGAAAATCAATTTATGACTTTAACTTGGGAAAAATTACTGGTGACTAGACTTAGACAAGTTTGAATTTCCAAACCTATCATTTTTTGTAAATCTTAAACTATAAATTTAATTCTAAAAATCATACACGTGATCAGATGAAAACAAGTTGTGACTTGACTTCGGATATTTTGACTTGTGACTGAAATTGACAGGGAAATAGTTTCCGGACGTAAAGTTAAGTAAACTACTTACAACTTCACTTTGAAATGAAGTTGTGAAATGTATACTATAACAGAATTCTAACCATCATGTTGTACAAAAATGACTTGCAACTCAACTTAGAAAAACTTGTCTAATAAGGCAAAAAGAGGCTGGGTTCTAACTCCAAAGCCTCCCACCTGTTATTATAATTCAATCTGACATGATCATGTTTGAGTCAGCAAAATATAATTGATGACATCACGATCACAAAACAAAACCACAAAGTGTTAGTGTCATAAGTAGAGATCCCACTGCTCCACACACACACACACACACACACAGTCGTACTTCCCTACTACGTCCGAGGACGAAGCTTTGTGTTTCCTTTTGTTCCCTTGATATAGCCAAACCCCATAGACTAAGCACGTATCCTTACGTTCGAGGACCGATTTCAACAAAAGACTCTACGTTCGAGGACTGAAAGGATTCTTTGTGTTTCCTTTCTTCTCTTGTCCTCGGAGATATATTGCGTGCATACAGTCGTACTTCCCTACTACGTCCGAGGACGAAGCTTTGTGTTTCCTTTTGTTCCCTTGATATAGCCAAACCCCATAGACTAAGCACGTATCCTTACGTTCGAGGACCGATTTCAACAAAAGACTCTACGTTCGAGGACTGAAAGGATTCTTTGTGTCTCCTTTCTTCTCTTGTCCTCGGAGATATATTGCGTGCACGTACACGTACACACACACACACACACACACAGTCATGTAAACGGGTGCAATCGTGGACCTCCCATTGTTCCTCTTTTGTTTATACTCAAACTTTTTCGGAAGGCCTCCCATTGGTTTTGTACACGATTTTCAATCGTGGACGTTTGGTCAAACGTGGACCTCTTTGTCTACGCTCGAATTCTTTTGTCCTAGGTCCACGATTGCCGGCATATACAAACTCACACACACACAGTCGTACTTCCCCAATACGTCCGAGGACAATGATTTGTGTTTCCTATTGTTCCTTTAATATAACCAACCCCCATAGACTAAGCACGTATCCTTACGTTCGAGGACCGATTTCAACAAAAGACTACGTTCGAGGACTGAAAGTTTCTTTGTGTTTCCTTTATTCTCTTGTCCTCGGAGATATATACTGTGCACGTACACACATACAGTCATGTAAACGGGTGTAATCGTGGACCTCCCATTGTTCCTCTTTTGTTTATACTCAAACTTTTTCGGAAGGCCTCCCATTGGTTTTGTACACGATTTTCAATCGTGGACGTTAGGTCAAACGTGGACCCCTTTGTCTGCGCCCAAATTCTTTTGTCCTACAATGTAGGTCCACGATTGCCGGCATATACAAACTCACACACACACAAAGTGAATTCATGAGGAATTTTCCTCAAATATTACAAGTGGGTAGGATTTTGCTCTTTCTCTTGATCTACTTTCTAAAGGTCTTCATCTGTGAGCTTACCACGAGGGATTCCAAGCCGATCCTGCTCTTTCTGGAAACTACTGAAGCTCTCTCGCAAGCAGGCGTTCATTAACGCGTTGGTTCCCGGAGTGGGCGGTGGCACAGCCGGATGCAGATCTGAAGTAAGAGGAAAAGACACAAATGTAAAAATACAAATCTCGTCTTGCACTACAGCTTCTACAGTTCACAGGCGACAAAATGCACAATTAACAAAACTATACCTGAACATGTATAGAGTAAAAGACAAGTAGAGACAAAGCGTTAATCAGAAAGTGAAATTTGTATCATCGCACAAGTCTAGCAGATTGATTGCAAAACAAACGGTCATTTGAAATTAGCAAATGAAATTGAAAGAGCACAACGTATACCCATGAAAACACACGTTTCACATTTCACTAGGAATTTGTTTTTCACTTTTATGTTTTTATAGCTTGCCAAAGTTACACGGAACATGTGAAATTGAAAAAGGTAAAATAAAATGGCAACAAACAACCGTAAATTCGAGCACTGTACAAAGCATCGTGTCCCTGTGGTAGACATGGAACACTGCCAAGAGAGAATAATGCAGTCTGCCTCTTAATGTGTTTACCGTCCATAAAATTGTTAAATGTCTCGCAGCATTTTGGCAAAAGTCCTAGCTCTCCGACCATCTCGTTTCGATCCTCCTCTGGTGACTTAAAATCAGAGACAAAATCCCAGCGCTCTCCAGCTCACAAGTCAACAACTCCACTGAATGTTGCTGGTCAAACTTCTTGGGACTTTAAAAGCCAGCCAGAGACTTAACTTTACACCAATCCGAGGAAAACTCGACAAGTTTCCAACTTTTCAAGAATTAAGGAGACAACAGAAGTGACAATGCTGTGATGTATCATCATTTGAGGACAGGTTTGGCCCCACACGCAAACAAACAGGTGCGACTGTGTGGGCCTTATTCAGCTTTTCAAAGCATAATCAGACAAACTAACACACGACGATTAAAAGATTTGATGATACACACTTTGGAACAACAGCCTTAATTTCAAATCTATGGGTAAAAAGCACTCAATTTCTGAGTACAACACATTAAGTACACACCCATTGGTAGGTTTTTAGAGAGGAAATCAACATACATTGTGATGCCAAAATTAATCATGATTTATGTCCAGTTAGGAGTGACAAAGATAATTCACCATCCACTCAATTGATGGGTTTACACTCCTGACAAATTCAATCAGCTTTGATCAACAGACCTCACAGTTTATCCACTTTGGCTGTCTGTAGATTCTAACCAGCTCTGCCATTTTTGAGTGGTCCCATTTGGGAGCATTTTGGACTCTTTGTTGGATGGCGAGTGTTTACGCAATGCAAGGCACAGCTCTCCAGTGCACTGAAAACTGGTAATGATTGCGCATAAAAGCTAAAAATTTAATTTACTTAATAATTCAGTATTAGAGATGGTGAGTAGTTAATACTGTGTTTAAACTCTAACAGAATAAAACAAATCACATGTAATTCTGGTCTTTTGATATGATTTTGATAGGCCCCTATGCACTAAAAAACTCACTTTTAAATTTTGAAATGAGAATTCCAATGGCTTTGTATATTTTTTGCAAAAGAATTTCAGTTTTGTAGTTTTAAAAGTTAGTTACATGTAGTTTTCTGTAGTCAGACTTATCAAAAATAAGCCAGTTTTATTTCAACTGCGCATGTGCACAATGACATTTTATCATGAATGACCCGTGTGTGAACGCAAAAGGTGGTCGCACAACGCGAACGTGTTAAATTCAATCAGAATGGGTGTTCGTGTAACATGGTGTGACATTACATCAGCAATTTTATCCCGAATAACCTTTGACCTTTGAGATACCGAACTGTCTTATTGTAAAACCCCATGGTCACTCCGGAGCCTTTCCTGCAATGTGACTATTTCAATCTGCAAGTACGGTAATCCCACAGAAATCTTTTGACGAGGGTGCGGACATTTTGCGGGCTTCACTGACCAGGCTGATTAACTCATACAAGGTCCACTAATTTATGATGAGAAACGTGACCCCCAAAATTTGGACAACAAAGTTTGTGTCGATGTACTTTCCAAGTTTTCCCGCACGATGACCAAACACACCTGTGTTTCTAAGGATTTGCCTAAAAATTCAACTAAAAACCGGACTAAAATGTTCAAATTTGAATGAGTAAATGTACGCAACAAGGGATTGCTAAATATTTCAAACTGTAATGAATTTCAATAGTAGCCTGTGTATATATGACGGGACAAAAACATGTTTTTACCAAACACAGACCACAAAGTACGAACAGATACAAAGCTTTTAAAAAAACTTAATGGCGTGTGTCCCTTCCGCTGATTTTGCGCTCCAATAGACACAAGGAGAGAAACTGCTATGTTCTGGACAGTATGCACAGGCTTCTAAAATCTATTGTTATGAATTTTAGCTGAAGAAAAATATAGCCTAAGGCAGACCTGAAGCGGAAACTAGTTTTGTTTAGCTTGTAATAACTGTAAAAAATATCAAACAGAAATTGGGATGATTGCAAAACCTCTCAATTCTGTGGACTGGCAGAAACGAGTTAAATGGGCACCAAGCTTCCATTCACACAATGTTCACCACAGGGCCTCCACAGGCTAAAACCTTTATTTACAAAAACTGTTGAACTTAAATTATCCTACATGTATGTACAAAAAACTGAATTAAGGGCTTAGAATTTTGATCCATGGACTGCATGTTTGATAAAATGGAAAAGCAGGACTTTGCTATCAAAACATCAGACCCTTCTAACTTTTCACTCCATACAAGTTAGCAAGGGTTTTTAAGAAACTTTACAGGAAATCCTGGAAAAAAAAAAAAAAATTAAGAACTACACATGTACATGTAAATTCTTGGAGATTTGTAAGCATGCTGTTCTAGTTTATCTCTGAAAAACAGTTTATGCTAATTTCTTTAGCCAACACAAAACTAAACTCTACATCATTTATGGCCATGAAACCTTCATTTCTCCTGCTTTGATACCATATTAACATTTAGTGTTTCCATGGAAATGCACAATTCGTTATATGTAAAAGCAAAGCCGTAACCTTCTGAGAAAAAAATATAGTAATTCCTGTTGCCATAGAAATGGCTGGAAAATCTCAATGTACATATACGTCAATCAGAGCTCATTGAAATAGCTTTGTTGAACAAATACTGATAATGAGCACATTTTTGCATCTGAAGAAGTCTAAAAAACTGATAGAAACTTGGAAAAATGGACTGTTAAAAAGATGTCTCAGCACATTTACATTTAAATGTTAGGACAATTAAGCACGAGTGGGTGATACAAGTTAAGTTGTTTAATTCTGGTCATTTTTCATGTTGTTTTATATTTTGTATTGTATTTAACTACCATATTTTTTAAGCTGAATAATGTGTAATAATAATGAAAAAAATATATAAAGTAAGAACTGTAATATTAAAACAAAAAAGCAAGATACAATATATAGCAAATGAAGTAAAAATTCAGACATTCAAAATGTCAACAAATTTGGTGCAACCCTCCCTCTCTTGTTTCAGGCAATCTTCTCCTGATGACGACCAGAGTTTATTGGTTAAATAATTGGAATGCTTACATGCACATGTACATGTAACACACACAAACTCAGAAAAGAGTGTGAAATTTACAATGAAAATCCTCTCTTAAATGTGATGCAGGCAGGCAAAGCTGTTGCTTTGGACAAAATCTAAACCCAAATACAGAGAGTGATCCTGAAAAGAGATTATAAACAAAAATTGTGAATACATGTACATGTACATGTATTTAAAACTATTACAGTAGTACAGGTATAAAACCACTGTGCACATGTACATTGTACATGTAGATGGAAGCAATTGTCAGATATTGGAAGAAATAAAATCAGACATGGATTTCTTTTATCTTGAAGGTGTTAGATAATCTGACTGTCAGTTTTTTGAGAAATTTACTGATGGTTTACTCCACCTTAAGGGTTTCGTTTTATTTTTTAATTTATTGGATTTCAAAGTGCTTTGGGTGAAATTACAACTTGGTGCTAGGAAAGTAAAGCCCCTTTTGTCTCGCGGGCAAAAGCATCGACTCTGATGATCAGAACTCTGACAAATATTATTCCACAGACAATTTCCAGTATGTATGGCTCGATCGGACCGGGTAGTTGCAGACAACTAGAGCGCAAATATGCCCGCTGTTCGGTTATTGACCCGAGCGTGTGGGAATGGACTTCGTGCTGTTAATGCGGCCTGCGATGTGCAAAGGGAATAAATTAGTGACTTGGGCTCATCTAAGACTTCAGCTTTTTATCTTTTCCTATCAGCCCCACCTTTTTAGTGGGTACAGGTGTTTTACATGCTGTAGGGCCCCTGTCCCTGTGTGCACTTTTGCAATGGTGAAAAATTTACAATGTATAAGTCAAATTTAAAAGTCCAAGTGGTGCATCGTGGGACAAATCTGTGCCCCCATTTAGCCATCCGTCAAACTGAAATTGACAGGTGAAAAAGAATTCAGACAAATGGAACAAGCAAGTCATTTTTGGTTTTTGGTTTTGTTTCGTCTTGCTTTTCTTTTTCCTTCTTTTTGGGCATGGGACAGGTAGAGATAGGACGTTTTATGCATGTTCTTTCTAAACCTGCAAAAATGTATGTAATACTTTTTTTTGTTTTTTGTAAATGACTCTTAATAGAAAATCGAAATGGATATTCCTGGGTTTTGGGGGAGGGGGTGGTGGAGGAGGAGGCGGTACAAGGCCAAGCCCAGGCTATGGCATCAAACATGCATTAAACATGACTGCTTCTCTTGTCATGTTTCTCTAACATTAAAATGTCAACATTAATAATATGTATATATGTAGCTTCACCTAAAGTGGATCTCACAGTCTGCCCATAATCTGTAATTTATATTGCTATAGGTAGTAAGCCATGTACATATAACGTTGCTGTACTTTGTACTGTTTACAACCACACAATATGAACTAAACCTTCCCAGAAACTAATTTGCATATTTTCATTCATATGTCCTGCCATTGTTCATACTTCCATACATGGTCTTGACTGTGTTGGTGGTTGCTAGGTTGGGGAGTGGCTTCAGGAATCCAATACAGTTCATTGGCCTATATAAATGGCCTTTACTCCACACTGTATGACAACACCTACTGAGTAAATTTACACAACAGGCACTGTTTGATTTCATTCCAACTTTCCTATCTAGCTATAATCTTGACTGAAATTGTGAGTGGGCTGTTCTGTCTATTGCAGGTCTAAAGTAAATAGTGTCCAAAGCTCTAGAGCTGAGGAATTTCCCAAAGAATGGAAAGAAATATTCATAAAACTGAAAGAGTTGTGTACTTGTACTCAATGAATTCATGCCTATTTTGTATGTAAGTGTTGAAAGGAATGGTGTCATGGGTTTAAGGGTTGAAAGAATTGTGCAATCGTAATTTTACTTAAGATGCGATATATCTAAAAAAAAACTGTCCCTTATGATGTAAGGTATTACAATATACATGTATTCAGAAATTAGCAAGATTTCAACCTTACACGTACAATCATACATTGTAGCTTACCCATACATGAAACAATTGTATTAATCTTCAATCCACTTACATGTATGTCAGTGTATGGCGACTTTTATAATTTAATGTTTTATTAAATCTCAGACACATGACAAAAAGTGGTTATTATGCAAGTGCTTAAATATTTATGTGATTCTTTCAATATAATCAAATGTTATGAAAACAACCTGTAAGAAGTCCGAGGAATTATTTTTGTTCTACAATTTTCACATTCTGGAGGAAAAACTCTTTAAAAAAAATAGCAAATTGTATTTTTTGCTGACATTCAAACAATTCATTCATCGCACAATAAAAACCTTGGCTAGACCCTATGACTTGACATAGCAATATGCAATTAATTTATGATCTTGTAAACTTTGGTCAACCTCTTAAGTAAATGATAAGCTTAACAATGTACATGTCACCTCATAGGAATGTGAACCCACTGATGTTAGCAAAGGTACAGAAAAAAGCAATATAAACAAAAAACGTTTCTAAATCTTGTGAAATCCCTGAACACAGTATTTAAGGAGGCTACAATGTATGTAGATGTTTTGTGATTGCCTGTGGTTGCGTAACCTAAACACAGAGGTCACAAGGCTTTGATAAAGTAAAAACTTCCTCTAAAAACCAAAATCCCTTTTCACTACACCAACCACTCTTGCAAAGTCAACTGATCTCCCCTCAGACCGCACCGACCTCCCTCAGCCACACAATGGACTTGTCTAGACATGGTGTTTCCAATGGTGCATCTATTATTTCATGGGTGAGTGGCGTTATGACATGCACCAGTGCGGGATGGTTGAGTAAGGGGGAATATTAGCATACAACTGCCCCCTAGGGTACAAAGAAAAAAAAAACCAACTGCTGTCAGCTCATGTGAAAGGAATAAATCCACGTTTTTTGTTCTATTACCAAATCAAAGACAGATTTTCATGTTTTTAACTTGCTGTAATACTATTCAGAAAGGTTGAAGCAATTTACTTCAATTTTTTAAAATGGCCAATTTACTTAGACTAACTGACCCATTTTCCAAATGCACTTAGATTTTAACATCACACTTGTAATGTGGCTTCCACCATATGGCTAAATATTTGCCAAAAAACCAAAAAAGTGTCCACCTTTAGACCATGATTTCTGTTATTTTTCACACATTTTTGGTTTAGCTTTTAAGACAAACTGAACTTATAGTTAAGTCTTCAGCCAAGGTAAACTACATGTATGTGTTTTAACCCGAAAATGAAAGCTTGGGGAAAATTTTTTTATGACTAGCAACCTCTTTCGCTTCCATTTGAAAAAAAGGTTAGCAAGCATCTTGAGCAATAATCACTGAAAAGCGGGTCTCTTTCCTTTCTGATGTTGAAAATGTTCTTTTACTTGGATTCTGCAATTGTAAAAACCTCCAGAGGATTCAAAAGGATGCCATATTTTCCCCTCAATGTCCATTTCCTAAAGGCCTCCGAAAATAGGATGAAAATTCAGAGTTCTCTGGCAATTGTGAAACAAATTCTTTGATGTGTGGGTTGTGACAGATTTGGTGTTTGTCAGCAGAGGGCAAGCAGTCATCCATGGAAATAATCCCAAAAAAAATCAACGGACTGTGTCAATTGTGTATCCTGAGCCAGAGAGTATACTTGTAGGTCCTGCAACACTGAAATTTATTTACAAGTATTTAAAATGTTATGCTCTAGTATAAATGTCTAGTTCTGGAATAAATTCAGACATTGCATCACCCATGCTATCACCTGTACCTTCATTTTGTTTGAGTCATCAAACTCTAATGACGCAACATATCGATAAACATGATAATGTGAGTATTACTCTTTGACACTTTTGTGCAAATTACACAACTTTAGTTACATAAAATTGGAAATTTCGAAATTGTATTTTGACTTTTTAAAATAACCTGTTATTTCTAGCCAAAGGTTTTTACAACTGGAAAGGCAAATAAGTTTGATGGTTAGCATTTATAAAACACAAGTTCACAGCAGTCTCAGTTGAAAATTGTGAAAGCATAAAATAAGAATGATCATACACATGATTGCCTGAATGTGCTAAAAGTATCTCCAACTCCAAATACTAGAATGTAATAAAGTCTTCAAGAATAAACTAAAAAAATTATTCTAAAAACTTGCAAAATTGTCCAAGGTGAATCCCTAAAGGACATGTAACTACCGTGTTCTATTAATTGGATTACAGTAGCTCGGTGGAAAACCACACAGAGAGTGAGATTTTCACTTTATTCTTAGACGGGTGATTCAATGCAGTTGTTCACAAACCCCTTCTTGTGAAACCTCAAAAAAAGTCCTTGATGGCAATTGGGGATGAGTCAATGAATCTCCACAGCTCTTGTTGCTTGGCAACTCCCAAAACCATGTACACGCCTCAGTGTGATTGGCCAGAAGTGTGAGTCAAAGACTCACCTAACCAATCAAATCACATGACAGATATTGACTCCACAAAAATGACTTGCTATCGGGGCCCAAAAAGGGGAACCAGTGTGAATGCATTTTCTTGATCGCAGAAGTTTTATGTAAAAAAGGAATCAATGAATTGCAATTTAAGATAAAATAGAAAAAATAAAAGGACTGATTCAGTTCTGTAAAGCGGTTAGCCACAGTGCAAACCGAGAACGGTGCATCTATCACCGCAAACACGTCCAAAGGAAACAGGTGTCTTCCTCTGATAAAAATCAGCCTCTTTCCTTAATAAAGTTGCTTACTGGGACCTCGAGTCAACCAGCACAGTTTAAATACAGCCATTAAGAAAATTATAATAGTTTATGGTCAGTCAACTGTTCAAATTATATTAGCGAAGGATGTGACAAATTTTGTTACCTGAAACTTCTCTGTTAACTATGTACATGTATGAGACAATTTTCACAGTAAACAAAGAAAACTGGCAGGAGCGGAATTTGAACCTGCAACCTCCGGAATACCGTACCGGCGCTCTACCAACTAAGCTACCTTGCTTGCCCTATGTTGGTGGTCTCCCAAATTGTCAGTAACTTTGTTAGGGGGTGCTAGTCAGAAGTCATAAACCCAGAATTCTGTGTAGCCATGGATACGCCCAATTTTACGATACAACCTGGGACTAACTATGAAACAAGTTTGCACATGACAAAGGCACATGTACTTTTGTTTACCATCCATCATTTTGGATTACATGTAAATTAAAAGAGGAAAGCTTAACTTTAATTGATAAAAGTTAGGAGGGCCCGATATTTCAATTCCAGCAGAATTTTAAATTCATTTGGAGGTCACATTATTATTATTTTCTTTTAAACTTGTTTGTACATAGTTTGATGGATACAGTTCCACTTTTCATGACAATCATCAACACGGATACACTTTGTGGTTAAGGTACAAACAATTTAAAGCTTTGCATGGTGGATACAATGAGAACGTAATTAAGGAATTGTGGGTTACACCGTGTGAGATTAATCTCTTCTAGGAAGAAATGGTGATTTTGAAAAGAACCAGGGTGAGAATGAACTCAATGCTTCGGACAGTGTGCTCAGTCTGTCCTCAGGAGAGACGGACTGAAGGTTGTCCGTCCTCAAGCTCTAACCATCTGTCCGTCTCTCCTGAGGAGAGACAGAGTGCATTGTCCGAAACGTTGAGTTCATTTTCACTGTTCTTTTCAAAACCATACTTCCTATACATAGGAAATGTTAATTCAAATGGCGTTAGCCACAATTCCATCATTACTTTGTGGTTAAGGGTTAGTTTAACTCATGTCAACACAGCTGACACACAAAAGTGTTCTCCAAAACTATTTTTGTTAACCAAACTGATGATAAACTGTATAACTTTTTTCCAATGGCCTAAATCACAGGGTCTGTTAAACCGGAAGCAGTTCTTTCCACCCATGCCCTGAACCAACCAATCAGGTTTGCAGCTGAGTTAAGGGTCGACACGCGATACCTTACAACTTTCAATAGGGGGAAAAGAGGAAAGGGGGGCTGTTTTGACCGGGCAAAGGAGAGGAATAATGAAAAACATCCACTCTGCAGCCGGTTCGGAAACGATGGGTTGGAGAATCAAGCACAGACTCCTAGGTCCTTTAGTCCTGACTGACATTTAGGGAAGTGGGAATGCACAGATCCCCCAATATGCCAAGCATTTCCAGTCACATGACTACACGTATTTCCCATTCATATGATTACGCATTGTATTAAAGGGTAATTTAATCACTGACAACCAAAACCAATAATTGGGTCAATGACCGCAATGAACTGTAGGGAGGAAGTTTGGCATTTGAAGAGAATGTAAATATTTGGGATGCACTAATATTTAATATCTTGGATTCTTCAACAGTTGAAGAAGAACTACATGTACAATGTACATTGAATGTTCTACAACTTGTACACTAACACACAAAACTAGTAAGACCTCTAAAAAGTAAAGTGCCATTGTTATAGTGCCCTCTATTGGCAATGCATCAAGCCATTACAACCATTGTTACAAGACACGCTCTTTGCCAGCTATCAAGTTGCCAACCTGTTTTAGGTCACAGTATAGCCATGAACAAACACAAGTTGGAAACATTGTATTACAAGTTCAGAATATTGCAAACTATTTCATCCCAACAATACATAATAAAACAATATAATATATAATAAAATGATATTTTAAATTATAATGCATTGGCTCTATTCTATCTGTAGTAAATTTTGTTATTTTTCGAAACCAAAAACATCTTCCAAGGAAATTTCACTTTCCAGCCCTGCATGAAGCAGTATTTGTTGGGGAACAAAACTGAACAATTAAGTGCACATACATTTGTATGTAAAGATGGATATTTTTGGTTTTTCCTTATCAAGTAATATTTGTCAAAGTCATGAGTTTGGTTAGCCTACTTGTAGATGCATTAGGCAGTTTTAAGCACTTGGCGGAGAGTGTCGAAATATGTTATAATTTCTTCATTACAGTGTGTATGCATTGCCAAGTCTGTTGGGCTGCAATGGACACTAAACCCGTTTGAATAACTTCCTCAGGAAGAGATAGCAAGCAATTAAGCGGAATCAAGAAAAGCCAGACACTCACCGACGGAGCTTCCCGATAACTCGTCCGGCAACTCGAACCCAGTCGGAACTTCCTGGGCATTGGGTTCGGTCTTCACAGCACTCGTCGCTTCAGACACGTCAACCATTCTGCTGAATCGCTCTGTCTCCTTCAGCGACTCACCAAGCCCCCCCGCCTAAACAACGGGCAATGCCACGCAATCCAAAAATCGGGGCAAGGGGGGGGGGGGGGGGGGTAAGGGGAAAGAAAAGAAAAGAACAGGTTGAGTCGGTTATGCATGTGTTGTGTGCAAAGAAAGACAGGAAATTGAGTTACAGGAAGGAAACGACGCTGATTACCAAATACGAATATTCATGGGGAGACACAGGACAAACGCAGCTGGGGACAGTGCTGATAAGGGGATGCGCAATAGCCTCCACTGTGTGAGGTGATAGGGGGACACGTTGGAAAAGTTGAAAAAGCTGGCCTCCATTTTTCTCCCATTTTGGTGATTATGAGGAAGGGAATTGTGTCAAAGATAAAAATTCTTTGGGTGTTTTCTAGCCCCCACTTGTGATTGTCCACATGGTCAATGCATTAACATCCTGGATGACTGGCCAACACATACAAACTAATGGGTTTTCCACGTCAACTTCCAAAAGCCATGTTTTTCAAAGTGCAAGTTAACAGGATAAAAATTGCATGCATAGGAATCACAACAAGCAAAGGGGGAAATAAGTGAAAATATCTGCAACTTTGATACGGTGCACGTTAAATATTTGTACGTCAAGGAGAAATGAGGAACTTTTCAGGTGACTTCATGAACACACTTACAAATGAGAAAACAGGAATCTTGTTGAGGCCGGCAGTTTTTCAAACGATTCTCCACAAATGCTACAGCCATGAATACACTCCACCACAGGTGAAGCATGAATTTCCAACTTGTTCGTCAGTAAATATTTAAAAAAAAGAAACTAGGAACTAGAGAGATCCCTGCCTTGTTGTTGCTAGATTCGCTGTGGCCCAGCCAACCACACTACCATGGCCCAGTGAACAGACCCCTGCCAACTCCTTGTATTAAAACTTGTGAATCAATAACATATGGGATGACTCATTAGGGAGCTCCCTGATTGGCTAGAGTTAATTGGCAACAGTGCTCTAATATGCTAATGAGTGACCCAGGTCAGGCAGAAGGGGCAGTCTATTTTGACAAGGGGGTGTAACTTCCTAAACCCCTTTTGGATGAAACCTGTGAAGTGCATTGGTGTGCTTATCACTAACAGGTGGGCAGAGTGACAAGTCGAGAGCAGAAAATTGTTTCATGACATGTTGAAAGACAGTTTGAGATCAGAAAGGCCAGACCAGGATAAGGTGACTGGTCAGGAAATCATTTTCCAAAAGCCAAAACCTGGGTGCAAAAGTTGAAATGTCCCAAAATAAGTCTGTACCTGCTGTGCCGCTGCTGGCCTGCTATTTCCAACAATTTTCACAAATTAGGATCGAATGTCTAAAAACCACATCACCTGGGCTCTTTGTTAAACCATGGGGTTTCCTACCTCCATGGTTAAACATTCTGAGAAGGGGAGAGCTATGAATAATAACTAGTTTGTACACTGCATGTTCCACCATCCATCAAAACTATGCTAGACCTTAAGAAATATGTTAAATAATGTAAATCTGACTCAAAACTGAGAATTTCTGAAAAGGTCATGAGATCTGATTCAGTTATGTCATCAGGACATTGAACCATCCACTGATTGTTCAATCCATTATCACACAACTACCTATGACAGGCAAATTTACTATATTGGGGGGGGGGGGGGGGGGGGGGGTGCAGTGACAACTGTCCACTGACTGTTCTGTGTACTTAAGTGCTTCAAGGTTGCCTGGTGTTAAACCTGCAATAAACAAGCAACACTTTTGTGGGTGTGTCTGGTTTCAGAGAAAGCAAGTTTAATAATTGACTAGTAAATGAACTCAGTAAGCAAAACACAATGATTGGAATATTTTCACATTACTCAATCCTCCAATAACAGTAAAAAGTTTTTTCTAAATATTGACTATCCGATAGACCTATGTACTTTACCCAAGATAGAAATTGCAAGATCAATATTTGAAGATTTCAGTTCCCAAAATTCTTTACAAAGTTTGGGTTCATCAAAGGGTCAATCATTCCGTCGAGTTCATTTCCCTCTCCGTTCACCATACAGCAAAATTAAATAACTCAGTGGTGCAAAAACATTTTGAACAAGACTTGTCATGATCAAATACAAATTGCGTAATCATTACACATGAAACAAATGTTGAGCACTACCAATGAACAGTATCATCAGGTTCGAGTCTCATTTCTATCTTAAACCAACAAAAGCCTTCATTAAAATTTTCAACTTTTCAAATGTGTACATATGCAAAATATATTCATTCATTTGGGGCATTTGATGATTATCAGTTGGGTCTGGGGATTTGTTCTGCACAATCAACGGACAGTACAATCAACAGACAGTACAATCAATGCCCCCCCCCCCCTCCCCCTCTAGCTCTCAAAAGAAAACAATCTTACACAAAATATTTGCCCTTCTGGTTTTGTATACAAAGTAATACAATGCATGTGTTTATACAACATGTTTTAATACACTGTTTTGAGCTAGTGTGATATCACAGATTGCTGTTTTGATTGTAACAAAACTGCCTTGGACAGTTTAGGATTGAAAGCTTCCTATTGATAGAGCAAATGTGGGTTTTCTTCAAAGACCCCATGTGGGGATTATGCATCAACCATAATCCCCTCCCATGGGGGAACAAATTTCGCATTATCTGACCAAGGTTTGGGAACACCAATTATCCTGGCTACAGTTACTCCCTAATCCCTATTGTTGTTAATCTTTCACAAGTCATTGTTGAAGGTGTTTAATCCGATTAGGTCAGCTGTGGATAAGCTGGTGGATTTTGGGTTTGGTCAGGATTAGGAAACAATAATCCTCCTATAAGTCTGGGAACATGACCTGGAAAACTGGACTGCACTCACGCCATGCAACAATTTCAATTCAACTGACCATTAATACTCATTTTTGTAATTACTGGCTACACATGCCCGCACAATATTTCATTTTT
>JAZGUH010000119.1:0-202799 GCA_037893225.1 Hippasteria phrygiana
GACGGGTCGAAATCCCCCGATCAATCTAACCCCGTCACAAATCATAAGATGCAATCCTCGTTGAAATGCTCAATCATACACTGGCTAGCGCGGGCTTTATATGCGGGAATTGCTATTTCCCATCACGTGAATCAATAAGACTGCAGCAAGTTCCCTCTCGCCTGAACATCTGCGCCCAAGTATAAAGTGCCAGGCTTGCAAGAAGTGGAAAATGATGTGCAACATGTTACCAAGGTGAAGATGGATTGCCTGCATGACTTACCCCAATATAATCGCCTTCTTCCCTTGACAATGAATCAATCTTTTTTATGTGTGGGTGCCACTGTGTCCAAGGAATACAAAAAAGACATATTTGATGTTCGTGTCTGTGAGGAGCTGGTGGTGATGCAATATTATTATTATTTGTCCTCAAGATGGCACTTTGTACCTCCTCATCTTGGCAAGGGATATGAATTCGATCAGGCCTGCCACAGCATGACAGATTAGTAAGTTGTTACAATAGTTTTTAAGATTGCATATAGGCAAGCCAAAACTTTCCGAAGAAAGTCGGAAGCGTATAGAGTGCATTATGTCTGCATCCCCAAATTCCATGAGTTCAACGTCATAGAGTACCGAAGTGATGACGTCAATCAATGCAATGTTTGGAACCAGAATACATTCTAAACTGCATGTGTTTGGAACCATTGCCGGCGCAACTGACGTCAGACTTCGGTACTCTATTGAACTGCTTAGCAGAAAGCAACATAAATACACAGGATTTGGGCCGGTAGCCTGATTTCGCTGCAACCGGATATGCTCATCCGTCTTGATATTTTTTAGACTACCTGGATGGTACAAAATAGGGAGCATCACTGCAGTAACAATCAGTATAGTATTGGATAAGTTTGCACTTGTTTCATCCCACACAGGCCATTGTATGGTGTTCCATATGTGCCATAGCTTTTGCAATATATTTTTGGGGGCGTATTTTTTTTCGCCGTCGCATTTTTTGTTTTTGGCGTCGCATTTCTTTTTTTGGCGTCGCATATTTATTTTTTTTGGCGTTTTTTTTTTTTTTTTGGCGTCGAAATTGTTTTGGTTGAATTTTTTTTTTCAGCGACGTATTTGTTGGCGTCGTGTTTTTGCTCGAGATATATTTCACGTCAATCCCACGTGACGAGGAAGTTTAACTTTGACCTTTCATTATGCCGATGGCTGCTATAATAATGTGCAGATGGTAACGCAACATTCCGGTTAAAATGTATACGTTGCTTCATCCACAGTGCACGCTAGATGGTTACGATAATATCCGTTTTTCATTTGCAACCGAAAGGCCTTGTACAAAATCTGATTCTAAACATTCTCATCAACATCAAGTGATGTGACAGTCACGTGACAGACACGTGAACGAGAAAAAAATACGACGCAGAGAAAAAATGCGACACCAAAGAAAAAAATGAGACGCCAAAAAAAAAATGAAACGCCTAAAAAAAATGCGACGCCAAAAAATAAAAAATTGCGACGCCCCCCCCCAAAAAAATAAAAAATAAAAAAATACGACGGCGCAAAAAAAAAAGAAAACAAAAGCGACGCCCAAAAAAAAATTTAACCAGAACAAAATTACGACGCCCAAAAAACACACAAAAAAAGCCCAAAACAAAAAATATGCGACGCCAAAAACAAAAATGCGACGCCAAAAACAAAAAATGCGACGCCAAAAAAAATACGCCCCCAAAAATATATTGCAAAAGCTATGGCACATATGGAACACCATACCATTGTACTAACCTCAGCTGTCTTCAGTAAGAGGATTTTCGACTCAATCATTTGTTGAGAGACTCTCTTTTTTGTGCTCCTCATACCTTGAAGCACCTCCACAGAAACGTACAGGGGTATAATAATGTTGAATCTACTATTAGTTAGGTAATCTTTTCGGTGCTGAGAAGAACTCCTTGAAAGCGGCCGCAGATTAGGAGAAGGGAGGGAGGGGTTTGTTAGGCATAGCACTGCAACTTGCGTTTATGGCAGTTGCAAACCAGGAGTCCATTGAGCTTCTAAGCACATCGTTGTATTGAGCACAAACATGTTTTGCTTAGCTGAAGCGGGGTATCGCATATGAGTTATACGGTTTGAGACTGTTCTAAGCAGGAGTCTTTTATGTTAAGCAACTTCAGAAAACGCTGGGCCACAATTAACGGCACTGCAAGTTCCCAACTACGGAGCTACAATTAATTCCTTGAAAGGTGCACATAACTCAAACGAGGAAGAACACTAAAAATTGGTTCTTTAACAATGGTGGAAACAGGGAGGTAAAGATTTCGAAGATGTATTGTTTGCGTGTGTTTCAGTGCTTTTTTTTAATACTTTGGGACAGAGAAAAACACGGGGCGTGCCCCGCTCACGAGCATTATCCTTTTCCGGTCGTGACGTCGGTTGTAAAATCATTGGTAGCCACGCCCCTGATATATGCAGCCGTGCACAAAACTCACGTTGTATGGGCATGGCAAGCGATGATTTTCTTGCCGATTCTTGTCACATCCAGAAAGTGGTATCTTTGGTGGGCGGGGCACCCCTTTGATTTATTTCTGGTTTAATTCTCGAGAAATTAATAAAACACCAAAATACATCAAAATCTTTATTCCTTTAAAACCAATCAATAGCCTTACTTCAATTTGGGGTATAAATCGGACCAGGATTTCCATTCCGATAGACGTACTACCACTAAAATCGTGTGAGTACTCTTTGATATCTTGGACGCGTCCAGCCATAATTTGACAAAGTAACCCGGGGCGCATGCGACCCATTACCACCGCCTTCCTCACCATCGTCTCTCGGTGTTTTTAGCTATTTCCCCGGCAGCTACTCTTTCCAAGAGATACAAGCCCCGGCTCCAGGCAAGGCGGGGACATGTGGGAACGCGTTTTGTGAACCCCGCGAGATTACAGACGGAAGACCAGCTTGAGCGTCCGGGCGCCATTACCCGATTTCCCCCGGCGACGTGATACCGGATAACTACGCAGGACGCTCTGTTAAGGGAGGTAGTGCAACCGCGTGTTGCGAGGGAAGGGCAGATTGCTTATTTATGATCATTCAGCACTGATTCTTCACGATTCAATTTCCATCTTCCACAGTAGTCCTACTCAAGGCACGCAGACGTGTACAAGCGAGGTGAACGATAGTAGGCGGTTGTCTGACTGTCAGAAAGAGGATGAAGCCAGATTTGCTACGTTCAGGTCGAATTTGTCGAGTAGATGTACTTTTTGCGGACGCCAAATGAAATAATTGACTATTGACGTTCGCATGTACTTTCTCTGTGACATTTCATCAATGACGTCACATTACAGATGAAAAGAGCATTCTTTTGTAGTTGGGCTCCTTTATTTTGGTCAGACAAAATGCAAGCTTGGAATAATCACTTCAAACAATATCATGCTCAGAAGTCCAAGTATGGTATTACGACCAACCCAATTAGTTATACTCCGAAAAAGTATCCGACTCCATTGCCACAAGTAAAATCTGGTATTTTAGGCACTAAAGATAATATGGATGAGACTTCAAGTTCCAGATTTTGGTTATATCTTGTGAGTGGAATCGGACAGTATCTCAAAGTGTAGAAAGAATTGGTAGTAACGCGTGCATGAAAATTGTACAAAATTAAAGTGTCAAGTGCATCTTAATCTAGGTAAGCACTTATCCAGAACCACCAAAATGACATCACCGTGTATTACTAAAAATGCACTCGGCCTTATTGAATAGGCACAAGGCGCGATGCGCGCGACGATGTCATTTTGGTGGTTCTGGATAAGTGCTTACCCTTAATCTAGGCCTACACCTCAAACCTTACAGCAAACCATTTTATTTATTTATTTATTTACTTATTTATTTATTTATTACATTTCTTTACCCAGGGTGTGCCCAAACAGTTTAAAACTGGTTTCCATTGGGGCCCTGCATATTATTAGTTAAAACTGAATATTAACACATTCATACAAAATATTTAAACAAATACAATAATGTTTACACAAATAAATATATTTTCGGTTAACTTTTCAAATCTCCAGTAGAAGCCTATTGCTGATTTACGGGATGCGCGAAAAACCCGCGAAAAACCTTTTAGGGTGAAAAACAAGGGGAAATTCCCATCTGGCCCCAAAGTATTTTGGCAACCAAGTTTATAGCTCCACAGATCAGCGTAAATGGCAGAAATAGCACTGGTTGATGGCTTTACGTAGCTCCGATTTAAATGTACTTAAGGAGTTTATGGTTCTCATTTGTTCGGGCAGATTATTATACTGGCACCACTGCACTCACAGCGAAACACATATGATGCACGATATGGGGCAGAGGGAACCTCCCTCTTTTGTGTTGGTCATTGTGTTCCCGAAATCTCAGAAATTATTTTCAGATCTCTAGGGGGGGATGTGTTAGTTAACAATAGTCTGGAGAGTGTATATGGTATAGGGACAAAAGGGGGGGGGGGGGGGGGGGGCTACCCCTCTGCCCCATATCGTGCTGGGTATAGCGAAACTTGTCACCTAGCATTCCTTTTTGGCGAAAGGAACTTTTAGTGCCATTTGGGTCGATTGTCGTGTTTCACGAATCACTGTAGTGGCGTGAACAGATTTGTCATGTACAAATGAGTCATTTTGTTAAGGCTTTTGAAAACGAGGATAGCCTTTTTGGACTGAACTCTTTCATTAAAAGGAATCCAATTTAGTCTGGCAAACATATCAGCTGAGGGGGTGAGGGAGGTTCATTTAAGGATTATCCGTGCGGCTCTTTTTAGACATTTGTTGAGGGTATTGTCGTGAGATATGTACCTTCTTCCCCACACCGTACAGCAATACTCTAAAGATGTCATAACTAAACTTACAAAGAGTGTGTGCAGGCTGCTTTGGGTAACGTGAATATTTCTTGACAATTCCTATGCCCCCAAAGGCAGCACCATGCAGGGCAGTTACAATTGTAAAACGTTGCTATTTATATGCTCGCATCTTGTTGTTCGCAGGCAGTCTTCGACTTTTCCTTTATACTGTAGAAATATTACCGGACATTCAAACTGATTTAGGCCTACCTCAATTACCGGCCTCCCTGTCCGAGGTCACCTAAAGTGCAGCTATAATGGATTGGGTTGAACTTAATCGGAGTTTCCAAACATTCATCGGCCGACTCCTTTTCCCTATTATTGGTTAAACCCTCTCAGGTGAACGGCCACTCTCCTAATTATCTTTACTTAGGCATCAGCCCGTATTTCATAGGGACTGAAATTCACGCTATACACCGGCATTCAGATACGGGGAATTTTGCTATTTACCCCCCTAAATCTCGCTCAAACCTGGCCGTGGTTTGGGCCTTCAGGCCGGGTGTGCGTTCTCTGACAATGCGCCCGCGCTCCCCCTTGGGCTTCCAGTGTTCTCCAGCCAAATTGTCAGAGAGAGAGAGAGAGGGGGAGATAGACATCGCCGTTATATTCCCGTTGTCGCTGCTGATTATGTCCCGTGTTGTGGATGCTGTCGAATGATCCTAAGCCCCATGGCTGTTATACCTAATGCCCATACTGCCGCGAGCCAGATCAATCCGGAGATAATAAAAGAGACTTAGCGGAGTTTTACATCGGCGCTGGGGAAAATGCAGGACACATTTTGCAAAACATCCCAGGGGCATATAGAGGGAGACGACATTGATGTAACAGAATCGAGAAGCATAATAGGGATATGAAAGGCGCGTACGTAAATGTATATAGAGTCTACGTCATGTGTCCGCCCGTCTTTAGTAAAAGGGCTATTTTTTTGTAACTTTTGCACCGAATCAATTCCCCTTTAGTACCGGTACAAATATTAAGTCGCGTCAAAAGTGGGAGTTAATCAAATATAGCATTAAAATATGGCAACTAATTTTACTGCCGACTGTATTTTAAGGCCTTAACCAGTGCAGGAAGGATTTTACCATTTATTAATATATCTTTGAGCGGGTGGAGACAAAACAAAAGTAAACAAAACAAAGTTATGACTGACGGAAGGTGAAAGAAAGAATAACGATTTAAAAGACTACTTAAAGTCAAATGTAAAACCGAAACACGAAACAGTAAAATTATTATTATTCTTTTTCTTCCGGTAACATGTGTATTAAACTTTTATTAAAGGTTGAATTAATAGTGCATTCGTCCGAATATAATAGTGCAATCTCCAACATTTTTCGTTTAGTTTTCTTTAGTGTTGAATGAGTGGCCTGCAAAGCGATCTTGGGAACGGGAGATTATGTTCCCACCCTCTATATAGTTTTGGCGTACACAACTAATAATGGGCGACCCCCCCCCCCCCCCCCTCCCCCTTTAACACGATTATTCAGTCCCAGAACTATATATAGGTATATACTGGTAAGTTGACCCATTTTGAGCATCCCCATTGCAATATCTGGTTGAAATAGAAAAATTATGGTGATGGGCCTTGTTCAAACACATATTGTTTGTTAATTGACTGTGTGCTTTTTCCTTCCCCCCCCCCCCCCCCCAACCTTGACGAGAAATCCGCTTGGTTTTATAGCGTCCTCCAGGGTTGCATTTTTTTATTTTTATAATTCCCCCCCCCCCCCGGGATAACATTTATTGCTCTTTCATCAATTCACATCATTAGAAATACAACACTACAGGGAATTAATAAAGCATGATCTATGTAGGTCGAAGGCCGATTTTGATGTGTGACAAGCAACAGGTGAAAGCATACATTTAATCTTGACAAGGTAAAGAGTAGTGCTCCCATTTTGCATGGAACTTCTGAGTAGCGCCGTTAAGTAGCGCACTTTTTAAAAAGTGAAATAGATGGATATTTCTCATTCATTTTCATTTTGTAGATATGAAAACGAGAAATGAAAAATAACAGTAAAATTAAGCTAAGAGTCAGTCAATTACAGAAAAATCCCCAAAAGGTACAGATTAAAAAAATGAAACACAAATGCGGACAATTATAGTGAAAGACAATTTTGAAATAAAACAACCTAATTACAAATTTCTCTTTTGAAAGGTATTTGTAGTTACTATAAAACTGCTATTTGTCCCTTTGCTTATAAGTATTTCACAGTGAGACTTTCAGATTTGAAAGGAAATTCAAAGGCTCACAGTCAATTCCTATAATTATTGTCACACAGTAGCGAATAATATTGCTCAAACATTGAACAAATAGCTCAAATATAATCAATATATTGTCATTAACGGAGCTCCCATATTTTATTTATGTGAATTGTTTTCCCAAGAGTGTCCCAGCCAACAGCACCAAAAAACAAATTATGCAATTTATTGATCAGAACCAGGTAACAGTTAAGTTAATATTTAATCGATATTAAACAAATATGCCCACTGCGCAATTTGAATGAATTTGTCCCTACTTGAGGTTTAGTGCCAAAAATAGAGCATCTGAAGGTTCATTGTAATAATTCAATTGCTCCATAACCTTTTCAGGTTTCTTCCAAATTACCGAAAGGTACTTGTTGTCTGTGGACTTTTTCGCCGCTTTGTCAAAAATGTGTGGCTTTTTGGCCTACCCATATGAAATCAAGTGACTCCTGTTTTTGCAGTTTATTCTTCTTGTTATTTTTTGTTTTGAATAAACTGACTTAAAAAGAGTTAACTACGCTATCATTGTGAATTTCTGCTATTGATCTGCAGATATTTTCTATCTGCCCAGGAACTCTGCCCCATTCACCATCGAAGTCGTTGATCCCGGCAGAACTTTGCCCACTGAATGGTCCCTGACATACTAGCCAGCCATCGGATCCGCGACTGCCTCCACAAATCCCGATCTGACTCCTCTACCTAGCCAAGGACATGTACGCTGAAAGAAGAATCAATGCGGTATGAAATGCCCCGCGGATATATCGGAATAAGATGTTTCTTCGGACAATGCAGTTATGAAATGCCTGAATGAAATCATTAGATTTCTGCAACCCCGCGTAACCTGATCGTCAAGACATCGACACAGTTCCTAACCCCTTATTACAATGCTCCATTCGATTCTCTTACTGAGGAAATACAAAAAGTGTGTAGAAATGGCGTGATACGCCCGAGGAGATATAACGGAATGAGAGAAACAAGCGCGAATTCATTGATTGAAATTTCATGTACGGATACAATGTTATACAGACAGCATTTATTTGTTCGTATACGTACCGGTACATTTCTCGCTCTGAGTGGCGGGATTGTAAGTGGGCGGCTAGGATTACCTTCAATGTTATTGCACACTCGCCAATGTGATTGGACGGGCAACTTCATTTGAATGGAAATTCTAATACTATAAGGATAGGTGATATTAAAATGCCACGAACAGCTTTAACTTCAGGGAATATTCTGTTTCAAGCAACTCTTGTAGTTATTGCACATTTCTTGGACAGTTCGATGCTTGAACGGGAATAATTAAAGTTGGATATTGATGATTATGATTTTAAACATTTTATTGTGAAATGTTAATACAAGCAATACAAACAATCATACTCTGTATCAAAAGTGTATATCCAAAACAGTAATCATTTAAGTGCATTGATCCAGTCTTGTTGTTGGATATTTTGTGACTTCGTAATTTAGGTCTCTGGAATGGTTTACAATTATTTAATTGAAAAGATATTGACAGAAAATCAAAACTGAGAAATATACGATTAATAGTTTAAAATAATAATGAATACATAGGAAATACAGAATTTACTGTGTTTTTAGTACTTTAGTGAGACCTGGGCCCTTTTCCAAACCCTGGCTTGGGCTCAGGCTTCGGCTTCGCGTAATTTTATGTCCCCAGATTTGGCAAGATCTGGGACGCTGTTTTTGCTACATGTAGGCCTACATCAAAGTCTTTTGTTTTAACCAAGAGCTAGAGCCTGTTTATTTATTTACATATTCAAGACTTCAGATCGGCAGTGGGACTGGGGAATAGCTGTAGACGAAGCCGAAGCCCAAGCCCAAGCCAAAGTTTGGAAAAGGGCCTTGGGGAATGTCCCCTCAACCCAAAACCCGTTTTGATGATGTGGCAGTATTGAAAAACGTTGCTTGCCACGTCCCATGAGTGTTCGGAGCCGTGAACGCAGAGGCGTGGCAACCGATGTTTATTTGTTTCCGCCGGTATCGTCACAGTAAAAATAAATGGGGTAATTTGTGTGGGCCTATTGTCTTTTATGTCTAAAGTCCCAATGAATACTAAATTACAAAATAATTATTTCGTATGTGTTCACCATTGTTTCACAACCACTGATAGCATTTGTTCTTTATGATTTCTGTGTACCTTCAACTTCAACGTCAGTGACAATTATTGGTGTTGTTGTTTTATGGTCTGCTAGTCCAACGCATTGTATTTGCTCTGTAAGGTCATTGCATCAACTGGGAAATCTCGTTTATGCAAGTCCAATAATTCAAATGTCGTGAGAATGGCCTTCCACTTCACCAAGCAGAGCCGGCTCTGACACACAAGAGCCATACGTCTCGGCGGAAAAGCGCTCCAATTAAAATACAAAGCAAACAGACTGGTATGGAAAGCACAGCGAGTTGGCGGTCAATAATGCCGCAGATTTGCCTCGTGAGAGACTGGCGGTGTGGCTATGTCAGAAATGACAAGCGGGTTTCAAGGATATTGCAGAAAAAAAATCATCATCCGTTTATGGCCCCAGTAGTAAATCAAAGACGTCTCATAGGTTCAGTACATGTTGACGTGTCTACTTGAGTAGACATGTAAAAATTCCACGCGGTAAGTCGAATCTAGTATACTTTACACTATGAACATCTAACAAAAGAAAACCCACGCAGTCCTTTGTTTGTAACAAAGGACTGCGTGGGTTTTCTTTTGTTAGATGCTCATAGTGTTAGGCGATTTACATGATAAAGATAAAGAAAATTGCCATTGTGCATGGCGGACAGTTATCTACAGCGTGCGCAGTATAGTCTTGGTTCCAAGACGTCCTTAGCGCGCGGTGCGCGATGCAGAGCACACAGGTTAATGGCTGTACACCGCCCTCTCTACACCAGCACACCAAGGCCACATCGCTGAGGACGTCTTGTCAATTGGCCCTTTCGTAGTTTAGCTCGCGAAATCGCGATCAAAATTGTGTGTGTATTTGCATGCGCGCGTGACGTAGAGTGCACATAATCGCGTGAGCCTGAAGGCATTGCATAATCGCTGACTACTGGTCTAGTTTCTGTACCGGTACTACATGCAATTTCCTATCCACGTCCCAAGCAATGCATGCCGTGTGACGTGCAGCCAGCGGCGGCGATTTCTCGTCAAGGTTAAGGGGAACGGAGGAAAAAGCGCACAACCAACAATAATTGTTACTCGGTGTCTCTTGTGTATCCTGGGGGAAACGTGTGCTGATTTTTGTGTAGTCTGGTGCATTCTGGTGGATGTATATAAAAGCCGATGACCCATAAAATGTATTTGACCATGGGAAAAATATTGGGGGGGGGGGGGGCACTGCCATAGCCGTCCCCTCCCCAAAATATTGAGGGACATATCCCCCAGGTCCCTCTCCTCCGGGATCGCCGTCCATGGCCGTGTGCTATGCTAGTTACATCCGGTAGGTTGGAAGTTCTCGTCCGAAAATTATACACCACCAACTATTCGCGATCCTACTGCGACTAGCTAGCCGCGCGGACATCGGCCCCGGCTTCGCTGCTCTGCTGGCAAGTTAAGTCCCTGCGCCATACAGCTTGAGGTAGTACGCATGTACGTACGTATCGCAAAGGACGTCTTGGAACCAAGACTATACGTGCGCAGTAGCAACAAATAATGCCTAAAACAGGCAACGTGATTTGTTTATGTTCTTAGTACAACCCGAAGATTGCGTATAGGCTCTATTGTTATAACATACGGAAAATATTTAATTTAGCTCCTCAGCAACACAATTATTTCGAAGTGAATCGTGTTTCTTTATGGGTTGGTGTTTTAACTGCTATTTTAAAATTAGCAATAGCTAAAATGTGCCTTTGTCAATCTCCAAAGTTCTAATAGCCTACGTTTAATCTGAAGAAGTTAACATTTTTGTGGGGCATTCTAATTAGATATTATTTCAAATCGTTTCCTGTTTTTAATGGTAAATTTTGTTAAAGCATTGGTGCTTTACACTGTTAAAACGCTGTTTAAACTTTTTAAACAACCCCGGGTTGTTCATGTGCCCTGCTTAAACAACCAACTGGTTGTTTAAGCAGGGCACAGCGTTTTCTCTGTGTATGAATGTTCATTACAATTATATTATTATTAATATAATAAAGGCAACATAAAAAAGTTAAGCGTCATGCCGTTTTTAGAAAAAGAAAGGGAAGGGCCCTTTTAAATTCTATATTCATACCAGGCGATCTTTTCCACGACGGCCGCCTGATTGACACTGCGGTTAACTCAAAATGAATCCCCAAATCAATTTCAAACATGCAACTGATCAAATTGAAGGCTTTTCCCCTCTTCCCGAAATTTTATTTGTTAAATTTTAAGGCGAAAGAAGATAGAAAAGAACAGTCTGCCTTGAAAAAAGTAATAGGCAATAGTAAAAGTTTTCTATTTTGCACAACTGTTTTGATTGGCCCAAACAAAAATACATCCAGGCAATGAACGTACTTTCAAAATTGTTCAATTCTTGTTTAATTAGTTTATTATGATTAATAAATTAAAAAAATGAGGAGGGGAAGCAGCAGCAGTTGAATGGAAAATACACATACATAAAACATGCAAACAGACGATTTTAAAACAAAAACGTGTAGTATTTTACATCCATGCAGAGCCGGTCAACGAATTGTGCAAAACATTCGTAACTGGCTGATTGTTTTAAAATGTGTATACATTTGCGAAAATAGTATTTTATAAAGATAAAATAGCATTACTTAAAAACAAATGCCAATTTTTAACTGATGTTATTTTTTTCGAGTTGCACTTTAATCTGACATGAATTTATAAATGATCTATGCCGTTTGGCAGATGATATTTTCACTCGTATTATTCCTCAACATAATAGGACGAAGATGTTGATTTTTTCCGCTTCACTCGATGAATACATCTTTTAAACAATGCCGTTTTACGTTTTCCCTTCTTTCATCGAATGCATATTAAATAAGTAAATGTCATTAGGTACACGTGATACTAGTTTTTTGTCTCCCTCTTCTCTTAAAATTGTTGATTCGCCTACGCCGAGGTTCGACTTGTACGCCCAAGACTTATACCGAAATCTGACGTCAGTTGGCATGACAACTGGTTCCAAACAAATGTAAATTTTGACTGTTCCTTTGTTAACAGCCAGTCATGCAAACACATAACAAAACTATTCTGGTTCCAAACATTGCATTGACGTCATCACTTCGGTGCTCTATTACAGATAACATTAAACCGTTTGACAGCAAGGCTGCCAAACAAAGCATAAAGGTTGCATGTCCTTTTAGAATAAACACAGCACAATTGTCTCTGTGTGTATTTATCATTTGGGAAATTATGATTTAGTACATTCACCCTATAAATAGAGAATGTAATTCACGACATTGATTAAAACAGCTATTTGTTTTCATTTGCGCCACCATCAATCAAATTGACACAGTAAATACCCAATATAAATAGAGCTAGTGCCAAAAACTAAACATTCAAGATTGGGCGTACTGCTCTATCAAGACATGATGAAATTAAGACAGCTGATTGTCTTAATTATTTTGCACCTCGTGGCTACGGTGTACATCGCATAAAATTAACACACATTGGAATATTTCGAGAGAAAAAAGGAGCATCTTATACAAAGCCAGCCATTTTGAAATTCGTAAGCCGTGACAAATTCGTAAGCCGTGACAAATTGCCGTTGAAGAAACGCACAGATATATAACATTCCTACTTTAAAGATTCGGTGTATTCCCGCTAAATTTGTTCTTAATCAGCTTTAAGGGGAAAGTACAGTGGATATCCAGTTCATTTTGTTTTCTTGCTCCTTAACATGTATTACAAAAATACAAACATGATGTGCTTGCTTTCTTGTAAAATCCCTTTCACCAGTTTATGCAGATGGCGCTTTTTTTGCTTGGTAATACAAGACACTCCTTATCAAAAAAGCATAAGGACAGTACACATCCTACAAAATCTACGAAATAACTCACCAATAAAGTTCTGAAGAAATAATTGGCCGGTAATGAAACTCAAACAAACTGTTTAACAGGAGAAATCTTTCATTTCATTTCATTTATGCTTACGTTTTCTTACTCCAAGAAAATGTATATATATTTGTATAAAAAGCTATTTGTATAAAAAGCTATATGGAGACACGTCTGATGTACCTTCAGCGACATCATTGCTTTGGGTCATGGAATTTCTATTAGCATAAAAACAAAGATTTTCAAATTACACCACAGAGTTGCTACAAAGGAGATGGAAATTCATAGTAGCATTGGAAGCATGCTGTCCTACATGCTATCCTACATAGTTCCTTGTAAACGACAGGGTTAGAAGACTGTTTAAAGAAATGTAACAGCCATTGGTTGACTATAACTGTGCACTGCAGTATCTTAATAACTTGGACGCTATGGAATCAACCATCACACCCCTCCCTTTAATCCAATCAGCATGGGGCTCTTTCTTCCAATACAATTTCCTAAATTTGATCAAATTAGGCTCAGCGAACAAGTAAAGGTCAGATCTATTTGGCTATAGATTGATGCCAGGCCATATTGGTGCCGACGTTTATTGTTTACTGGAGTTGTAAGTATAGTCCAGTAAGAATTGACATGAAAAATGCGCAACGCTGACATTTTAGTTAACCGAATTTCTACTCAGAAACCTTAATATGGTTGCTCTGAACACACACACAAAATTCAACCGTTTTTTTACTTGGGGGAAATGTGATTTTTCAGCTCTTAAAAATGCCGATTTCTACATGCGAATGTGCTATTACCCAATTACTGATGCCCAAATTGGAACAATGATTAGCCACTACAGGCTCATCATAAGTTGGTCAGAATCCAATATGGGCAATAAAGCATGTCACGTAAAACCGAAGTAGCCAAGTTGTTACTCTTTTTAATCGATCACAGACTCAGTTATTGCCATATTTTAACCGGACTGATGTTATTAACCGGATTCATATAATTTTGCAGCCAGATAAAATAACTTGCCGACAAAATTTGTCCTTAGTTGATGTCTGATTTTAGGGTTTTATGCGATTTTTTGAAAAAGTTTACATTTCTGTAATTTTTTACTAAATTACCCTCAATGCGGCTAATTCCATTAAATTTTAATCCGATTCTTAGCTGCTGTGGAAGCAATTAATGAGTTTTTACAATAAAAAACGTATTTCTTTCTCCCAAAGTTCTAATGGGGATAAGGGTAGGATGTGGAGCACAAGTGGTGGAGGGGGAAAAGGCCTCAATGGCGGAGGGCGGGGGGCGTGTCACAATTCCCCCACCCATTACACCACTCTAAAACGGTATTAGGATGAGTAATTGAAATAATTGTTTTCAATATCCATTTAAGGGCCATCTCTTCCTGAAAATCTTGAAGAGTTTTGAGGGCAGAAGCCGTTTGGTACTTTTATGATGATGACAATGATTATGCAATGACGATGACGACGACGACGTCCTTAAAATACTCTTTTCTTATGATAATTTTGATCATAATCTTCATTAAGTTTTCGCATTTGCCATTTTGTATTAATTTAAGTTGAACATTTGCAAGGACTCTTTCTCAATCTATCAAAGGGTATGATTTAGCTTAGGTGTCGGAAATACGTGCCTTTCAATATAAATTGTGCATCCTTTTTGTTTTTCAATTAATTAACAAATTTCCCCAATGTTGATTTTGAGTCCCAATAAATACATTGCCACTAAAATTTGCCTGTTAACAAAAATGTCAGGGTCCTCGTCAATTCTTACTTGACGAGTAATCTGTGTCAGTTTCTTTTTTCCTTCCATCAAATCCTTAAAAAATTGAGTTTGACGGATACGGCATGATGCATACGATGATGCATTTTAGAGGTATTCGTGGGGAAGAGTAATTAGGCCGTGTGTAAAACAACCAACAGCAATTAGACAGCGATGATGGCTAATAGCATGTTCTAGGCTTCTAGCCCCAGAATGATCACAAAGCTATGTGGACGTAGTTGCTTGCAGCTAGACACACAGCCATTGTTCCTCTAAGACAGATAAACCAATATGAAAAGCAACATGGATGTCATGTTGTTCTAAGCTTCAATTAAATACCAGATCGACATCAGATGAGAATGTCAAGTTACAATCGTTCTGCCAGGTCGGCCCAGTAAACTTCAACAGAATGCGGTACTTCTTGGGTATCAACGTTTGCGGGTCTTTTTGAAGCAGCCGATTTTGCGGAAAAATAAAAACAGCTTTGCAATTAACATCTTCTTGAAAACATTGCCATTTCTTTTTTAAAGTGTTGACCACAATAATATTACAAAGTGATTGTGAAGTTGCGAGATTTGCATGCTCCAGTTGAATTTATAACTATACCTTCTGGCAGTTTAACTGAAACAAGGTGGGGACTTGAGCAGTAGAGGGTAAATTAACATTAGACATCATTGAAACCTGTTGGCAGAATCCTGCACCTTTAAGTTGCCTGGCTACCGTGGTTTACCGGGAGACAGGGGTAAGACCGCTGGTGACCTACCGACGATTATACGCCCGTTGAGCCGCTCAACCGGCTTTATGCTGTTACATTTTGGATGAACTCCACCACTCCGCGCACTCCAAAGTGTATTTCTTGACCGACATATCTGCCATGCAAGTAGAATGATCTTGAGCGGGAATGTCGTGTAGTATTGATCGAGGTGCATTAGAGACAGATTCAAGTTGACCTAATGTGATCGAATTATACTCAGGCTTTCCAGAACCGTTTAATTTTTGGTCATAACATGAAACAGTTCTATCTATCTTTCTATGCTTATAACGCAAACCAAAGTGATACAATACATATAACATCCAAATTGATAAAACGTGGGTTTTATCATTTATATTACGATATATTTCCATTATTACCGTTTAGTAAGAGCGTGTATACAGAAAAAAAGATAAGAGTAAGGTCCTGAAATGTTCATGAGAACAATAAGGCAATTGGATTTATGCCAACAATAAGGCAACTTTCAGTTGGTTCATGCGATGGTTAATTCTTGTCAATTACCCTTTGTTCCTCGAAACAAATTGAGAACAATTAATAGATACATATCCAAATAAGAGATAAATTAACAAGATAAATTGATATAATTGATCATGTAATTTAGCTTTCCCAAATTGACCCATTTATTTGATTTCGAAATTATACTAGTTACTTATTCATTTTCATTTTAGATTATCGCTTAAATAAAACATCCTTCCTAACAAAGTTAAACGCATTATAAAAGGGAACTGCCTCTTCAAAATAGTTTCCGAAGATATTGGTGTACATCAATATTTGTCGTGGCTAGTTAATCGTCTTTTGTTATACAAAAAGAGAGAAAAATAAAAAAAATAACTTAGATCGTGTGCTTCATTAATTGTAGGTGGATATGAGGTCAGGGCACACCTTTGGTACTGAAGGTTATTGTTCCCATCACAGCATAATTCATTTTCTCTCGATGCCTAGCAGCGATCAAACGATGTACCTTAACAAGAGGAGACTTCAAATTTCCGGCCGGTTGAATAGTAATTCCTTGGAAAAATAATTCACTTATTTAACGGGGGGCAGACTTGATACAGAAGAAATGAAAGCATTGCCTTTTTATAGAGAAACGTTTTAAACAAGAAAATAATGCATCTCATTTCAGCTATCCCCTTATTCAAAGGTTTAATAAAAATTGTGATGGCAAACGACAATGCTCTGTCTCACCGATCAATTCAAATGACGGTTGACGGACGCGTGTTTGTGTGTTGCCTCAAACGTTATAGTAAGCCACGTATTTTCTGTTGGGGCGGATGGTTTTGATAGAAGCTACACAGCCACGTATTCTTCAGACTTGCGTTAATATAAATACACTATTTTAATTCTCTCCATCTCATAATTTGTTTTTCATTCCATATGCAAGCTGCTGCTGTATTATTGGTAACGAGCTGGTGAGGAGAAAAAAGAGGGTTTAACAAAAGGAAAAATGCTGTCCACGAATTTTCTATTGTCTGGAAGGTGTCCTCACACGTAAACGTGTGCTTAGTCTATGGGGATGGGTAGGAACAATAGAAAGTCCTGACCAGGATGGTGGGGAGAGTGTCACTGTGTGGGTGGCAAAACAAATTGTGTTTTACTGCCATCTCCCAATTTCTAAATCCCTGTATGTCTTGTACACAAGCAAATATTTTGGTGGCCTGGACATCGGATATGAGAACACATAATTGCAAAAGGGGTTCCCTTATGGTTATGTTAAAGTCCCAACCGACGAAGGGGTATAAGATTGTGTTCAGCTTAACATTTTCCGCATGAAATCAAACCCTCCCTGTTCAATAACCATTATCGTTTAAGTCCAGTTTGGCACCGTTGTTTCCTCTGTTGTGACCGAGTTTGTAATGATAACCGCTCTGATACAGAACACGTGCGAAGTGCTCAGCCTCGGCTCGGTTGGCGGAGAAATCCAGATCTTAACCGGATCAGAATAGCTAAAAATGTCGACACAGCTGTGTATCAACGTAGCGTTGGCTTTTTAACCTACGTGCCCTGCCTCAGGTGAGGGATTGGAGATGGACCCATATCTAAACATCGTAATCTGCACTCCACAAAAACAGTCTGAATTACGTGAAATCGGGTGGTTTATGCACTTGAGGTGATTCAAATGAGAATAATTCCTCACAACGCATTCATCTTTAACTGTCAAATCTCACGTTTACCTTTTTAAGAGCTCGCTGCTCGCAACGTGGCTGCCTTTCAGTACAAACTAGAGTGATCAGGGGCTGCAAATCGATTACACTGGTCTACACATTTTGTAAACATTTTGTGCTTGGGAGATTAAATTTGTTTCCCTTTATGGATTTTGGGATGCTAAAAAACGAATATGACCATAAAAACAATCGATTGGCTACAGTTTCCAAAAAAATGTAAGTGTTACATTATATGTATATGTGTATATATGTAGTTATACTTATATTGATTCAATCGGACACTAAAAAAGCTACTCAGAAAAATTATTGGCAATGCATGTAGTTTTAAGCTACTATATGCATTGTGGATTTGAATCAAGAGCTCTTTCCTTAGTTTAGTCACCCTTTCCTTCCATGTCAAGGATATCTTAAAAATTAGAGCCAATTGACAATTTTAAACATCATTTTCATTCTCAGTGACCCAAAATTAACTATTTTTTATGTCGGAAGCAGTAGTAAAACAGTCTTATCTGCAATGTCACTCCAGGTTGGCGCCAAATAAGACACGCATGGAAAACTGTGACCAACCTTCAATAGAAAGTGACTCAGGAATGACGACAGTTAAAAATGAACATATTCTATTTGTTTCATCCCAGATAGCAGGGGCCATTCCAGGAACTGCTGAGCACAAACGTTTGCTGAGCATGAAAATTCTTTCTTGATAAAAAACAAAAAGATCACCAACCAAATGTTAATGTGCACTACGTGTGACTGGCATTCAGCTCTTGTTTGCTGAATAGCATGGAAATCATATGGACTTTTGGCTGGTAACTTGTTTATACTGAACAAGACTTTTTGTGCTAAACAAGTTTTTGTGCTTGGCGCCTACATGGAATGTGCCCCTAACTGTAGTTTTGGAATCGGAAAATTATGAGCCGGGGTGCGTTTTGCAAAGCAGGTCCCTCTTCTTCGCAATGTCGAAATGTAAAATTATAGGCTCAAAAGGTTTCAGTATAATTCAGCGCAAAAGAATACGCATTTTTGTTGAATATTTTGAATGTGATTGCCTAATTGGTCGTCGATTACCTTCACACAATTAGAAACAAAACAGGAAAGGTGGAATCTTTACTACTTGACAATGGCGATGTCATTGTCACTACGTGTGGGCGGTTATACAAAGATACGCATGGTTGCTGTGATCCCCGATCTTTATCTTCCAGGAAACGAAGATCTGATACGCTTACTTGACGTGTTTTCATTGGCCATTTCAATAACAGGCAACTGATTATTTGCAAAGTCACGTATGAGTGCGTCACAAACACGCGCTTGCGTCTAGTTGAAAGGAATCAAAACGCCAAATGTCACGGTCAAGTTTGAAATTGCGGCGAAAGTCAAACAAATACTATTGCCTTTATACGGTCATCAGTCTTGCGCATTGGATTACACAATGGTCAATTTAGCAAGCTGCCCACAAGAGTTGACCTTTTCATGCCTAAAACGCCTTTAAGCAAACTTGTGCTATTCGAAGGTTATTATTAAAAGTGTACTCGCGTGAACTAACCATGTTGCCTGTATATTTACAATAGTGGAAGGAAACATTACACAGAGACAAAGGAGTGCAAGCGGTTGCGGTGATACTTCGGGGGAATACAAATATTTTAGCAACCAAACATCGGCCTCTATACGTAGACTAGAGAGGGAGGAGTAACAGTGGCTACAGATAGAGCGAAGTACCAATGTCGATATTGCAGATGAATTTGCTTCGGCACTCGGGCTCTGGGATGGGAATGTCAAGATCTAAGCATGTATGTTATTTTAGATATCATCATCCACAAACACCATATAAAACTAAACCAAAATCCATGTGGCATCAAATGGAAAGATATTTACCATGCACTCTAAAAACTGAGGTGCTAAATTTAGCACTTAAAGATCTAAAATTGTGCACTTCTATAGGTGCTTGTAAAGTGACTGCACATGCGTGCTCATTTAGCACAAGCATGCGTGCTATAATAATAGCACTCAAAAAGAGCTGAACCAAATGCACTTCAGGTGCTACTTTCAACAACTCATAGGACACAAAATATAGCACTAGAGAAAAGCGAAAAAGGTTATACTGGAAGCTTTTTTGACATTAATTAACTACAAATTAACGGAAACAAATAGTAGGAACCAGATTAAACAGAAATAACTTATTATACATTTTTTATGAAAGAGTGTACAATTTCTACGATAACCTACGTAAACACTACACACTGAATGATGTCGTGCTTAAACTTTATATTCAGCTTATCCCACCATAATAAAGTCATGGCTTCTCATTAACAATGTCAATATTTGAATACGAAGGGATATGTATTGAGATTCTTCTCCTATGTTTGTGAACAATCTAAATTCTATTGTGGACTTGTTTGAATAAAACATATGGTCAAGAAAGTGTATTTTTGGACTAAAAACTGCAATTTGTCGCCATATCAACAGGCGCGGCGAGTCTAGACGTATAAAATCACCTGACACAATTTGAACAATCAAAAAAATGCGCTGCATTCATTATTTAGCACTTTTGTTTTAGAGTGTGGAATCAGACGTTACTTTACAGAATGTACGCGGGTGTATAGGCCTGAAAATTCAGATAATTTCTTTGGTATCTATTGATGATTTATCCTGTATTCAAATCTTGACCCAGGAAAACCGTAAGGGGGCTGGCAGCCTTAAATGTGGCCAACCCTACCACCTCTGGTGTAGCCCTTTACCCAGAGTGGTTTTTTGCCTTGTATTGGGCGACTTCCATAAAAAAATAACCCTTTAAAAGGTATGTTGTAGCTTTGGTCTTCAATCTGAATGCTCCTCGGAAATATGTCCTTCTCAAATAATGTCATCTTCGAGAAAATTGTATCCGAAGACCTACTAAAATCCAGTAGATTATTCTGATTTCCAACAATCCAAGTAGGCCTAAGCACAAAAAGTGCACAAAATCACAGTTGAAAGTTTGTTTTAATATTTTCTCATGACTCAGATGACGGATTGAGCTAAAAAAAATTTCACAGGTTTATTTCATGTACTTGTTAATTCACAATAAAGTATGAACACTTGCACACAACTATGTTGGCAGCTGGTATTTAATTAAACGCAGTTTTTGGTACTTTGTTTATTTACACAAACAAATGTCTGGTTCCATGCGCGAGAGATACATTAAAATCTGGTACTTGAGGCACTTCAGAAGAGTCAAAGAAGTAATTTTCTTGATTTGTGTTAGCTCAAGCACCTGAAAGTGGGGATTTTAGGTACCTTACGCACGAAATTAGACTTTTTTCAGAGTGAATTTCGCTCACTGTATGTTATACTAATTCAGTTGTGTACTCTAATTCCATTCCATCTGCAGGTTCTTGACTTCGGGTCAAACGTTTTAAATGAGCTGAGAGCTGCCCATGTAACACCGTAGCAAGTTTTCCTGCAATAAACGTATTGACCGATTCTAATGAAAAGAACTTGCAAATGAAGGCGATACGCGATTTTGCAAGGTGCTGGAGAGTTCAACTATAGATAAGTTTTGCGTACCGTTTACACCTGTGAAGCCGTGCAGAGGATCTGTACTCAATCTATATTAAATACAGACAAAACGTATTTCCACTTCCACCATCTTTCAAATGACTGAAAATCAAATCACGTCGCATCGCAATACGGACGTGAGAAACAACATTATTTGTAGTCTTTAATACACTGAAAAGTTCGGTCGTGAACTTGGCCGCGCGCGATGTGGACCACGAGCGACGAACAGTACCACTGTAAAAAAAAGTACACTGGTATGGAAGCCTAAATCTTCCTCGACCTCGGAATCCCTTGCGATGCCTGTACCGTTGATTTTCCGATGCAGGGCCAGGGATCATCTTTGGAGAATTCCTCTTTCCTCTTTTTCTTGACATTCAGCCGAAATCAAAGCAAGTCTTTTTCCTCTCCTTAGCCTGAAGGATAAACCTTCGTCACTTGTGGGAGTCTCAGTACCACAACAATTGCCTTTTTGCGTATTTCGTGATTTGATTTTTCGACATTTTAAAGATTAACACGTTCATATTTAACTGTCAACACGTTCATATTTAACTGTTGATTTTCATTTTTGCCTTTTTAAAGATATAAGATCAAAATGTGGCTACTTTTCCGTAAAAATGAAAAGTCTTGGCTACAAATCGATATCAGGCAATGTAGCCTGAAATTTGGCCCCAAATAAGACATGCATGCAAAACCACGAGTAACCTAACAATAGAAAAGTATTTAAGAAAAACGACAGTTAGGTTACTCGTGGTTTTGCATGCTTGTCTTATTTGGGGCCAAATTTCAGGCTACATTGCCTGATATCGATTTTTAGCCAAGACTTTTCATTTTTACGGAAAAGTAGCCACATTTTAATCTTATATCTTTAAAAAGGCAAACATGAAAATCAACAGTTAAACATGAACGTGTTGATTGTGGAAATGGAAATAGGTGTCGTCTATACTGAATATAAACTCATCCGAGTATAGGCCTAAATCATAGGCCCTTTGTAGTACATGTGAAGTAACTAAGTTCTAATTAAAAACAAATAAAAGTGTGATTCTTGGAGGAAACGAAGGTCTTATCTAGACGTTTCGATCACTGACAATCTGACAAAGGGTAGAACTGAATAAGATGGAAAGGAAAACTTACCGGTGGTCTTCTAACCACATGTCTGCTCGAGCCTGGAGCGGCTGGGCCGTGCGTTGCTGGTACTGCTGCTGCGACGACTGTAGTATCTTGTAAGGGTCGTCCGATTTTCGTTTCCCCATCGTAAGTGTGTTTAAGTCCCCGCACAGGACAGCCTTGTAGGGACAGTGGCAGCCTTTGGGGATTTCATGACATGTGCCCCTGCAGCAGGCATTCTGTGCCGTCGACGTACAGGCGAGGTACCCGATGACAACTACTGTCTGTATGGCCAAAAGAGTGGTCGTCCGCATCATGCACTCCCTGCGTATAAAGAAAGTGTCCTAAAGTGCTGGTTTATTATACCACTTCCAGAACTCTTCGAGCCTTGCCGTGTGTATGTACCGTACGTACCGGCCTGTAATGTAACTATCTCTGCTAGAGAGATCTACGCCACGCCAGCACGCTTCCACAACTATTGATTCGTCAGTCGGTGAATCCGGCGCGATCCAATTCGTGCGTAGGGGTATTTTGCCATACCCCAACGCTTCTTTAATTGTTTCTACCCTCAGAAGGTAGTAGGTGTTTGTGGCGGCACAATTATCAGTCCCTGCATGGATATTTTATCGTGGTCACGACGTACGTGCACGTGCCGCCTTCGCCCTAGAAGTTTGCGCGGGAAGACAGGTCAGTTGCTGCTATTCATTGAAGCAATCTTGGTGTTGTTATACTGCAGCGGTGAATGTCGGTGGTATATTTCACTAGCCATAAAGTAAAGCGCGGTGAATCACATTGGCCTGTAATACCACTGCAGCAGCGGTTACGCCGTGCAATATGATTATACATAGATTTTACTGTTCTCGTGTATATGTATGGAGTACCATTGCCAAAGGTGAAGGCTGAGTCGTCCCTGAATAGATCGAAATCCATTTATAAGGCATTCTCATTTCCCGTTATACTTAGTTCATTATTTTGTACTTTGCTTTCATTGCCACTTGGTGAAGCGTTTTTTCTTATCCTTGCCATCACTTATTTTTCTGAAAGTTTGCTTAATATTTTTTTTATCTTTCCGGACTTTCTGCAGTCCGCTTTGTATTTTTGCTAGTCCGTGTATATTTATGGATTTTAATGTTTTTTCCAACATTTACCCCACAATAACACATTTTAATTGATGGTCACAACTGCTGTAAAGGCATGCAAATCAAAAATACATTTTAAGGGCCTAACCACTTTCAAAAAAATGCGGTTTACCAAAAAAAAAATTATATCATCTTTTTAAACGTGCACAATTCTATATTTTATAGTGACAAATTGTTCCAACCACACCCATTTTACAAAGATCTTGTCCTACCACAGTTTCTTCACAATATTTAGAACTAATCCAGTGATGTATATACGAACTGAAATTAATTCACACGTTAATAATAAGGCAGGGGTTGGGGGTGTCTCCCAATATTTGTATGGTAAAAATCGCAGTTTAAAACAACGTCATTGTGCAGGGACTACAGTCCTCATGGTATCATTGAAAATATGCACTACGATTGAAAGGTTATGAGGGTGCAAGTCTCCCCCCCCCCCCCCCCCCATTAGGCGCGGAAATAAATTTGTTCCGAAAACAAATCAACGGTGAAGCATTTCTACGTTCTCTATTTTGATACTATCGGTTAATACTGGAAAATGTCAATGCTTTAAAAAGAACATCCTATTAATTTTCTGTAGGTCGGGGGTAACGAATAACCTACTCGTCTGTAGGAAGCATGCATCCGTAGAGATATTAGATTTATATATTTTTATGTGGATATTAGCTGATTGAAGGAGACGGAGAGACAGAACAATTCTCTTCAAATTAAATCACAAAATTTGATTTCCAATTTCAATGGCTAAACCCCTTCTGTAAAAATGTCTAGGGATTTCCTCCGCTCGGTAAGTTGGGTTTTCAAAACTGTCTGTTTCAAAAACATGAAGTATGTATTTTGTTCAATGAGAGTATTCTGTGGGGTAAAACACTGAGTTCGATGGTATTATTTCAATAAAACGACTAATTAATTGGTCAGAGTGAGTCTCTTGTTGTGGAGGATTGGGATAAAAATACAACAGAAATACACCTTTTAACTGCCATTTTCTAATTTCATCTTTCCTTTCTGCAAATAATAGCGATTGAATTTTATTGATTTTTTCTGGTCTCTCTTTGAAAGGTCACCCACTTGTATCTACACGTTATAATTACTAACAGTACAGACCAAATAAAGTGTATGAAGTAGGGATTTAATTGACACAATTTGCACTGTCAACACTTAAAATAAGGACTATTAAATAACTAAACATTTCATAACTAAACATTTTCATTTTCATTGACCTATACAAGTTTATTTTGGGCATTTCGTTTTCTCACTCATTCTGTAGAAAGTAAACAAGTACAAACAATATCTGTAGAAAAATACTTCATTTTGGTTTTCCTTAAATTTCGAACAACGACTTACAGGTCACGTATGTATTGACTATATATCCATTACCTATAATAGCGTATCTGTTATTTCACATGTAGAATTATTACGCAATTTGAAAGATGCACGAATTGTTTTGCATGACATTGCAAGGTGAATATTAAGTAACATTTACTTTTGTTATTTGCTCCCTTTTCGTGAAACCGAACTTGTTCTTTACCATTTTAAAAGAAAATTAAATCAACAAATTGAACTTATGGAACTACTTTCCCAATGTTTGAAATTTGTGGATTTCACTTTGTTATATGCTGCAGTGAAGAAGAAATAACTTGGAACAAAAGTACATGTATTTCGAAAAGACCACGCAATGGTTTCCCGTTTTAACACCAATTCTGTACAGTCCGTTGCTCCGGAAGCTTTGAAATCTATGCCCAAGTTACTTAAATGAATATTCCATCCAATTGGAACAGGCTCATCGACTTTGTCAACATATTTCTATCCCCATAGATAAGGCCCCCTCGGTACACGCACGGGCAAGCGTGTCCACTGCAAACACGGGGTCGCTTTATTGTGCATGCCCTAGCTTAGATCCAATATCGATTCGATTTTTTAATATTAGCTTAGCATTTTGCTACATTGCGAGCGAGCCAAAAGAGAGAGAAAAGGTTTCTTCATATTAAGTGCGACCTGATACAGAAATGGCTCTGGACATGTTTGCTGGAGCGATTCTAGTCGCGAAACCCCAAACTTCCCTTGTTTGATGAGAATAGGAGACGGCAAATCCCGAACGAAATTCTACCTATTTTTGTCAACTGTCCCGTTGCGGATCAGGTGTCGAGGAAATGAAGCTGCAGCGCGTGAATGTTTATTAAAAACCAAAGTGTTTTGGAATAAATGAACCCCACAATGAAATCCAGTCCTGAGACGTGAATGTTGATGAAAACTCTACACTGTGCTATTTTATTGTCCAAGAAGGAGGTCACCTCCTAGGAAAGCAACAATTGGTGCCAATCAATTGATTTGTCTAATGCTCACATCTTGATTCTGTCAGTATTCATTCTCGTTCGCTTTGAATCCTTAACTTCGCTCATATCAAGTTTAAATAATTATGGAATCGTGACTGTAAACAGATTTATGAGTTGCTGCCTGCGCGGTTCTAGACCCACATTTCGGGGATTGGCAAATATTTGCGGGAGGTTACCAGATTTTGATGATCTTAACCCTATCAGAGCCAGGGGTAAAATGTGCCTCCCAGTTGTTGTTTTTTCCATTATTAACACCAGAACACTTTGACCGGTCGTCACGAAGATTGGTGACCTTTCCTAACTTTTATCGGGGGTCAGTTTTAGTACCAAAACCATATTTCTAGGATTTTTTCCTGAATTACCTGAAATACCTGACTAGACTGTAAGTTATTATCAGTCTCAATTATCCTGTGAAATGATGGCACCTGGTGTGCTGTCGTTTTCAAGAAAAGTTGAAATGTATATCGTTGCACAAAAAAAACGGATACTGCCCTCTATTGACCGAATGTAGTTAGTCCGCGTTGTGTCTTAAATGGGTTAACAATCCGAAAACGGGCGCAAGGTTGCAAACGCGTAGTGTACCTAAGCGACTCGTTGTAACCAGTGCATGCAGTAGATCTTGGACGTTCGCCGCACGACGTACGTACATCTCGGCCTATCAGATATGGGCTTATTTTACAAGAGGGCGCTATAACAAATCCAGTAAGCTTACCGCCCAACGGTTGAAAACGAACGCCGTTTTTGTCTCCTTTTTTCGCCATCCAAGAACGCAAAACTTTGAACACGTCAGTGGAATGAGATTTTCTTATAAAATACTAACCCCCAAATCCGCCCATTTCTGAAAACTGCAACAATGACCAATCATGTACACTACCTTTAAATAGAACAGGGCCTGGTAAGTATGTATTTTTTAGCTATTTGTGTTGACATACATAGAAAACAATATTCCGAAGGTCAAAAACATGGTTTTGGTTCCTGAAATTAACAAATTTCGAATGGGCGAATTACCAATGTCAATGGGCGAATTACCAATGCATTATGGAAATCTTTGCCGCCATCGACACGAATAACTTTTTTTATTTTAGGGCTTGGTTTGTTTGGGGCTGTTTTGGACTGTCAATGTACAGTTAGATGCATGATTGTAATCATTTCAATATTTCGGTGAACATTATCTCATGGGGGGGGGGGGGGGGGGGGGTGGTTGATTTTCAAAAATGACCAAATAATGAGTTATAGCGCCCCTAGCGATGACTTTGAATGTCAAACTGGATTGTAATGATATGTTGGTATGTATAATAATCAAACAACGGTACCAAATTTAAAGAAATGCTGTTTTGCTAAAACAAATTTAAGTGGTAAATGCCCAGTTAATTAAAAATGGTGCCATGTTGTACAACACATTTTTTTGCCCAATTTTAAGTGAATCGGCCAAAACGTACATGGAAAGTACGGTCTCGCCCTTTCCTGGTCACGAGAGAAACAAAAAGCCCGGTACTGATACAATTCATTTCATAAATGATCGTAAAATCTTAATCTTTTAACACAATTGTGCAGATACTTTTGCCCCCGGAAAAGACCTTTCGGCCAACCAATTATTTATTTATTAATATTATTTTTTTTTGGGGGGGGGGGGGAGTTACGGAAACGTACACAAATTAAAGTTAATGCTGTTTCAGTTTGGGGTCAGAACCAACTTGCCGAATGTCCATTCCACAGAACAACAAAAGTCTAATAACTTTTGGGTGGGAAACATTAGTTTAATCAACACACACGTTTAACAGAAGAGCGTCTATTCAAGTTTGATATGTATTACATATTCTGAAAACTACAAAGATACACATCATTCTGACACCCTTTAGGTTAAAATAATGCGTGGTATATTTAGACACAGATTAGAAAGATAACCAGCGTGCCTATGTTTTTTCCAGCCAAGTCCAAGAAAAGGGTTCCCTTGCAGTCCCATACGTAACGTACATATTCTTTAATTAAATAATCATACTATTGGTCTCATAACATATAAATTCCCTTTGCCCAATATCAGAATTAGAAACACTGAAACCAATGACTGTCTTAATTGCTTTTAAGAGGGTTACTGAACGTCCCATACGCATCACTAACATGCGCACATTTTCGGACTACTTGCCCTACATTCCAACTCCATGCGCAAGAAGTAAATAGAATCCGTTACTCGAGTTAATATAAGTGAAGAATAATTTCAAATGCCTTAAGTACCGGATTTTACTGACTATACGTGCGCGTGGAATCGAGCAATCTTTTTGTTTTATTATAAAGAATGCATGACGCATTTTAAAGCAATTATTTCATCAGATAACCACTGCAGTAACGCGGTTGCGAGGTGTAAGGTTTAAAACCTGTGGACCAGTTTGACTTACGGCACATACAGGATCATGGTTTCCTGGATATGTTATATGCACGAGTCAATACGTTAGCCTCCGGGGTGAAAGCGATGCTGAATTTAGTCCTGAAAGGAAGCGTCAGCGTTCGTCTACGTGTCGTATGTGGCATGGTGACGTGTAATTATTGCGACCACACGAATGGTAAGGGCATTATTCATTGGTGTCCGCGATCCTCAAATTAGATTAGTGAAAAATTTACTCTTGCATTAGTCGGCAATCCCCGGCTCTGGATTGTGTTTGTGCGTCTATGACTCTCTCTCTCCCCCTCTCTCGTACATTTGCGTCGTGTACATAATTCAACACGGAAATCAACAACAGCCCTTTTTTGAAATGAATATACATGTGTGCATGGTGGAAGCGCGTAAGCAAGCACTGACGCATAGGTCGGGAATATGTGATGCGTCAAAAGAGTTACACGAAAAGCAATGAATTACTTAAAACGGATAACGCAATACGCATTGCGGATAAATGGAAGTATGCCCATTGCATTTCGTGTAGTTTTATTTTAACGCATCGCGCATTATACGCATAACGCAATACGCACACATGGATTCCCCGCCTTACCCTTACTGCTGGCCGACAACGATTTCCGGGTTTCGAATCAACATAGTTGCCAAGTGTATCGCTTTCGGCAGTATTTATCTGCTTTATAAATGCTGAATCTACAATGTTTGCGTCTTACACGTCAAAAGTCGTCTTGGAACAAATCTACTGGTTTCTGACTGTACAAGGTTAGAATACATTAAGGGCTCTGAATGCCGGTACATTAAGGTACAGGGTTGAGGCTACATCTAGGACTTGGGCTACATTCGAAACCCCGTTTTGGGGGAACCCGCGAAAAGTGTTCCGTGGTTGCCGATTACGAACGCCAAAGTGCCGTGTAGAGTGCATCTGGGCGAAAATTCAAGATGGCAGCCGCCGTATTAATAATCCGAATAAAAAGAAACGAAAATTCACGATCTTACGAAAATAATTGAAATCCTGGAACAGTAATAGAAATTGGCAAAGACAATTCCACTCCTATGATCACGTACAATTCCTGGGTTGAATGAGTGCGTCCAATTCGAAAAATTCCGCAAGTTCCAAAGGGGCCTAAGTCCGCCATCTTTGTTCTTGACGTTCTTTATCTACTCGCCAATTATAAAAGAGAGGAAATTCTTCTTACAGTGTGGATAAATACCCTGGTTGTCAAAATAGTAACAAAATGCTCCTGGGGTCCTATCGTATCCAACAACCCCGCCCATTTTCGTGTATTTCGGCAATTTTCAGCTTACTTGCATTTTTTTCTGAAACGTGCCACCACAATTTCCTGACCTCCTACTGGAGTGGCGCCTCTAGGGCTGGGCCTGATTGTCCTGTCGGAATCCAATAAACGGTCAATTAACCCAGAAAAGCCAAAATCAAAGCATTACAACCCTCGGCGCTCGGATTAAATAGGTGTCTCTAAACCTGAAGGGACTATAGGGCCACGATACAGTTTCCCTATTACACGCCCTAAGGACTTTGAGAGAAACGTGGCCTATTGATAGTGTTTCACAAAAGAGATCGTCAGTAAAACCGGAGACATTCCGATTGGATGGAAGAAGACAATAAGGCCATGATAACTAGAAAACAAATAAGGAGAAAAAAAAGGAAAAAAGTCGGGAATTTCACGCTCCGTGAAAAATGTCATGTACATTAGGGCTTAATTGTATGGAGGTGCTCAGCATATCTTTTGTTCTTATCACATAAAGGTATGCTTAGCATAAACAGGCTAATAGTTCAATAATAGGAAGAGAAGTCAACATTTCATGGGAGTCGGATATTCATATGACACCGGTATATCTGCTGCAACCAAAGTCTCAACAGTCTCCCATTTGGCCCTGTTCTGGTGCCAAGAAGAATGCATAGACTACTGGAGGGCCTTTTACCATTTGAATGTATGAAGAGAATCGAAGTCAAAGATAGATTAAAGGTATAGTGTACATGGTTGGTCATTGTTGCAATTTTCAGAAATGGGCGGATTTGGGGGTTAGTATTTTATAGGAAATATCGTTCCACTGACCTGACCAAAGTTTTGCGTTGTTGGATGGCGAAAAAAAAAGAGAGAAAAACGGCGTTCGTTTTCAACCGTCGGGCGGATTGATAGCCTTTAGTCAACTCAAGGCGCACGAGGCTACTTGGACGCGTGACGCGCCCAGGATATGCCAGCGTGTCCGTTGCGCGCCACTCGTCCGGGTAGCCACGCGCGCCTTGACTAAATGCTACATTTGTTATAGAGGTCAATTTTCCAACGATTGCCGGCCGGCAATCGTTGGAAAATGATATATATTTCCAGTTTTCTTGAAAACGACAGCACACCATGTGCCATCATTTTACAGGATGATTGAGACTACTATTAACTTATAGTCTAGTAAGGTATTTCGTAATAATTCAGTAAAAAAATGGAGGATTACCAATCGTGTACACTACATTTAAACCTGAAATGACACCTGTATCATTTCTGTATACCCAGCACGATATGGGGCAGAGGGGGTACCCCCCCCCCCCCCTTTGTCCATATACCCTATACCCTATACACTCTCCAGACTATTGTTACCTAACACATCTCCCCATCTCAAAAGAATTCCTGAGATTTCGAGAACACAATGACTAACACAAAAAGGGGGGGGGGGGGTCCCTCTGCCCCATATCGTGCATCATATGTTTTCCACAGATGTAGGTCACTGACGGAACGGTTTAAGTTTAGTTTTGAATGATATTTGCGTCCTTATCAGTTATGCCCAGCACTCGGCATCACAACCTTCTCCTTGACAAAGCGGAATCATTATTCTTGCTTTTTGTGTTATTACGTGTAGCGTATCAGGTAATAAGAATGATCCTGTGGTATTTAGCAGTCTGCTCTATTTAAGAAAACGTATTATAATAAGTTTGAACACAACCCCAGCTTTTCTGAGTCTTGAAAAGTACAATGAACCTCACACAATACCACCACAGGCATAGGGCGAACAGAGATAGCGTGAACAAAGTGCATCTGTTTGCACTTTGTTGGCGATTTCGCATTGTCTTCAAGCAGGTGGGCGTAGCAAAGTTGGTCAGAATGTAACAACAGACATACTGAAGTTTCCAGACGGTCTTTTGCCACGCTCGTACTGCAAGTATCCATTCACCATTCCGCTGAGATGAAAGTGAATAGCGCAGAGGATAAAAAAATCGTCCTCAATTTTACCGTTGGCGATAACGACGAATCCCTGGCTGTATAAAGCGGCAGTTTACAAGCATTGATGACAAGCATTCCACGCAGATACGGCGGCCAGGTGTCTACTCCACCTACTGAATTCGCCCTGTGCGCGTGTATTATTGCGTAATTGGATATGGATGTCAAGCGGACATTGCAGTAAAGGCATCAGTTTGAATATATAGATGGGCTTTGGTCTTTGGTTGTTGGTTGAAAGGATTGAATGTTCAGGATTCCCTTTTCTTGCTAAATTGTTCCTACTTGTTTCTTACATCACTTTAATTTCAAACGTGAAATTAATCGGGTTGGTCCACAGTGGCGTATCCAGCGGGGGCAGGGGGATAACTTAGCTCTCTTTCGGTAACACTTTGCCTTTTTTTGTTTGGCGGGGGGTGGGGGTGGGTATTTGTTTTTTTTATATTTTTATTGGAAGCGCCACCGCTTCACAACTGGTACTCTTGTAAATGTATTTCCGGGCGAACTTGATGTTACATTTAAAAAAGAATTCGCACTAAAACAAATATGGTGTTATCTTTTGAACACATTTTGCAACCAGCCCCCCCGCCAACACCAAAAACCTGGACACGCCACTGTGAGAACGTTGCACATTACTTTAACCCGAGATATTTTGTTCACGTACATTGGTCGTCATTCTATAAATTTGGGGTGCAAAAAGTGTGACATTTTTCGTGTCCCTGATACATAGTGACATGTATAAGATTTTGCAATTCAGGACACATTCTCTAATGCCTTCTATCTCCAAGAGTGATTGTGTAAAGCAAAGTACCTGCCAAACAAGTAAAACAAATAGTGTGAAGTCAATTTTAATGATACTTGATGGGAAATTACGCAGGTCAGGTCTATGGACACCACACAAAATTCACACTTTTGGACCCCAAATTTATGGAATAACCCATATGTGTTTTGCAGTTTTACTTTTCTAGTGTCCTTTTCCCGTTAACATTCTGATCAGAATTACACAATAAGCCATCAATTATCTTCTGGATTGTATCATGGCAATCGTATTCAAGGAAAGTGTAACAGATAGATTTACATACCATTGCTTACAACTTTGCTCACGAAGAACCATTTAAAGCCACATATAATTGCGTAATTTTTTTCAACAATAGGGGAAGTGGATGTTCTGCAAAAAGGGCAATTATGTTGCAAAATGTGAAAATAGTGTTTTATAAATAGATGGAAAGGCCATTTTATAAGCTTTCATATGGTATATGTCTGAGGCCCGGCATTTTGCATTCACAAGATATTTGGAAATTTGCTTTCTTGATAAAATGACTTAAGGAAAAACAAGCCATTTAAAAAAGCAAAAAACAAAGCAATAGATTGAAGCACTCGACACAAACATATTCTTTTTCCAACTCTATTCATCGAAATCAAAGATTTTGGTTACGAACTAGAATAATATATATATATATATATATATAGGTATCAAAGATGCAAAACAAATCCCTTTCTTAAAAATCACTTGTTTGAAGAATTTTTCACCCTCTTCACGTAGAACGGCCCATTACGTGTAAAAGCATACAGCGACTTATGTGCCCTTTTTGCAGAGCGGGTCACATATGACTTGATTGGAAGGTATACTCTACACCCTTTTGATTGTGTTTAGCCTAAATTCGTACCAAGTGTTCATCAATTCGGTCGATTCACAACTCGGTGCACCGCCAGCGGCAACCGGGGAGAGGCCAAATTGCGCAGTGCATCATGGGAAAAAGTCGACATCGCAAAACCGGAAGTGGGTATCGCCAATGCATCGACCGTACTTCTTACCCCCCTTCTCCGCTAAATATATCAACTCCTCTCTCTTCTTTCCCGCACAAGGTATTCCCCGATTAGTCAAAACTTGCTTTAACTCATCATCCACTCGCATTCGCGCGAAATCCATACAGTAGTACTGTCCACCATTATGTCGACCCCGAAAGTGGGAAATTAGCCTTTCCCAGCTTGCCGCTGGCGGCGCACTGAGTTGTGAATCGACTGAATTAGCATGGGCATATAAAGTATGGATATCTTAGAAAAATTTAATTTTACATCAGTTGGGGATGTTGTAAATTAGACGGGAGATGTTTGTCCTTTTCCGACGTAGTGTATAAAGCACTGCATGCTCAGTGCTTTCCGAGGGAAAAATTCACAGGCTTACTCGAGTGGGATTCGAACCCACGACATCCTGCTTTACAGGTGCAGACGCCTTAACCACTGGATCACCGAGCTTGTCGGGGTCGGCTGGCCGATTCGATTCTAATACTCGCCGTAATCAGCGAGTAGATGGTTGGAGTCCCACAGTACCGAGAAAACCTGTGCTTTTCCCCCCACAGTCTCTCTGAAAGCACTGAGCATGTACTGCTTCATACACAACGTCGGGAAAGGGCAAAAACATCCCGTCTAATTTTACATCACTTGAAGCATCCACAGGAACTGTATTTTTTAATATAAAAAATTCACAAACTTCATTTCCTCTCAGCAAACACGATTTTTTCCCCGCTGAACTGCATTTTCTGTAAGCACCCTCTCTATCCAGCTCAAAGTGCGTGGGGTTGATGATTCAACAGTGGCCAGGATCATCTCCATGGAATCAATAAAGACGTGAAGAGTTTGCATGTAATGTAGGCCGCGCCGCCTTTCAGAAACTGGGCTAGCACAGACTTATGATAGCGGGTAAAACGTATACGCAACTCCAACCAACTCCTGGAGCACGAGCATATTAATTCGTGGTTTCTTGAAGTCACACACTTTCCTCGTGCATGAATTATGAGCCCCATTGACTGTTGTCTACCGCACGATGACGCCTCATACTTTACAAACGCACACAGCTCTGTTTCACATACGCAGTGTGGACATTCCTTTGTATTCGTGTATAGTTAAGAATGCTCGGCCAAAATCCTCATCTTTCTCACATCCAGAAAAAATGTTCAACCCCAATTTTTGATAGTGGCCCCCTGAAGTAATTATCTTTACTCTCCCACAGATAACCCTAACCCCATTTTGCCTCTGAAGCCCTTTCCCAGAGAGAGCGAAACACTATGTGGACCTGACCCAGGTCCACATAGTGTCTCTCATCTATTGTTCACACCGAAATCTTTTATTCACAGGTTCACACAGTGTATGTACCGCTAACATACACCTACAGATTAAACTTTCATAATGTACCATTACATTCGCATTACAATGCTGTATACTATAACCCTCCCATACAGAGAGTTCGGATCGTTTGCTTGCACTGGGAAACGCTTTGATGTAATATCAAGAGGGTTCAAGTAGTCAAATGGCACGGTTGCGTCAGCGCGTCGCAATGTGCGCACTTCCAATGAATACATCGTTGTTTCTTCGCCAACTAAGGTCATTAGCACTAAGGTAGGAGATGAGTTCTGGTGCTTGACTATAATTAGATTTACACTTTGCAAACTAGTGTGTACGTCACTTTATAGCTTTATGATCAAGTGACGTGTATGCACTTGTAGCAGGAACGATAAGTCAAATCTGAATTACGGGCCATTTTAGGACGCACATAGCTCGATTTTGGAAGGAAGTGAGAAAACTAATATCAACATTTTTACTTTTTCACGTAATAAAAACAAACCAGAAACTATAAAGATCAGTAAACGTGGAGACAAATGTGACCTTTTTTCAATAAATGTTACCAAATTCTATATATTTTTTCCCCAATTTGGCTTATTGTTGACAACTGTTGGTCAATCACGTATAATAGTGGACCACTTGAAACCACATTACAGAGCGTAGTAGCGCTGGTTATCAATAACAATCTTGTGCTAAACTGCGATAGCGAAGAGGGGACCAGCAGCGCAACATTCCAAATGGTGCCCATTCGTGCCTCGATGTTATAGACCATTACATACATTTAGGTTTATGCACGCGCGCGCATAAACAAACAGTGAGGCGGAAGTAAAATTGCCGTGTGAAGCACATAATAGGGCTTGGACAGCGATACCCAGCACGACATGGGGCATAGGGGTACCCCCCCCCCCCCCCCCCCCCCCTTGTCCCTATACACACTCCAGACTATTGTTACCTAACACATCCCCCCTAGATTTCTAAAAAGAATTTCTGAGATTCCGGGAACACAATTACCAACACAAAAGACGGGGGGGGGGGGGGGCATATGTGGGCAGCGCATCAGTCGACTTTGCTAGAATTTCTCGAACCCGGTCTGTATTTTTGCGGTCTCCGAGGTAAGAACCTGCAGAATCGATCAAAGATCGAGTTACAGCATACCCTTTTTTTCGGCGGGACAAAATAAGGAGTTTTATGTTATAGAGAATAATGTTTATCCGACCGCCTGGTGCCTGCATGTTGTATAGAGAAAAACCTGTCCGAAACGTCGGGCTACTAGTTTGGATGCACGTGCAGTGGCACAAATATCCTGACTGGGGCCTATACGTCCTCTTATAAAGTGCTGTTCCCAGTCTGGGCTGGTGCTTCTGCTTGTCACTTATCTTTATTAGATAGCGTACCGGTAGATTGATAGAGAACGGTCCGAGGGACCGTTCCGATGAAACGGTGGAACTGTCCAACGGAACGATACCACAGGCACACATCCGTTCCAGCAGACCGCTTGAACGGTACGATGGAACGATCCAAAGGAACGTTCCCATTCCGACTTTTCAGACGCTCTCTAAGAACTATACGGCAATGCGGAGCAATATAAACCTTCGCGACTAGATTCAATCCTTTTTCCAACAGGCTCTCGGAAAGCACTGGGCATACAGTGCTTCATACACTACGTCACGAAAGGGGAAACATCACTTCTCAGTTACGTCATCCCCTACGCAAATTCCATCTTAACATAGATTCAATCATATGTTACGTTTTCTGTCCATTCACTCCACAGTGCGAAACCAGTATTACGACACAAACAAAATGACTGCAAAATTTAACCTTTGACATCGCAGATGAGGCAAGAAAAGCACTGGCCTGACGGACGGGAGGGTGGGGGCACATGGAGCGTCAAAAGTGGACAACCGTGTTTTCCCATTTTCTGCTAGTAGAATTTTAGGTTTTTAGAACTGCAACACCGGTTTCTAAATACTCAATTTTCTACTAGCAGAAATTGGAATTTAATTTGACGACTATCTCGGCGCCTAAAAACTAAAAATCTCAAATTCTTACGGACAAAATCACGATGCTCCAAAAGTGGACAACCCCGTTTTCCCATTTCTTGCTAGTAGAGATTTAGATTTTAGAAGCAGCAACACCTATTTTTAAAATTGTCAATTTTCTGCTAGCAGAAATTTGGGCTTTACTTTGCGACCTTTCTTGACGCCTCAAAAGTGGACAACAAAAAATCCGTAATATTCGGGTTCATTCGCTCTTGATCCAATTAATGTCAAAATTGGCCAATTACATCTCTGGACCAAGCCTCAAATAAGGTGTAAACATAATTTTGCCGATGGTCACCAAATGGTTAGTTGGGGTAATTTTCTTCAAAATTACGAAATGCTTCCCACAGTCTTGATGTCAAACTTGGTCAGTTACATCTCTGGACCAAGCCTCATATAGGGTGTACACGTAAATTTGGCCAATGGTCACCTAATGGTCAGTAGGGGTCATTTTATTTTACTTAAACGGGTAAAATTATTTGTTTGGGGCAACATTCTTTACCTTATTTGAAAATGTTTTCGTTAAGTACATGCTTAGCCCATACTCCCCCGTACATCTACATCATTTTAGTAGATTTCAGGGTAGTGGCCACTCAGTGGTCGCTCGGTGGTTATTTTATGAAAATGCGGAAACGCTCACAAAAATGCTTCTTTTCCTGGAAGCTTAGGTCAAGTTAAGCCAAACTTGGTCAAATGCATCCTTGGCCTAAGCTCCTTCTGGGTATTCAAATTTTGGGGTCAACGGTCAGCAACTGATCGGTACGGGTCAATTTGCAAAAAAAGCTTCTTCTCTTACATTCTTTTGCCGATTTCAGCCCAACTTGGTCAAATGCATCCCTGTCCCGAGCCCCGTATGGGTCGTTCACAGAATAGGGCCAAAAGGTGGTCATGGTCATTGTATTAAAACATACAAAATGCATTTTCTTCTGTATTCTTTAGCCGATTTTAGTCAAAACGGGTAAGAAGCATCCCTCCCAAGGCCGAACTTCATCTGGGATGGTCAAACTTTAGGGTGAAAGGTCAACCCAAGGGTCAGTTGGGGTCCAAATGCCTACTCTCTTACATTATTTTGCAAATTTCAACCAAAACTTAGATGCTTCAAGGCAATTTCAGACCAATGGTCGCCAATTGTGGTCAGTGCGAGTCAGTTCAGACAAACCTTTCAAAGGGCTGCACCGAGACCAGGTCTCGAGACCTACAACACTGGCTGATATCCGTTCAAATCAGGTGAAGAATGTTGGCAAAAATCATTTTACCTGTTTCAATAAAATAAAATGGCCCCTACTGACCATTAGGTGACCATTGGCCAAATTATGTGTACAACCTATATCAGGCTTGGTCCAGAGATGTAACTGACCAAGTTTTTGGTCCAGAGATGTAACTGACCAAGTTTGACAAGACTGTACGAGAAGAAGCATTTCGTAATTTTGAAGAAAATGAACCCTACTGACCATTAGGTGACCATTGGCCAAATTACGTGTACTATGAGGCTAGGTCCAGAGATGTAACTGACCAAGTTTGACATCAAGACTGTGGGAGAAGAAGCATTTTGTAATTTTGAAGAAAATGACCCCTCCTGACTATAGGTGACCATTGGCCAAATTACGTGTACACCCTATTTCAGGCTTGGCCAAGTTTGACATTAATTGGATCAAGAGCGAATGAACCCGAATATTTACTAACAGAAATTAGGGATTTTAAGTTGTCCACTTTTGAGGCGTCAAGAAAAGTCGCAGAGTAAAACCCAAATTTCTGCTAGCAGAAAATTGACATTAAAAAAAAAACAGGTGTTGCTACTTCAGAAATCTAAATCTCTGCTAGCAAGATATGGCAAAACGGGGTTGTCCACTTTTGGAGCATCATAATTTTTGTCCTTGAGATTTTTAGTTGTCCACTTTCGAGGCGCTGAGATAGTCGTCAAAGTAAAATCCAAATTTCTGCTAGCAAAAAATTGAGTTTTTAAGAAATCGATGTTGCCATTTCTAAAAACCTAAAATTCTACTAGCAGAAAATGAGAAAATACGGTTGTCCACTTTTGACGCTCCATAGGGGGCGCCACCTCACGTCCGCTTTCAGATTACAGAGATATTTGAGCGGCGTGTCGACTATCAGCTACGGTCGCCCAAATCACAATATCCAAATGAACAAACAATTTATCTCGCTTAGTTTGTCCTAGGAAATCAATATCCGTTTCTCGTCCGCCTGCATGGATTCTGCGTGAATCATCACCCGCGGGACCCTTTTCACTAATCCCAAAGATGTAATACCTGCAAAAAGGAAATTACTTTTACATTCAACGCTCCACGCTCATCGCTTGTCGCCTGGGGCCTTGTAAAGGGACAGCGCGAGGGATATGAATATTTTTTGTTTTGATAGCTATAACTACTATAACATTCCTGCACACAGGTTTTCAAGGGCGTCTTCGATATTCAAGGGCGGTTTGCAAGTGCATTATAACATTATTGAAATATCTACAAAAATACAAAAAGACGTTTTGTGTTATCCCAAATATGGGATCAAAATTTAAACAGATCTATTTCATGAAATTTCATTTCATGAAAATTTTTTCCCCTTCCCGGACGGTGCTTTTCAAGTTTGACGGAGAATACAAGAACCACTAAGAATTGGAAAATAGAGCCGTACAAAAGACAAGTGAAGAATCACGAAAAACAATTCGGAGGATTCTGGTGGGCTTCAAGTAGGGTCGACATGATCATAATTTGACAAGTTGATGAAACACTTGTCATCAGATACATTTTAAGTTTGCGTTTAAAGTATTATAATCATGAGCTTTACATTCTAGAAAGTTATTCCGTAGTTTTGGTTAAGAAAATGTGAAACTGCACTTCATGGCAGATTCTCTAAATGCTATAGGGCAAGTGGAAAATACCTTGGAAATATATAGTATTACATGTGCATGCAAAAATTTCTATGCGAATGGGGCAGCATTCAAATATTTATGTACACACTATAAAAACAGTGTTTATTAATTAAACAGTTTTCTAAACGCTTTCTTGCTATCAGTTTGTAAACACGTTCACATACTAAACATTAGAGAGGTTTCGTTAGTGCACGGTAAGAGAGACGACTACGTTTAGTTCCCGTGACCTCATCAGTTTTTTGCGCTTGTTTGACGTTTTCCTCACTCATCCTAAACGTAATCACCTTGTTAACACGGATAGCGATCGCACTACACGTAAGTAAGAAACGGATAAGACAAACGAACATATTTTACCAATTTTCGTCGCATACCGGTTTTAGAGCTAAACGTCGGCGTACGCACTAACTGTGCGCTAACGAAACCTCTCTATTGTTTATCATATTGACGGATAGTGTTTAGCTATTGATGTTTAGGAATGGGACACGTAATGTTTAGCTTCTAAACATGTTTACAAACTGATAGCAAGATTGTGTTTAATTGCTAAACACAGTTTTTAGAGTGCAGATGAATAAGGTTTACAATACTTACAAAAGTCGTATTGTATCATTAGAGAGGTTTCGTTAGCGCACGGTTAGTGCGTACGCCGACGTTTAGCTCTAAAACCGGTATGCGACGAAAATTGGTAAAATATGTTCGTTTGTCTTATCCGTTTCTTACTTACGTGTAGTGCGATCGCTATCCGTGTTAACAAGGTGATTACGTTTAGGATGAGTGAGGAAAACGTCAAACAAGCGCAAAAAACTGATAAGGTCACGGGAACTAAACGTAGTCGTCTCTCTAACCGTGCACTAACGAAACCTCTCTATTTACGTCTTGTAACATTGGTTCATTATGATCTCTGATTTGCGGTGGTTCGAACAACCTTTTCAGATAATAATTAAATTTTGCTGAACAATGAGATCTTAAGTATACACCAGTGTTGTAGTCGAGACCATTTCAAGACCATTCACAAGACCATGCACAAGACCATTCACAAGACCAGCTTGTAACAGGCACAAGTAACAAGCATAAACCATGAAAAGGGAATGCTTTTGTTACAGTTCATTTGAATAGCTTAAGACTTGGATTAAGACTGCTGGTCTTGTGCTAGTCTTGTGCTGGTCTTGTGCTGGTCTTGACTACAACACTGGTATACACTCTAAAAACTGTGTTTAGCAATTAAATACAATCTTGTTATCAGTTTGTAAACATGTTTAGAAACATTACCAATTCTTAAACATCAGTGTCCAATGGCTAAACACTATCCGTCAATACGCTAAACATGTTTAGCATGTAAACGTGTTTACAAACTGATAGCAAGAAAGTGTTTAGAAAAGTGTTTAATTATTAAACTCTGTTTTTGCAATGTACGTCAACAGGACTTGTGTAAGTCTGCTGACTACTACAATATTTCTGGAAACTTCACACCGACTCACTTACTTTGTATTACAAGATAAACTCTGTCAAAATGGCGCCTTTTAACCGTTTGTGGATTAATGCTCATTTATGATATACCGGTACAACTAATGTAACTCGTACAGTCACCCCAAGTAGTTGAGCAAGAACTGCTTTGTAGCCTGGGACTAAAACTTCAAAGTTCTTTGAACCATTACACGAAATCAAACATACGAGTACACATTAATGCAGTTCTGCATTAGAGGCGCTTATTGGTTTAGTATAGTAAAATAACCTCGTGCTGTTTTGGATAATTCATGCCAGTGGGGAAATTAAGGATTTACATGTTCAAATCTCGTTGTTAACACTCAAAGTCAAACTGTAAGTGGCTACTTCGCAACCGGCCATTAAATTAAAAGAGCAGCAGGCATGTAGACTGTTCTTTTCCTGTCAGACAACCCTTGTGTATTCACCACAGCTGTCCGTCAGGGTCCACTACAAATAAAAACGCGTGTGGTTATAATAAAATGCAAAGTAAATTGTAAATTAGTAGTATTCAGTTTCCAGCAGTAACGATATTTTGTCATGGACGTTGTTTGGTATGAATCATCGCGTTGGTAGAAAATGACAGATTCAGAGTTAACAGTAAGAAACAGGCATTACCCCCATATATCTCGATTACTTGCGAACTATCCTACACCGTGCACTTTGCCGACCGCGACGCGATTTCGCCGACAGCGACACGATCTTTTAAAAAATTCCAATTTTGTTCATGCAAAATAGCGCTATATAAGGAGTCCCTTCCTTCACCAAGCAAAATTTCGCAAATGTTAAGTCGAATTCCTACAAAGGTCCTTGAAATTTGTAGTAACATAGAAATAACCTTGCATTTATGTATTTATATTATACAAATCCTATTGCACGACCCTTTAAACTATTGTATACAGGGTGTCCCCAAAAAAATGCACAACCACATTTCCGGGTAATCCATAATACTAATTGTCATAAATCTTCTTAAATGAAAAATTATCTTTATTTCATCAAAATCCGACCATCCGTTTAGGACTTACACCCAAGTTAGTGAAGCAAAGTCAGGTCCTCCTTGGACCCTGCTCTCGACAATGTCGTCAATGAAACGGACATTACTTCACAGTAGAGACCTGACTTTGCTTTACGAATTTTGATGAAATAAGGATTATTTTTCATTTAAGAAGATTTCCTATCACATAGCATGAAAATAGGTATTATGGATTACCCGGAAATATGGTTTTGTATTTTTGGGACACCCTGTACAGGGTAGATAAAAAACCCGAAACCGAGATATTATTGCTAATTGTAACAGAAGTAGGGCACATGTGAATCAAAGGGAGATATCCTCTGTTAGGGTTGAATCTCCTCTTTAAAATGACACCCTGATCATGTCATTACATTCACGGTTGACTGAGCAGTGACCAATTTTATGAAAGGGTCTATTTAGGGAATTGCGCCACTTTTCAATTGTGGTTTTTGTGGTGTCATTTGTCACAGAGTGAAAGGCTATGGTTGTCAATCAAGCCAGGTGGTAAAAACAGAAATTTCACCATGTAAACTTAATAACATTTATTCGGGCAGTGTTATTTAAAAAATTAAACATGCAGAATCCCATTCCCAGAAAGTCCAATCCACAGTGATAATTTCTCACGAATCAAACTTTTGTCAAAAGTGAAATCCGCCGTTGGATGATGCAATGGTGCGTACTGGCGGACGTTCTGCGTGTTCACGGCTCCGTTCATGCAGAAGGCAGCCTCATCTCCGATGATGAGATTTTCCAAAAATCTGTTTGGACGGTCAAGTATCCATTGGCAAAACCTAAGACGCCTCGGAAGATCACCAGGAAGCAGTTGATGTCGTCTCACAATTCTGTAAGGGTACCACCGGACATCCAGCCTCACAATTATGTTGTATGTGGCTGGGGGCAGTCCTATATAGACCATTTCGTCTCTGGCTGATGCGTTCTCCCTGTTGCAGGGCCTGCTGGACCGCATTGATGTTTTCGGGTGAGCGCACAATTCTTCGTCGCCCAGATCTTCCCTTGTTTAAGTTAAAGCTGGTTCCCTCACGCTGGTACTTGCGAACATTGCGCCAAATCGTTGCCTTAGCTGGAGGAGGACGTTCTGGAAAGTTTTTTAGCAAAAACATCTGCCACTTGCTGAATGCTCCCCGTCTCCAACCACTTCGACACAACAACAACAACTCGCTGTTCTTTTGTAAGCTGCATTTTCATGTACGCCTGAATGTGTTTTTAGAAACTGAAAGCTTCTCCTAACCCACTTGTTAATTTAAAGAAGGTTATGTAATGGTTAAGGCCAATGAATGCCACTAAAGAAAGTGGCGCAAATCTCTAAATAGACCCTTTCATAAAATTGGTCACTGCTCAGTCAACCGTGCATGTAATGACATGATCAGGGTGTCATTTTAAAGAGGAGATTCAACCCTAACAGAGGATATCTCCCTTTGATTCACATGTGCCCTACTTCTGTTACAAATAGCAATAATATCTCGGTTTCGTTTGTTTTGTATCCACCCTGTATATTGCGTACACCCCGCTCTCGCTATGCACGTTGATAGCTAGGCATTGGGCAATTAAAAATACCTAAACAGCACAAATATGAATATCTACCAGTAGAAATTACGAGTTTTAAAGAGATTGGTGTCTTTTTAACTTGGAGTAGACAGCCAAGTGAATGTATTTGCTTTTGAGGAATGACATAATTCCGACAGGGCGAATTAAGTGGGCCACTAAGTCTTGATATGGTTGAACTGGATTTAATCTTCTTTGTAAAATAGAACTGGAAAAAGTTATGAAAAAAATTCAAACACCAAAATGTTGTTCTGTTTCAAGCCAAGTGCTGAAAGAATAGCAGTCGCGCTATTCTATGCTTGAAAATGTTGTCAGTGGAGCTTCTATAACTGTACACTAAACGAAAAAATATACGCATGTATCATGCATTTTTGTCTCAAAAACACCTTTCACTTTAAAGATACCCACGCAAGAGTATTGGTTTACAGCAACAAGCAAATATTTTTACATGATGTCGTTGCCGATAACTCTCTATGAAAGTCAAATTTGATCCTCTGAGATAAAGTTGCACTCTCTCTCTTAATTGACATGTGTAAGACCTTTAGACTCAGTCATAATGGCTATATGGCCCACCACAACCAGCCAGGCTCTTTGAGACTATCCCCGTCAGCACTGCGCGTTTTGTGGCAAAAATCGTTACACTCAATTTTCCAGGTGAACTATTTCAAGGCTACGGGCCCTGTTTATATTGACATTACCAGGATTTCCTTTTTTTTGTTCATCTTAAATAAAATGTACTATCTTGGACGGGCAGTATTACAGATTTGATGCCCTCGTGAAATGAAAACAGTTTCCGTTTGGCAAAACCCTATTGGATATTACGGTAAGGTAAAACATCTTATTACCGTATGGAGTTCAATCATTATGTTCCAAATCGCGCTAAGTCTGCACTCATGGAAGCTGAAACCATTGTCAGTGACTTTTCTGAGCTGGATTATCTGCCTGCCATAATATAGGGGTATCGATTTCGGAAATGCGGATGGCTGTGCGTGTAATCTTGAGTTTGTATAGCTATTCAAACCGTGGACCTTTAACAAAGAGGACAATAGGGTCCACGATTGAGTCAAGGTCCACGATTGAAAATCGTGTACAAAACATATGGGAGGCCTTCCGAAAAAACAAAAGAGGAACAATGGGAGGTCCGCGATTGCCGGTGTTTACACACTTGTGTGCGTAGGTATTTGGTAGATTGTGCGGGTTGCTTAGGGCGTTCCTTTTTAATTCTATGATTCTCATATTTTTTTGGGCCTTGAGGGAGGGTCGTTCGGTCGGGGAAAACAGGAAAAAAAGGGTAACAAAATTACATGCGGAACACACATAGGCCTAGGCTAAATGAAATGATGATAAATATTCACTGTAGTGACTGTCTTGTTCTGAGGTAGTTTCTATTTCCATAATTAGAAATACGTAAAAAAGATAAGCCCATCTTTGGCAACTTTGGCATTACTTTGATATTATGTTAAATTAATAAAACCTCTCCTGTTTTGGTATAAACATGTCTTGCGTCCTGAAACACGTCGTCTGTGCCTTTATATTCTAAAATAATCTAAAAATGAATCATCTTTGGCAACTTACAAGTACACATTTCGCATGAGACGATATCCGATGTCACATGCTTTTTTTTTTAATATAATGGTTTTTTTTTTAAGTTAATGTAACTTATTCTCTTTAATGATTGTGTAAATTTTAATTGTTTTATCTTAAGTGTTAATGTAAACTAGACATTTTTAGTCCTTGGACTTTTTGTTTGGTGTTTTTTAGAAATAAAACCGAAATGAAATGAAAAAAAACAAAAAATATTATATTGGAAAGTGCCCGGCGGTATGCGCACGCATCGTGTTTTGCATAAAATTTGGTTAAGGAGTGATGTTGAAGGTCAGATCTCCTTCGAATATGTCACCTTTGATGTCACTCGCAACCAAGTTCATGCAAGTTCGGGCACATTTTGTTTAGATGTAAACAAAGGGCACATGGTCTATAAATAAACCTTTTCCATGCTGAAGCACACTTTCCGTATATTTAAAATAAATTAAAAAAATATCTCTGGCAACTTTTGGCATAAGTAAAATGAAATAAAGCAAATGATAAATAATCTCCTGTTTTGCTATAAATGAACTTTTCCTTTTCTAATGCTGGAGCACAACTTTGCAATATTTTAAAATGATAAAAAAATAAAGTCATTAAAATAACACATTAAAGGAAAATGTAAATAAATATAAATCATCTTTTTTAATTAAGAAAAAGAAATTTGCAGAACGGAATTCTGATTTGCACACAATTTCCATTCGATTAGTACACACACTATGGAATAGAAATGTCTGCTACACTTTTGTTCCAAAGAAAATGTCTGAAATGTGAACAATATCCATCACTCTTTTAATTCCAGACATTTTGTTTGGAACAAAGGCGTTTCACTGAGACAGTCTGCTTTATACTGTGGGAGTAACATGAAATTTACCACTGGCTGTGTCAGGACATACATGTAGTGACCTGGCAGCTCAAAATGAGCTGAAAGTCACAACATTTGAAAATCAAGATTACGGTATTTTTCAGAAAGGACAGGTTTAATAGAAGCTTTGATTTGATATATTTTGATATATTTTTGGAGTTGTCAGAGTCTTCTTCTCCCGTTTTGAGAAAATGGAGCTCAAAGTTTCTGATCTGTGCACACTTTAACACGATTTCAAAAAAGAAATCAAATTCATCCCCCCGAAATATTTAAAACGTTTAGATAGGGTAACATTTTTTAAATATACAGTTGTTAAAATCCCCAAATTGACTTTACAATGAAAACATTTTTGTCACTCTCCCCGAGGAATATCTGGACAAAGTTTGCACCCTGCATAGCCATCAATTCAAGCAACGGTGCATCGACTAAAGTTTGCTGATCGGGCTCGGCTTGTGTTGGTGATTTAAAACCTAATTGTACGTTCATTGTTCTACCCGTCGCTTCAACCCTCAGAATCTCCGGCAGGTACATGAACTCTGTGTCATCTGACACATCTTGTACCCAAGTTGGCCGTATGATAGTTTTTCGTCGGGACTTAATCTGCAACATACAGCTCACAAATGTTTTGACCATGGACGCCGCCATAGATACAACGTAGGCCTAGATCGAGTTGCTTCAATTCACCCAATTTCTAATGTGTATTTGTGCACTAGATGTAACAAGTTTGCACATTTTGAGAGGTGGGTAGATTTGAGATTTGAATTATATACCATACATTGGTTTTCTACTGTATATTTAAAAAATAAATAGCCATTGACATTTCATTTCTTACCTCTACGGAAAAAAAGCGTTTTAAGGACTTAAACAAGTTCAATAAATTAAAAAATTAACAACACTTTTTTACAGCAGACCTGGCGTAGCGATGAAGCTATAGGGTATACAAAATCTAAAAAATTCTTTGCAAGTATATCCCAAATTTTTCGAACATGTCTTTTGAAATATGTTGCTACCGCTTGTATGAAGAAGCCATAATGTCGCTAATTGTATCAAAAATATCTTTGCTAATATGTGAAGTTTGACGTCCCTTCAGAAATACAATAGAAAACAGAATCGAGTCATTGAGTAAAGACTCCAAGCGGGACGAGTTTCAGTGTAGGAATTCGAGTCAAGCCATGCTGTGACATTGATTCGAGGTGAGTTATACTCGACTCGACTCAAGTAGACTCATGACTCGACCCATTGGGGCTCTGATAATGGAATGGACCATAGCGTGGTCTATTAGACTACGTAAATATATGATAAACCTTTGGTAATGATCACAAATCAAATTGATTTGTTTCAATCTCAGAGCTTATTCTTTACAAGGGTTGATCTGAAATGCTGTCATCTTCGGGAAAATTGTATCCTAACACCTTCAAAAATTATGTGGTGTATTTCGATTTCAACAATCGAAATAAACCCATATGAACGTGCACATTTCACTGTTGAAACAGAAAGGTTTTCGCCATCTTCTCGTGACTTGGTTGACAGATTGAACCCCAACTTTCATAGGTTTGTTATTAATGACAATATTGAATCACATGAAGTATGAACACTGCCTAAAACTATACGCTGTCAGCTTTGCCAATGCTATATCATACCTTTAAACGCATATTAAGAAGAGTTTGCTTGCTTGTTTGTTTGCATTACCTTTCATACTGGAAACTGATACAAACGTAGTAAGATATATAAAATTAAATTTTATATAATAATTTTAAATAATGTGCATTAAAATAAACAAATACAGTATGAATGGGGTGACATTTACGAGAAAGGCTAAGCGTTCCGGAAAGGAACACCCGAGACTGCTGTTAATAACATCATACAATGGCAATTATGCATGTTTACGCAATCCATTTCACTTGTACAAAAAAGTAACTCATTTTCACTGGCTTCATAATACGAAATGTTTACTTAAAACAACTGGCATTTGCTAAAGTACTTTTTGAAAACAATGAATTCTAAGGTGTACCTATTTGGTAATCTCGGCAAAGTACAGAATACACTGTAAAACCATAACTTCTGAACACAAAATTCAACGCAAATCTGTAACAATTTATAAACATTTCGACACGTTTGTGAATAAACACGGAACACATATTTGAATTGAAACCCAGTTAAACATTGTGTTTAAACCTACGCGTATATAAACACCCAAGTGTTTTAATGTTCAATAGTGTTTAGATTATAAACGCGTCATGTGTTCACCGGTTTTACAAAGTGTATGTCCTACCTTTCGAGGGCGCTGTGACGACCTACGGGTGATTGATATTTCTAGCGACAAGACAGTGAAATCAGCATATGAGATGTGACATGTGGATCAGACATGTTGCTAAGCCAAGTCATAATGATATTCATCCATCTTCCAGATGTTGGCATTATTGTGTACGTATTTATTTTGTAGTGCTAGTGCGCTACTACAGATTGTGGGTTCGAATCCAGCAGGGGGAAAAAGTATGACAGAAGATGAAAGGATTCCATTGGTAAGTTGTCCTCGGTTAGGAATAGTGTACAAAACCACCGAAAAGATCTGCAAAAAGAAAAGATGCAATCAGGACAATAGAAAGTCCTCGGTGCACGCCATAAACATACGTACGTGTGTATGTGTCAGTATGTAAATACCGGCAATCGTGTACAAAACATATGGGAGGCCTTCCGAAAAAGAAAAGTTAGAGTATAAACAAAATAGGAACAATGGGAGGTCCGCGATTGCCGGTATTTACACACTTGCGTGTGTGTGGGTGGGTGGGTAGGACAGGGACATTTGACAAGATACATTGCTGGAAATCTATCCACGGGAAAGGGCAAATTACGCGTCACCGGATGATTTGTATGGGTTCCGACAAAATATAAATCTACAAACATGTAATCGAGAGGAATATTTGGTGAAGTCGCTCTATAAACTTATCACAGAAACACAATCTGAACGACCTACTAAATAAAACAAAATGTAAGTTTGGTGGCATTGTGGTAATAAACAGCCAAATTTGGAATTTGCCCACATTCATACACAGATGGCTTCTCCAGCTTTCAACTGAAATCGCGGCAGGTTTGGCTGCATTCGTTTTTGTGCTTTGAAAAACCAGCTTGCGTTTTGAAGAACATCCTCGGCCACTGAAATAAATGTCCATGTCAAGGGCATTCCTTGAATGAAGATCGATATTCAGGACAATGGACAGACCCATCTAGCATTTCATAGCTTCCTGCAACTTGACCAATCTTGCAAGTGCATGCTCATTGTCGTCTGCAGTGGGTAGTAAACAAAGGCTTTGTCGCTCTCTTGTACGCTTTCTCTCTTTGGGGCAGATTTTTGTAAACCCTATCTGGGTTTATAGACGTTCTTATAATAATTTCTAAAGGCTTAAATCCCACCCCCTTCCCTACAATCTTTGGTTTTTCCTCGAAATTCGGTGGGATATTGTTTAATTCTTTATTTGAAGTTGTTGTCTGTATTTCGGAGGCCTTCTCATTTTTATCATATTGGTGAAGATGAGATTTGAAGGTTTGCGTGGTGAAAGGCAATAAGGTAAGTAGTTTGCGGTAGCACCATGTGAATTAAATCTCTTTTGTGAGTATTTTGTGAGTGTGTGTGGTTCCATGTGAATTAAATCTCTCTGAAAAGAACCACACATAGGCCTACTCACAAAAGAGATTTAATTCACATGGTGCTAGAGCAAACTAGTTACCATATTGGTGAAGGGCAGGGCACCGACACAAAGCACATTAAGTAGTTTCCACCTACGTACAGATGACGTCACACTGTGTTTACTATATTTGCCAAGTGAGGATACGCGAAAAGATTACCACGTTGTAGTATAATGACCTCATCGACGAAATGTATATTGTACCTAGATGCTTGGGTTTTTTTTATACTAAAAAAAGCAACCAATATTTGTTTACCATCAAAAAAGGTGTTTGCTTGTATAAAGAAAGGCAGTAGTGGAGTTCGTTTCAAAAACAGGCAAAAATGTTACCCAACTTGTATGTACTGAAATGCATGCCACGATACCACGACAAGCTGCCCCCCCCCCCCCCCCCCCCCCCGTACAAATGCAATGAGGTAAAGAAAGTATGACGTCATTATATCCCAGGTGCATTGTATTCCCACGAGTAACAGTGCCAAGTGCATGATGGTTTGCTACTTTCTGCCGGAAGTTGTCTGACAGCACGGAAGACCCTCTGCATTTCACAGACACATCCTAGAGGGTGGGTGAACCGGGGGTTGGCCGAGGGCGGGGTGGTATGGTGTGAGAGGGTGAGTGGCTGAGTTTTCATTATTTTGTGTTCGGTATTAAACTTGGGGATATTCACCGTAACTGGGTGGGCCGACAGGTCGGTCTTTAACTGGCAAAGCGACGAACAATAAGTTAATATTTACCGTTCTATTTCATCATTTACGGTACCGTTTCTGTGTTGTTAATTACGATTCCTTTTCTTAAGTGATTTGTCGGATACTTCCCTCGAAGATCCGATGGGGGAGGAATCTGCCCCCTTTAGGTTTTTCATGATGATGTCACATTTTTTGTTTTTTTCGCTGAGCCTTTCTGATCTACTGGGGTAATCGTTCTAGGTACATTTTTATTCCAAATATATACAAATCGGGAATACCGATTCCACACAATGCAGCTTTTCCCCCACGATGTGTGAAAAACTGCCGTGAATTCTTCAGTGACTGTCTACGTATAGAGACTTTGTATCCACACATCTTGGTACGGCATGTATAAAGCCCGGTTCATACTTCATTCGAATTCGAATGCGAATGCAAAGCGAATTTATGACGTCAACGCCAAATATTCGCGATGCGAATTCGCAAAAGTTGAACACATTTCAACTTGTGCAAATCTTCGCTGCGAATGTTTCATGACGTCAAATTCGCTTCGCATTCGCATTCGCATGAAGTATGAACCGGGCTTAATGCAGAATAACTTAAAAAACCGTTTGGTTAATTGGAATCGAATTTTACACAAGGAATTATACACAAGGAATTATCAAAGGTATGGTCCTAGTCAGTATTCATACTGTCTGGCCGAGACTCTGCCCCATCTGTGAGTGCCCCATTGCTTTTACGGTTAAACTATACAGGCTTTAAATTTTTGTTTAACCTCATCCTCAAAGACTCATACTAAGCCAGTTCGGTATCTCAAAGGTCAAAGGTTATTCGGACAAAATTGCTGACGTTATGTCACGCCATGTTAATTACGCGAACATCCATTCTGATTGAATTTAACACGTGCGCGTTGTGCGACCACCTTTTGCGTTCACACGCGCGCGTTAGGTCACGCGGGTCATTTGGACAAAATGTCATTGTGCACATGCGCAGTTAAAATAACGAACTGGCTTATTAGGCTGACATCGATTTTGCCTCACAAGGGCCGAGGTGGGTAAGGCTTTTTTTGGATAGGCCCATCCAAAGAATGAATCAATTCCCTTGTTAATATCAGAGTTGTAGTCCTTTCGCAAGCCCAGTCAGAAGTCCTTTCATAAAGCAGGTCACAAGTAACTGGATGAAATGACAAATGAATGCCTTTGTTAAAGCTCATTTGAATACATGTAGCTTGTGATTGGAAGTTGGACTGGAGGACTTGTCATGGACTTGCATGGACTTGCAGGGACTTGTAATGAACTCCACTACATCCCTAGTTAATATTAACTGATGTGCTCTTGCTGTTAACTGTAGAACATCATTAAGACTACAAATAACCAGGTAAGTACCAGGGAACCGGGATGTTATGTTGGAATCAGGCTCTGTGAAATGAAAACAAGAAATAGCGACGGATAACATTTCAAAGCCGTTCCATAAACTGAGCATTAGACTAAGTCCAATAATAGGTGTCCCTCGGGCAAATGCTAACACAGCACAACGCTAACATTGATGCTTCCACCATTTAAGTAATGGCGACATGTTCCCAGGCTATTCATCTTGCGACAGTTTTAATATGGATCTGCACGGCAGTCGTAAAGTCAATGCACATAGGATAGGCGGGGGACTGAGCCGAAAGCTCCGTGGAGATAATATCCGTATCCATTAAAGTTGCCCCAAAGTAAGGATAAACATATACCTGCACATCCGTACGAGTCCACCCAGCTACAGCGATGTTGTATACAGTGATAAGTTATATTCTTGTAGCGTTTACCCTTTGAGCGTTTTTGATTTTTGTATTACGGCCTGCAAGGTAAAACACATATTGATGCCCGCGGTTATTACTGCAGCAAGGTCTATATTGTGCCTTTATTATTGTGACAATATAATATGTATAAGATGAATCAGTATTCTAGCCAGTAATATACCTGGCAGAATTCGATTGTTTGGAATCCATTTCTGACAAAATTTCTTCAAAGAATTTTAGATTGTTGATGAATGAATTTCTGGATGAATGACTTTGTACGATAATTTCGCACTTTTGACAAGGAGTTCCTTCCACCGAACAAAAATAGCGCCTTCTTGCATGATAAATTTGGAACAATTATCAAATAACTGAATACCGCCATCTCCTTTTTAATTAAAATTAAAAGTAGTTACAATGTATGAAAACAAGATGAACTGAATATTTTATACCCAGCACGATATGGGGCAGAGGTGTACCCCCCTTTTTGTCCCTATACCCTATACACTCTCCAGACTATTGTTACCTAACACATCCCCCCTAGACTTTTGAAAAGAATTCCTGAGATTCCGGGAACACAATGACCAACACAAAAGAGGGGGGGGGGGGGGGGGTTCGCTCTGCCCCATATCGTGCTTCATATGTAATATTTACTGCATGTTTTCTTTAACGAAGAGAACTGTTTCACGTGCTCTGAACCGGCGTAAGTCTGCACAAATTATACCATTTTCCGTGTATAAAAATGTTATAACAAAGACTGAGATTGCGGGTAACACCATGTGAAGTAATCTTTTCTGGGAAGATGTGTGGTTTCGAAAAGAACCGGGATGCGTGTGTAACTCGACGTTTCGGACAGTGTGCTCTATAGTCCGCCCTCTGTTATATTTAAAGAGGATATTGATTGCTGAGAGAAGTCTGCGTCATTTTGTAGTTTTGTGTAGATTCCGTGTAATGGCCCGCTGGTGCCATTTTGTCTAAAAGTCGTCGCTGCGGGCAGCAAACAAAGCTGACGTCATAACACGAACTCCCTTTTGTGTCTAGCACTTGGCACAAAATGGGAGTTCTTGTTATGACATCAGATTTGTTCGCTGTCCACAGCGACGAATTCTAAACAAATAACACCATCAGCGGGCTTTGCTGCGCTAGAGGGGACTTGAAAAAATAGCAGAAATAATTGGCTGTTATATTTTACAATACGCGGTCTACATGAAACTCAAAATTACGCAGACTTCTCTCAGCAATAAACATCCTCTTTAATCTCCGTTCCCAGCGCATGATTATGGGGAGTGTGCTTTATTGATTGACTGTTTCTAAGTAGCGTGTCGATTCACCGCAGCCTGAGTGCGGTAAGGTAAATGCATACACAGACCATAGAGCTCTATGCACAGACTAATAAAGACTATATCATTATGCCAAGGGCGGAACAAATGTAGAAAGGGAGAAATAAAAGCCAGATAAATTAAAGATGGCTCCGGGGAGATTGCATTGCATTGGCTTTGGATATTCATCGTTTTACGAAGACCGACTTTTAATAGGTAAACCCCATGTAAGGCAAGAGCTGATCTGCATAGTTGGAAATTTAATTCCACTAACATTAGCTAAAGTTTCTCCTTTTGTATAGCATCTGTTTGAGTGCGTGCGCACTAAGACTTCCACCTGCGGCCGATATGGCGAGCATAGGGTGGCGTGAATTCGCCAAAGGGATCACTTAATTTTTTTTTACATAAACACGTTGTAGAGAATAATGACGAGCTTTGACTGAGTTACTCGAGCTCTTCAGCTGAGTTACTTAACCTAACTCTTTTATCATATCAGTGTAATTCTAATTACAAACACGCAGTATAATCGGGACGCATACAAGATAAATTAAGAAAATTATGGATTAGTAAGTATATGTGTGATTATAATGGGAGCAGAAAGCGAGATGGCTAAAACTTTGAATTTGATATCAAACTATAATAAACCATCAGGCGCGGATCCGGGGGGGGGGGGGGGGGTATGTTTTTAGTTTTTTGCTTGTAGGGACCTACGCCTAAAGTTGAAAACCAGAAAACGCAGAAACCTACAGGTCCTATTTTGCCTATATGGGTAAGAACAAAACAAAGAGGTTAAATGGCGCCACCAATGGTGAGAAAGTGTGTCAGCCCTCCCCCCCCCCCCCCCCCACTTATAATTTGTTTTGTCGCAGACGAAACATTTTGGGAGTCACCTTTCTGGGCAAAAAATCTGATTCCCCCCCCCCCCCCTCGAAAAAACACTCCCGGATCCGCCCCTGACCATGCAAGAATATTTGATCAGGGAGAATATTGTATGTGGTATAAACACACTGAATATACACTACTGACTGAGTTAATATAAAATAATTACCAAGAGTCAGTTTGGATAACAGATGCTTTTAAATGCTTGATGTGAAATTCAACCAATCAAGTTCATACTCAATGTCAGACATGGACCACTGACATGGCCAAAATGACTTCAGACCAGTGAGATGACTGAGTGTGACTCTTAACTTGAACAGACAGAGAGACATGTGACTTGCCAGTTGACTTCAGCCTTGACTTCACTCTTCAATGACATGGGACTTGAACAACAACAGAACTTATAGCCAAAGAAGTTCAACATCTGTCTTCGTTACAAATAAAAGCCCCTATAGGTTGTGCAAGCACGGGCTTTCTGAAAGACTTCCATCAAAGCTGTTTAAAGACCCACTTAAACAAAAATCATTTCAAAATACCTTTTAAATGAATGTATGCCTCCGAACTATGCACAAGTAATCAAATTACCTTTCTTGAAGTAAAGATTGTGATTGTTCATTATTAATAATGTTCACGCTATTTCCCGACATATGAGGGTGCTGCTGCTGTGATGGCCTTCAAGGCACTCACTGTACAGTTCAGGCACTCACTACAGAAAATGACTCGCTGTTGGGTAGTCCATGAGTTAGTCTATTTACTTGCTGGCTACCAAGCACTCAAGTGAAGAGAAAATACAAATAATCAGAAACTTAAATCTGGGTAAAGTGAAAACAATTCAATAATTTTTTATGCATAAATCAGCCATGATGCTGACGTTTCTGTCAAAGATGAAATCACTGCTTAAATCACTCATAAATTCATGTTAGCGTACAGGCCAAGATATTGCTAAAAGGGCCATAAAAACCGACAGACTGACAAAGTGATGGCAAATTGCCTGAAATAGAAACGTTTTAAAGTTTCCATTGCAAAGGCCTCCAATACTTAGCAAGTCCATTCTTCCTCCTTTTTTTGGTGGATCACTTGCTATCACCTTTTTAGGTGAGCGTCTTGGTACCAGACACTGACTACTCTAGTCCTGGACTCTGATTGTCTTTTGCATGATTGATGACTCGAAGTTGGGGTCACATGTTTCTTCCTTATTTGGTCACAAATTTGCAAAACAATTAAACATTGTAAATTGAAATGTTATTCTTTCTTTCTTTCTTTCACAATAACTCTTCTAGATTTCACCAGTCCAGCCAAATCAGAAAACAAAAGCATGGAATAGGATGCCTCACACGTTGCAGCTCATGTGCAATTTACCTGGAAGTTCCATATTCTTGTAAATTCTCCCTGGATTTTGAGGTCAAGTTGCATAGTCTGTGTACGGATCAAACCAGATTAACTTTAAAACTGCCTCACGGCATAATCTGCGCTTCAAGGGATATAAACTCTAGAATGATATACCCTCTTCAACACTGAGTGCTAAATCATTATCTACTTTTAAAGTATTGTACATTTTTAAACCGAACAAAGAAAACTGACAGGAGCGGGATTCGAACCTTCGACTTCAGGAATACCCGCACCGGCGATCTACCAACTGAGCTATCTTGCCCCTTGTGGTTTGTTTGACGAATTTAAAATTATTGTATAATAGGTTGTTTTTATTATTTATAGTGCATCTCCATCGCAACCTTCACTTTGGGATATGACTGGAACGAGAATTTAATCTGGAGATTTCGATAATAGGAAGGGTGGGTGCCGCAAAGATATCCGACTTCGTGCAACATCTTCTTAACTTAGGCCCTATTTTTGTTCCAAAATACATTACGCTGCATTTTGTTGACCGTTAACTTTTTCCCCTTGATATATTTACATTTTAAATTGAAGAAATTGTAAATTAAGCAGATTAAAAAAAAAATATCCTGATGGGAAATGTTTTATTTTGTCAATTCGATTGGCATTAAAGGAAGTCATGAAAAGTAGAACTTCACGATGACGATGACGACAACGATGACCACGAAAATGATGATGATGAACAATTTGTTATCACTATTTTGTTCACTATGCAGAAACATAAAGCCCCACTGTTCCACTCGCTATTGGCTCGACTTAGTATATACACAATCCTAATTCATTTGGAACTGGAGAAGATTGTGATGACAAAGTGATCATTGGAGTTCATCAACATGTTTACACAAGAAGATATTTACGAGTTAATTCGACTGATTACATTCCTCAACAAGTGGTAATGCCGATAAGATGCGCTTAGCTGTTTTTCTTTTACACAGAACGAGTAAAACTTTCTGTTTGGCATTTGTAACTTCAAGAGGGTCGTTGGAAAAAGCAGTGGGTTAATAATTTTCAGTATTCTTCGAATATTAGCAGAAAGTGTCAATAAATTGTCACTGTAAACCACCAAAGAATCTGGTTTACATAGATTTGTTATCAACAAAGCTTCACAGGGGTACATGTGATAGATTTATAGTAAATTCAATATGACTGTTCTTAAACCTCTGGGGATAATGTCTGTTATTATTTGTTTCAATCAGGGTAATTTGCTGTACAAGTTATCGATCTTAAAACAATTAACTACTGAATTGACTTGGAGCCAACTAATTATTTTACGATCATTGTTTAGAATAGCCATATTGCATTGGGTAAACAATTTGGATAACAACCATGAGTTGTGAACTTTTCTATACCCCCTCTGGATCCGCCTCTGTAGTGGCAAGTAGAACCACGGTGACCATCGTGATGATCAGCATACATGAAACATTTTACTCATCTACTTATTACGAAGACATCATGTTTGTATGCCATGTGAACTGATATTCCATAAGGTTAAAATGATGAAACGCGCCCTTAAATCTCCCAACTTTCGTCTTTTTGGTTAGTTACCTAAGGGTGGAGTGGTTAATCTGTGGTCGGGCCAGGCTATTGAAAAAGCCTGGCCAAGCCCCTGGAAGGCCTGGGCCTTCGAACTTCTATAATCCCCTGATTGTACACAATAAACTGCCCATTAATTCTGTCCATTAAGTCCAGTCGGCTCCCATTGTTCACCCAGACTTGACTGACAGCTGAGGCATCTTTTAATCCAGCTGTGAATGGGTACAGATTCGCGTGGGAGGGGCTACAACCAGGCCTGGCCTGGTAGAGGCCGGGCTTTATTGATTAGTTAATGCTCTATTGTTAGGTGATTTGTGGCTCACAATAGCAAGAGTAAAAGCCCGAAGGCCCGGGCATGGCTGGGCTTTTCAAAGCCCTGGCCCGACCACAGATTAACCACTCCTCCCTAACCTATGTGTAATATTTACGGAGTAATGTGGGGAAAAATATCGCATTGACATTCGAACATTCAGTCTGGCGCCGCACATAGTGCGGCCTTTACGCAACCAAAGCGCTACTGATCAAGGGCACCACTCTGAATTTCCAAATTTTGCAAGTGTCCGACTTATATCCGAACCAAACGGCGCATTTTCAAGGGATGGTCGTGTACAATATTATATTCTACTTTTGAATGATCTTTCCAACCATAGGAATTTTAGAAATCCGCTTTTTGTAGCCCAATTGGGCGCCTCCAAGACATTATGCCCCTTTAACTGTCGTTTTATATTCATTAGTCACTTTCTATGGGAAAGTTTATCGGGCAGAATTAGGAGCAATATTACAGCTAATCGATTTTCACTCACTACATTTCTATTCTTTTTACACTGGCAACGAGGCATACTGTGCTGTTATATCTTAGGGCACATTGGAAATTGAAAATTGACAGTTAACTTTGTTAATGCCTGTAGCTGCTGATGATGATGAATGAAATCGAAAATTGTATGTCCTATCAGTTCTAGGACATCGGACAAGAATGACGGCATCATGTCCAAGAACTGTGCTGCTTAGCCTATGGGTCAGCAAAAGAAAATACCACAACAAAATGCCATACTCAAAAAGGTCTTATCCAAACTTCAGGGACAGCTTTAGGCCTGTTCTTTTCGTTGGACAACTTGCACAATAAGTGACCAGTCTATGCGCAATTATTTTGATGTACGGGCAGGCGCTTGTGGCGTGGCATTACTCAATAACTCATTAAATGTCTGTGCAATAATTAAATCACTCGTAAAATCCGGTTAAGCGTGTTATTGCCGTATCCTCCGCAGTTTAATATTGAATGTGCACATTCAGACAAGGCTTCAACTTACATGTAGTTTTTAACACTGTCGCACAAGGCGAGTAAGAACCCGAACCCAAATGGCACCCTGTATTTTTTAATGATATTTTGCTTAAAGGAACCATGCTTCTCAAATTGACCGGATCACATTGTATTTCATAAATAAATTCATTTATATGTATTAAATGTGAATTAAAAGCCAAACTGGTTCAAGCGAAGTTTTAGTGTGATTATTTGCCGCTCAAAAATGGACCCCCCCCTTTTTGAAATTTGTTGAGACTCAAATTGATGGCGTTGTTCGTGACGTAGACCGAGGCACCGAAATTCATGGATCGACTCGATAGTCTGGACCCGGCCCGTATACACACACTTGGTCTACACGTGCAATTTCGCAAGTTGCAACAACAACTAACATCGAACTTACCCTGATTTTCTCCCTTTTAGCGAAGGCTCCTCGGGGAATGGGCCGTTTAACTGCTTTCGCCTTTATCTTACTCACATCTGGGAACTTTGTTGGGATGGCAGTGGACTTGAGCATATTTGTAATGGTCATCCCAAAGGACTTGAAAATACCAGTATCGAAACACGACGGCTCAAACTCAAAGTAGTCGCTACATAACGCTGAAAAGCTGCTGGGGCCGGACCTCTTTGCTCTTGTCACCTTCACTTTCGCCGTCCAAATTCTCCGATATTTCGCTTCAGTTGGAAATACATTAAGGCTTACTCCACCCGTCGTTGTTTTGCTGCACCCAGCAGCCACACACCTTGTCGGCATGGCCGAAAAGCACTATATTTTGCTTAGATTTTGGACGAAGAATTTTCGCCGTACAATGTACACACAATGCATACCCGTGATGAATGGGTAATGTGCCTCGATCTACGTCACACACTTATGTTAATGAGGGTCCCACTCAGGGGGCGGAGTAGCTTGGACAAACATTTTCAAATTTTTTTTTCTCATATTTAATCTGGGAAATAATTGTCTCTGGACACAAAATATCATTGTCAAGATAATACTTTATTGTTTTAAGCAGGAATAATGCAATATAAATCCTAAATCATGTTTCCTTTAAGTAGCTTTTAAGCATGTAGGCCTATACATGTAATAGTAACTCCGAGCTTTCTCGATATACAATAAAACGTTAAATACCAAAAAAAAATACATGCACAACATTTTTTAAGCTACGCACGGTGAAATATTTAGGTTCGTTTAGATACTCACCTGTATAACTTTTAGTAATTTCCAGCGATTGTAAGCCAAAAAATACTGCTCTGGAAAAATAATAGACCATCAAAATTGTATTACTTTATGTGACTCTGGACTCGGTAGGTGTCTATGCCTGTCCAAGTTCCAGGCATATCTCAGTGTTAGGTGAAACAATGACCCACAAAATCATGGTGTATAACATTATTTTACGTGATGTATGCTTAATATTCATGATGTTTGGATAGTTACTCTGGATGTAAATACGGCCAGTTTGAAAACGAATAATCATAAACTGAAAATATTCATTGATTTTATGCGAGATAGAGAGAGAGTTTCAAAGGTGGAAATGTTTTTTAAAAGAGTATTGTACACGTACACTGAAATGAAAGATAAAGGATCGAAGGGATGTCAGGTCGGCGCAGTCAGGTTGGCGCAGTGGTAATACTGTCCCCGCCTTTCACCGCTGTGGCCCGGGTTCGATTCCTGCCCTAGTCCACATGTGGATTGGGTTTTCAGTCCCTACCTGATTCCGTGGGTTTCCCCCAGAATATTCTTCTGGGGTTTTCCTCCCACCTCTAAAACTATAACTTCTTCTCATCGTCTTCTCTCTACAGGTTTCTTCAGGCTGGGGCGCTTTTGAGGACTCCTTGGTTTAATTACGAGAAAGAAATAATAATAAACTTTGGTAGTTCATCAAACCTTCGTACACAGCATGTGCTGCGTAAACGCCAGCTCATGAGCACAAAGCATGAATGACTAGCAATACAGCGTGTGTTGGGGGCACAGTGGGATCAGTCTTCATGCACTAGCACTTCAGAATCTAATTGAAGGAAACACAGTGGCAGGTGGCATGGGGGCGTGGTTTTCCCCTTTTTTGGAAAGTCAGAAACCTCTTTCATCCCTTCCCCTGTTTAAATGTATCTTTCATGACAGTTTCACATTGCCCGGGCGGGATATAGGTAAGCATATAAAAGCGGTCGATTCTCTATATATAATTCGTCCACTGGAGATGAACAGTTGCCGGCTGAATTTGCGGCAAATTACTTATTTAATGATTCAAAGTAGATACCGAGAGTAATGTAAAATATTCTTTTGAACGGAAAACAAGAACCGCGGTTTTAAGTGCCATACCGACGAGTAAAGTGGTTTCAACATACGGCTAAATGTCAGTGACACGAAAAGGTTCGTTCACGAAAACCATTATGTTTCTGGCGCACGTTTGGCTTGCATGATTGTTTTTTCAATATAGGATATCTGAAGAGCATACAATGAGGAACTCAAACGATTTTAGATTATCTGAACTGAACTTTTCGCCCACGCGAATGTATATTCTCGTAAACAGGGAGTCAAAATAATTTCTAAAGAAATCGATATAACCTGTGGATTTGTTGCGTCAGAACTAAACAAGGAAAGAGTTGACACCACGAAACAGGCGGAAAGTAGCAAAAGTGCTATAACCTTTTAAAGTTAGTAGTCTTGATCCCTTGAAGCTCAAAGTTTGTGACCTGTTTGCAAGAGAAATCACCCCCAAATATGTTGAGATTGAATTAAGTTTTAAAACTTTAGGATTCAAATGTAAAATAGAAACAACAAAAAATGACTTTTCAATTGAACATTTTTCAGAGGCGGATCCAGGAATTTTTGCAGGGGGGATTTCTGAAATTTGCCCAGAAAAATTACTCCCAAAATGTTCCGCCTGTCAACATTTTTTACAAGCGGGGGTGGGGGCTAATACACTTTCTCACCGTTGGTGGCGCCATTTAACCTCTGTTTTGTTCTCACCCATAGGCAAAATAAGACCTGTATTTCCAAGGCGTAGGCCCCTTAAAGCAAAAGCAAAAAATATAAACAAATGGGCAACGAGCAGGGGGGGTTTCATTAAATCTGCACACTTTGCCCACCTATCATCCTACACGAAATTCTGACCCTGCCACTGTGTTTGATGTATCCACACGAACGTCTATTTTAAAGTGGCCCGCGCGCACGACTGGCCGCATTAAACCAAATTGGATTTTAATCATATTTCAATGCGTCTTACGCTCTAGTTGTATTGGTTTTTGAAAACACATATATTATTGCCCCCGAGGTTTCTATAGATGGGAAACATCCATCAACGGAGCAGACACATGGCGCATGTTCCACAATTTCAAGGACACCGACTTGCTTAGCGAAGAAAGCTTGCTGAGCGGAAGCAGGTTACCAGCCGTAACTGAAAACGATATTTATTGCTTGAGACCGGTTTTCTGCCAATCATTGCTTTGCAAGAAAATTTGCTTAGCAATATTTATCCGAGATCTGCTCAGTGTCGCCATAATCAAAAATTAGCCTGATGTGTAAACCAAGATTTGTGTACATGATACGCTATGAAATGACTGAAACGCTTTTGCTATAGTAGACTCAACCTGATATGCCTTTCCCTCTATATTGTTGGACAACCTGATTATACAGGAGGGCATTACTAGAGTAATAATCAATAGTATAGGGTTAACATATCACAATAAGGTCTGTCTGCACACCGGCCATTGCACTAACCTCAGCTGTCTTCAGTAAGAGGATTTTCAGACACAATGCATGGTTTGTTGAGAGACTCTTTTTGTGCCCCTCGTACCTTGGAACTCCTATCTCCACAGAAATGACATGGGGGCATTATATGAGGTTGAATCTACTACAGTGCCGAAATGTCTGAAACGTGAATAATATAGGCTTGCGTTATGTCTGAGACATTCTAAATGTCTGAAACGTTACCTCTGATTACATTTTCAGACATTCCTGGTTCATAGTGATACAATGTCGCAAGAGAACTTTGATGTTCATTTTAATACAGCTAGTATTTCCTGGACAAGTAGATAATAGAGCCCGTGCTTTGTGTATATCAAAATGTCTCCACGTTGCTAGTATATCGTACCTATAGAAGATATTAGTTCTGTTTGATAATCATTTCCTATTTAGCATTGGTTTTGCCACATATACATCATAGGAAGACGCAATGTGGGTACCGGCTGCCGCGGTGCAAACAAAATCCGATGTACCCAAAACAAAGCTGATTGTCGGGGTAGTTTTTATTCCAATGAACGCATCAACATTTCATTTCAGATTTAGGTATGATAGGGTACCGTAAGTTACCAAAGCTATGCAATCTTGATTTACTTACGTGTTTTTAATTTCTCTGAAGACCCTCTCTAACGCTGAACTGTTTGTATGGCATTTTGCGTTGGCAAGGCTTTGTTTTCCCTCGGTTGTACCTGCCATGACCGACGTCTAATTCCATAAGAAATGCGCCTTCTATATGAAATACATTTTTCAATTCATGTTGAATTTAAATGAAGACGCTCAATATATAGAAATCGCGTGATTCTGTGCACAAGCGGTAACAAACGCATGGTATGTGAGACGATTCAAGTGAGAATATATCCTCATTTTGTAATTTCAAATGCCTCACAAACGGGAATTTAATAACCACTTCCGCAGATAACAAAATGCTTTGAAAAGCGGGGTAGTCAATCTTTACTGATTTGGGGGTCACCGATTACGAAAATGATTTGTGTCAACTGCATCTATTTTGGAAGATATGGAATCGGGTCGGTAGCTATTATCCTTGACTTTGGAAGGGAGGATGAATCAACTGCGGAAAGAGCTCTTGTTCAAACCCACAATGCATAATAGGTTAAAACCACTGTCGACATTTCTCATGCGTAGCTATTTTTAGCGCTGGGTTAAATAATTATAAGTGACTGTATTACGCATGTATGTACATAAAAGTGACACATTCTCTTGGAAACTGTAGCCAATCGATTGCTTTTCTGGATTATTCAGTACACCAAAATCCATAAAGGGAAACACATTTCATCTCCGAGGCACACAATTTGTTAAAATTCTTCGACCAGTGTAATCTGACAATGGCCTATAGAGTGTATTATCTCAAGCGATAGAACATCTTTGCGTGGAATGCTCCATCTGTTATAACAAAGTTCAATACCTATTTTACTTAATGTTAACTCAATAGCTACGGGATGCAAGAATTTGAACTTACCCTTACAAATCTCTCTTCTATTCAGTTAAGAGTGTTGGCAACTTGGGAAAATCGTGCAGGAATGTCAGGGGTGATATTTCGTTGCAAAGTAACGCAGTGCTACTGTCTGCCCTTGTTGTAAACGATCAGCAAACGGCTGAATGCATAGAGCGTACAGAGAACACGGACCTAAGAGTGAGCGCTTTTATGATGACGGGGTTTCAATTAGAGTGGCCGAGTAATCCGCCCACGATAAATCCACCCCATCCCGATCCTGTCAGGCTGAAACACTCCGACGAACCACGCTACGGGATATCCACACCAATCCTGAAGTATAGAGTGCCGCGTTAGCCAACTAAAAAAAAAAAACCTGTGCCATCAAATAATCATAGATGCTACCGGGTAATGACAGGCAATCGCTCTAATTAATTGGCCACCGAAGGTCTCAATAATAATCGCCTGCAATTGTTGAAGTTGATGCTTCAATTCGGGTCTTGGCAACAGAAAGCTTCTGGATTGGCTCGAACTCACAAAACCGATTCTACGGAAATAGTTACGAGGTTTTTACTGGACGGTGTTTCGCATCGAAATGGAGAACTCCTGACACACTGTCTATTCCCATGAGGCTTTGCTCAATAGTACACATGAAATAGCCGTCTGTTTCCGTAAAGACCGGGCGTATCTCCTTTTCAAGTTAGTATTTGCGAAAGTTTCAAGCATTCTCGTGAAAGAAAGAAAAGGTGAAACATGGTCAGGTGCATCTACGTCAGTCATTCTCACAAGCTAGCTCCCTTAGGGTAGAATTTTTTGGCGTAGTAGACAATACATTTCCTATGTAAACAACGATGAGATTGCACCTGTAAGCTAAGTGTTGATATAATACTTTGGTTCTTTCCGCACCTCAACCTTTTTCAAATCCCAACTGATTAGACAAGATTTCAGTCGGCCCCTTGATGAAAGTCACACTGTGAGAGTAATGCTTGCAAGTGTTTTAAACTTAAAGGGCCCGGAAACTGAATTTTAAAAAGTAAATCCAACATCACGCACATACGTACTTACCCATTGGATACACGGTTTGAAACACACGGGGTTGCACAATAATGAAGGACCCGACTCAACCACTTTTTAATCGTTCTGACATTAGACTTCGTCCACCACAAACAAATTTCCTTTGTTTTCTTCAGTCTTTTATTCCCAACTCAATCCATCTGTTTAATTTCTTAGTCAAGCGGTAAATAACACTTTCGTCACATGTACCGGTACTAGAATAGCGATTACATTCTGTACAATGTTAGTAAACTGTATGTATGAATCGTAAGTATACTTAATTTTATTGTGTTTTATCATCTCATTGTATTTTACTATCTTACTATATCTTAATTAATGTAATCTTGGTGTTTAATATAATGTAATTTTTTTGTTATGTAGCTCATTGCCAATGGAACAGGTTATCTGTATTTTTTGTATAATGCAGACATAATAAAGAATCTAATCTAACGTAATTTAATTACTTTCACCATTTGGTTTCCATTATCAATGCTATATGCCACTTCTAGGAATGTGTAGGATATCATGCTAATTTGCATATTTATGAGCCTAGGAGTGATGCCTTTTAAGGCAGAAGCTTTAGTATCATAAGCTGATTTGTGTGTAAAAGTTGCCAGAAAGTTACATTTGGTTTTTTTTTCTTAATGTGTTTTCTCTGTATTTTAGTGTCTGGTAGCATGTTAATAAACCAAAGTAATGTACAACTTGCTGCAGTAAGTCAAGGGTGTGCTTGTTTTTGTACTGTGAGTGCCAAAAGTGTAGAGTACCTTGTTGAGTGACATCATAGCAACAGCTCCCTCACGTCAGGAAATAGAGTGAACATTTCGAATACTGAACAACCTCTATTTCGAGTCTAAAAAGAAAAGAATTCCATAATGTTTAATTGAAGAGTTCAGAGACATTATGATATTTCTGCTCAAAAGTGCGCCTTTAATAGAATTACTATTTGTGCGAAAAAATGAATGTGACTGAGAGTGAAAAGAAATAAAATGAAGACTTCTCTTCAAGGGCCTTTCCTGAAGTATGTTTTAATATAATAATGGTCTTGCAATCATGCCTGGACTCGGCAAGTGCGGACTTAGCGGAGTCCGGTCGTGCTTCTATGACCATAAAGACATTCCAAAAAAATGCTGAAGCCCAGGATCTTGTCTTGGCTGGAACCGGGGGTCAAGCCAAGTCCGGACCTCAGTCTGCTTTTTTCCCAGTGTTTGGACTCAAGTGGACTTTAAGGTACTTTCCTAAAATTACAACGAAAATCTTAATTTTCCCCCAGTTTTTTTCAATTTCTATTTTAAACACAATGGACCTTATAATTTTCACTATATCAACTCCATTTTTTGAGGATGATATTTGTAAAAACAAGGACAACACAAAATACCATCGAACATGGAATTGAACAAAATATATATTTTCAAGATTTTCCAATGGTTTTTCTTCACTTTTGTGTCATTGTAAGCAGAAAATACAATTTTTAGAAGCAATACTCTTAATATCCACTTCATTAGTCAATTGTCACAAGGACAGATACACTTTTTTCAGATATACGTTTTTTTGTTTTTTTTATTTATTGTTAACAACTTTTTATTGACAATCACAGAATGTCATTGATTGCTGATTTAATCAGCTTTAATTTGATCTATCATTGGCCATGGTAGGTGCTATGCTTGCCGAACTACACTTTAAAAACAATATACGTCGTTACAAGCTCGTTAATAAATTTGTCTATTAGCCGTATACCCAAATAAGGTAAAAGCTATAAAAAAAAAAAAAACAACAACAACAACAAAGTGTTTCGCTAGTGAAAATAATTTCTTAAAATGATGAGAATTTTTTTAAATGGTGATTTCTTCTCCACAAAAATATTACCCTAATTGTAGAAAAGTACTTTGTTGCTTATATTACCTCGGACCAGGGACTCTACAACACTGTCCACGTGAGCAGATATGTGAACAAAAACCAACGCGTGTGGACCGCCTTACAGTGATCATCTTAAATGTATACTGACGGGCCAGATTAAACCACGTACTATCGTCTATCGTCCAAACAGGCGTGGTAATGAATCGAAATCAAAGAGATGATTTCTTCATTATCATGTAACTAATTTTAGAATTTGTTTTATACACATGCACATGCACTTAGAGAGGTCATCGGGGTCATTATTTCAATCCCTCCTTCAAAATACTCTACAAGATAAAATATACTCCAATCCGTCATCTAAATGTATGTCTTAAATACGCTGGCTACAATTTTGTTTCAAAACACGAAATGTGTTGAGAAATTAGAATTCAAAATCATTTTGTATGGAATATGCACCGCCCTCTATCAGTGCAGGCAACTCCGACTGACAAATAGTAATTTCCTGGGTTTAAAGGTAGTATACAACATTTGCAAACATCAAAAAACAAAACTACTAAAATATTACGAAATACCGTACTGGGCTGTAAGTAAATATCAGTCTCCAGCATCCTGTGAAATCATGCCACCTAGACTGCTGTCATTTTCAAGAAAAGTGGAAATTGATATCGTTTAAATAGTCTAGTTCCCCGACCTGATAATTCCCCGACTCTATAAATTGCCCCGTTTTGTCAAAAGTAGGGTCAGGGAACCAAACTACTAGAACATATTTCTTTTCTCTGTTGTCCCAGCATCTATGCACACAAAACTTAAAACAGGTCAGTGTTACAGCATTTGCTATATAGCACGTTATAAAATACTAACCCTCAAATCCATTTATTTCTGAAAATTACAGCAAAATCAAATGATGTATACTATACCTTTTAAAGCAAATACATTAACCCTCCTACTGTTATAACTATCATAACATATCAAAAACCTAAGCCCTTCCTCTTCAACAGCTTGTGTGTTTCAACCTGAAACTCAATAGGCTTTGATAGGTAGGGAAGTTGGCTCCATTTTGGCATCGAGAAAGGGGGAGGGTTAATACTTTAAGTGGGCTTTAACGTAGTTAAGTGTATTGTGGTAATATCATTACCTATTCACGTGCAGACAATTTGCAAAGTGCACCAAATAATTACTCTGAATATTTCATGCAAAAACGATTCACCTTTCAAAATTATTGTCTCGTTTCGGTCAGGGCTCATTTGGCAAATACCGCCAGTAACGACGATCGTTATCTTTCCGGTGTAATCTACAGTATATAACTTATTAATTTTGTAAAAACTACCTTGCCTACCGCAAATCCAACACCAAAACTATTTGTTCAAAATGTTTAATTGTGTTTTAGACTGCGATCACCAAGTTAAACGCAGGGGCGGATCCAGGATTGTTTGCAGGGGGGGGGGGTTCTGAAATTTGCCCAGAAAGGTGACTCCCAAAATGTTCCGTCTGCGAATTATTTTTTACAAGCGGGGGTGGGGGGGGGGGGGGGGGGAGACACACCTTCTCACCATTGGTGGCGCCATTTAACCTCTTTGTTTTGTTCTTACCCATAGGCAAAATACGAAATGTAGCGTTTCTGCTTTGCAACTTTAGGCGTAGGCCCCTACAAGAAAATAAAAGAAACCCCCCCCCCCCCCTGGATCCGCAACTGTAACGACAGTTGTTTTTGTCGTTTCTGCTGTGGCCTATTCGTCTTCGTTGTCGTGGTCGTCATCATCATAATACACAAATGATATGCTTTTTCTTTCACCATACAATTCATTGGCTTATCGGACATTTTCATAGACAGTTTTCTGGTTGAGAAGTGGTAAAAACAATGAGTTAATAAACTAGAGGGAACGCTATCTGGTGACGTGGTCGAAAAAACACAAGGAGTGTAATTCCCCATGACACCTGCAAATTATTAAAATGGGGCCCGTATCGTAAGTCCGACGCCTCATAAGTCCGACGCCTCATAAGTCCGAAATTTCGGAATTATGAGGCGTCGGATTTCTGAGGCATCGGACTTCAGGACAATTTTAGTATTTGGCTTCATAGCTCAGACGCCTCATAAGTCCGACGCCTCATAAGTCCGACGTCGGACAAACGAGGCGTCGGACCTTTACAAAGAAAGGTTCATTGCGAATCGTAATTCCGACAACCTCATGTAACCTCACGTACCGCAGATTCACGTGCCTATCTTAAAGTTATTACTGATAATGGGGAGGGGGTATGCATGTTTTCGCCGTTCACATGCATGTACCGAATTTGTATAAGAAGACGTATATCTGTTCCACTGTTACAAAAATCATGTCAAAAGTCCAATAAGCTACCGGCAAATGCTTTGCCAGTACTTTTAGTGTCAATTTTACAGTAATAAACATCAAACTGTACGTTAGATTGTCTGTGAACTAATCTACTATCTACATTACTAGATTAAAGTGTACTGGTGCTTAAATTCGAATATCGATTACAGTCATTACGATATTGTACCATACACTACCAGTGTGAAGCATGCTTTAGCTTGATATGCAGTTTATCAGGCCATGATAATGTCATGGTTTCTCATAGACAATTTCGATATTTATCAGCGCGACGTTATCTAATGACATTGTGAAAGACGTTCCCACGACATTGTTAAATGACGTCATTACGACATTGTCAAACGAAATTCTTACAACATTGCATCCTGACGTATAGCACAATGATTAGCACTGAACGTGACCAAAGAGCAACGTTATAATTATTAAGGTCACAACGAACGTTCCCAGGACGATATAACGTTGGATCAAAGTCCGATAAATGTCAGTATCTATCGTAACAACTTTTCAGTAACGTTGTGATAACGTCGCCCTGGATGTTATAACATTGCAATATGACGTTCCTACAACAAACCACAACTTACCAGCAACGTTCCAATTACATCGTGGTTTACTGGGAAACAATGTGCAACGGTCTGTAGATAAACGAGTACCCCAAAAACAAATACAATGCACCTCCCCAAGTATAAATTACTTGAAGTGTTAAATGTACACAGTCAACAGGTGTTTTTCACCGGTTGCACAATTCGAGAAAATGCTTCCATGCGCGTACTTTTTTAAACCTACTATGTACAGATTGCTACTTTTTGGAATGCAAAAGCTATTGTTCAAATATTGGATGGATTTTTTCAATTATGAGAATGCCAAAGCCATCCTTTAATATTTATTGGCAATTTCATTGCAATAGAAAATGTCTAATCCGTGAAATTTACCAGTATGCATTTTGAACTGAAAAGTTCTGGAAAGCGCATTTTTTTTCCTGTCAATGTTCTATGCTCGATTTCATTTCCCAGAACACGGTGACGGGCTCTCTGTGGAGACAGACTACCGTGGGAAATCAACTAGGCTTCTTTTGTGCGAAATAGCAAAATATATTTAATCAGATTATTTTGTTGTGTCCATAGAACCGACTAAAAAGTTCCAGATGAGGTTGGCGAGGGAGAGTATAGGCAATATGGCAAGCCACATCGGGCATAATGCACCAAACAGCAATTTGACATTTGCTTTTGCTGTAATTTTCGGAAATAAATGGATTTGGGGGGTTAGTATTTTACAGCGCGCTAGCAATTACTGTGTTTTGTGTCCATAGATGCTGGAACAACGGAGAGAAAAAAATGTATTCTAGTAGTCTGGTTCCCTGACCCTACTTTAGAGAAATCGGAGCAATTTATAGAGTCAGGGAATTATCAGGTCGGGGAACTAGACTAATTCGAACGATTGTCGGCCGGCAATCGCTGGAAAACGATATAAATGTCCACTTTTCTTGAAAATGACAGCACACCGGGTGCCATGATTCTGCAGGATTTACTTACAGTCTAGTACCGGTACGGTATTTCGTAATAATTCAGTAGTTTTGTAAGGGGTAAGTAAATTGAACTTGTATTATGAACATTCTGTTGAAAACAAAATAGCCATGCGAAGCGCCCCCACTGCCTGCTACATGAACGCGGGGTATACAACCAACGATTGTATGAGTACTGCTGAGTGCAATAAACCGTATTGCAACGGGCATCTTAGCACAGTCATGTGGTGGATTTCAATAAAAATGCGTTTACAACATCTTCAGTAAAGTCTGCTTTAAGATTTTTGAATCAAAGAAAATTGAAGAACGGCATTTAAAAGTCCAGAACACAGTATACCGGCATATTACAGACCGTATGGAATACTCACGTCGCCATACAGGCCGTCGTATGTGTGGACAGGCAAGTGTGCGTGTGCCCCACAACATGGCTGTCACGACGTCATGTTCGACATTTGCCAAATGTTGGCATTCTCCCATTGTAAGGTAAAAAAGCGGGGATACCTATGGTCGTAGGCGCGCCATACAGCAATTATCGAGCACCCTAATGGTCTGGGCATATAGCCGGTAGCTTCGTCTCATGGGTCTTGAAGTCATTCTCACACAGTGACGGCAACAAAACCAATACTTCCCCGTCTGTACTGTGCGCAGTTAGACATCTCGATCCAACTCATAAAGCATTCAAGATCACGTGTGCCATCTACGGCAGATTGCTAAGGGAATCCTCACAAACATCATACATTTAAACATCAATTTGGTATTAAATTTTGTTTTCCTCACACGGCGTGCAATATCAGTGAACCACATTTTTGTTAAAGGAACCATGCTTCTCAGATTTGCCGGATAGCATTTTATTTCATAAATACATTCATTCATATGTATTAAATGTGAATTAAAAGCCAAACTGGTTCAAGTGAAGTTTTAGTGTGATTATTTGCCGCCCAAAAATTGCCCCCCCCTTTTTGGAATTTGTTGAGACTCAAATTGAGGGCGCTGTTCGTGACGTAGATCGAGGCACCGAAATTCATGAATGGACTCGATAGTCTGGACCCGTTAATGACGCCTGGGTGCGAGACGAGCATCAAAGCATGTCCGCGTGGGTACGCGTACCCGTACGGTATACGTATACGGCAGAGCACGTGTATACTATGTAGGGCCTACACGTACGTATACGTACACCAAGCTGTACACCCTTGTACTGTACGTGTACAAAATGTATCCGCATGTACATGTACGTACACACTAGGTCTACACGTGCAATTTCGTACATTGTAAGTTGCAACAACTATACATCGAACTTACCCTGATTTTCTCCCTTTTAGCGACAGCTCCTCGGGGAATGGGCCGTTTAACTGCTTTCGCCTGTACCTTACCCACATCTGGGAACTTTGTTGGGATGGCAGTGGACTTGAGCATATTTTTAATGGCTATCCCAAAGGAGTTGAAAATACCAGTATCGAAACACGACTGCCATGACTGCTCAAAGTGGTCGCTACATAACGCTGAGAAGCTGCTGGGACCGGACCACTTCGCTCTTGTCACCTTCACTTTCGCCGTCCAAATTCTCCGATATTTCGCATCAGTTGGAAATAAATGAAGGCTTACTCCATCCTTCGTTGTTTTGCTGCATCCAGCAGCCACACACCTTGTCGGCATGGCCGAAAAACGCTATATTTTGCTTAGATTTTGGACGAAGAATGTACACTCAATTTACGCGTGATGAATGGTGCTGGCTCGAGCAGAATATGTAATGTTCCTCGATCTACGTCACTCACTTATGTTAATGAGGGTCCCACTCAGGGGGCGGAGTAGCTTGGACAAACATTTTCAAAAAATGTTTTTTCATATTTAATCTGGGAAATAGTTGACTCTGGTAACAAAATATCATTGTCAAGATAATACTTTATTGTTTTAAGCAGGAATAATGCAATGTAAATCCTATTTCATGGTTCCTTTAAGGTTGTTTGTGAAGTATTTAACAAAAATCTGCGCACTTTGCGAAAACCATACCATTATGCATCTTCTTGAAAATCAAGTATTGTTTGATTGAATGGCGTCATGAGATAAACGACAAAGCACTGGAATGACCATAGTTTTAAAATAATGTAGGTTAATTTCTAATGAACGTTAATGATCAATAATAATCAATTCAATCATAATCTTTTTTCCAAAATCGTTTGGATTTAAATAGCAGAGGGTTACTGCTAAATTGTAATCAATGTACAAATTTATTGTGTTTATTTATAAAGAAAATGAAAAACGTACATTAAAGTAATATTTTAATATAAGTAATATTTGCAAGTGCAGGTGTTTTTCAGACTAGAGTCAGTAGTATTGATATTGGACCACTCAACTACTACATGGAGAGTAGCACTGAATAACTTGTTGTTAGAGTGCAGTATTGTTGAATGGAGTGCAATTATTCTGTCTGTCTGTAAACTTGTTTTGTTCATGGGACCCCCAAAAGAAATAAGTCAATAAAACTGGCTTTTTGAGCTTTTGACATTTTTTGCTTTGTATTCAATTATATGTTCCCTCGTCATGCTTTCGTATTTGTGCAAGTTGATTTGTTCTGAACATTAAAATAAAAATAAATAAACAACCTTTATCTTAGACTGCAACAGGTGTGGCGATGCGATATACGTGGGACAAAAACTATTATCTACGGATGTTAAATCACAATGATCGTCCTGTCAACAGCAAAAGCCTTAATAGATTCTTCCATATAAAGGAACACCCTGAAAGGTCACCCCTGGACTTCAACAACAATAACAACCGACACCGATCATGAAGATTATTCAGCATATCAGCCTTTTCCCCTGAAACTTAAGCGTATTGATAAAATAACCAAAAAGGTTAGAATAACTAAAACTAAAAGTTTATATAAAAAAACCTGCAAAGATTTGTGGTCTAGAATGTTCGCCGCCGCTTTCTTCCCTTTGCCCTGCGTCTGTTGAATGCGCCTACACGGTAACACGATATCGGGTAGGTGTAAGGACGACGCTGTAAACATAACGTGAAAGCGCTAACCTGAATGGAAATATCTAATTCAAAAGCTTTTGACAGTAGTTTAACAAATACTTCAATTCAAATTACAATTGTGATGGGGATTATGTGCAGGTGTCACAATATTGAGAAGTCGGCAAGAACTTAATCCGGTATTGTGTACTACGCGTGCAAAAGGGCGGAAATATGTGATTGGGACCGATATAGTCATTACAGTTGGAGACAGCTTATTTCTGTAAATTCCAATAAGTGTGGCTGAATTGTCGCATTTTGCGTGCATCCATATCTCTTACAGAATTGTACTTTTATGAAAGGCTCATACGGATTATTTACAAACAAACACGGTCGAACATTGAATTCACTAACAAATAGCCCGATCGTAACAGCTAAAACGGGACCGCTGAATTGTTACTATTGTGGTCTGTTTATAGGGGCATTCATATTATTGTTCTGGTTTATTATATATGAATCAAGATAGCCGGACAGCGAGAAGCATAAAAAATATATGTAATTATTTACACAATTAAGTATAAAACAATGAGCACTAACTAAACATATTAAAGTGACAATTGCTGTACGAAACAAATTATTGATTCATTTGACATATCGTCGAACGCAGCTCTCTGCGTTGAGTTTGAAGTATTATCTATTTTCTTTCTTATTAAATTCCCTAGGTATTTCACGGGATCAGTTTTACGACAAATTAAATTACGTGTATTCAATTAAGGGAATCCGCGGGCAACCGAGCGTACTCTCGTAAAAACGAAACAAAAATAAAACAAACAAACAAAATCGTGGAAAATTGTGAAGCATTAAACATGATAACTAAATTTTGATGAGCCAATTACAAATTATAAATAAGTAATATTCTGATGCGCTTAAGTTCTAATCCGGTGGTCTTACTTTGTCTCTCATGAAATTCCTCAGAAAAATTGATCAGTTTTACGACAAATTATTTTCTGGAAGTCAAAGACTCTGCGGGCAACAGAACTAAAAAACTGAAACTTAAGAGGTGCTAGAACTATGAAGCATTACTAAAATTGCATTTTAAAGCAAGTTAAATTTCAGTATTGGAAATTATAAATTACTCCTAATCTGATTATCAAGGTGCCGTCTGTAAGTGCTGTCACTTCCAAGATTTTAGAGCTTGTTCCCCGGCTACACTGCATCATATTATTTTCAGTTCTTACTGGCGACCCTTAAATATTTGGCCCGTTCCCTTTTAACGTATATATTTATCCCAAGTCCGCAATGTAATGTATCAAATACGTATCCTTCAACAAAGTTTAAAACACCATCGACACATTATATATTTTATAGTCAACAGTTTATTTTAAAGTTAATAATTCAAGTGCGCCTTGGTCTTTTTATTATTGAGAAATAAATCATTCCATACCATCTTAGATATCTTTAAAATAGTTTCCGTCGATCAGATGAGCTAAAGCGTGTTGAAATTATATTAATATCTTATACTATTCATTGAAAAAAGCAGGTTTCCCATGCTTCTATAACTATTATGAATATCTTCCGGATAGGCCTATATGCATATAATAAGCATAGCATGAACAATTTAGTATTGTGTATATAAGGAGGCTATAATTAGTATTTGCGTATGTAAATTTCAAAGCATTTCAAATTTGCCAAACTCAGTATCCAAATGTTTTTGAAAAAAATATTAAAGTCAATGCAGAAGAAACCTCATTCAGTTGGTATTTTCTACCCAAATTCTTTTGGGTTGAAATGACGTCATTTCTGTCATGTCCAGATCATAATATTGGAAGTGTTGGCGGGGACATGGATCATTGCGATTAGCAACTGCCTCAAGCTTAATAAAAAATGAAACTCGATGCCCGTACAAGCGGGGGAGGGCAGCATTGTATCACTGCCCACTCGCATATTGTGGCACCCAGTGAGTTTATCGTCGATGGGAGGCCTGTGTAGCGTGATATTTTGTCACCATGAAATACTGTACGATTGCACATGCCTAAGTAATCGATGAATCGATTATTGGGAGAGTGGCCGGTCACGTGAAAGGGTTTAACCAATAATAGGGTAACGGAGTCGGATATTCATGGAGTTGGATATTCATATGACTCCGGTGCTTTCGTCCACCCAATAACTGAATCTCATCTCCCCAAGGCCAATGCATAACGAGAAAAGACGTTTTCTTGTCACGTGGGCATTCAGGAAGAGCAAACCTAAATACCGCACCTGTGGTCACTGTCTATACACTGACCGCAGAATCCATAAACATCGACTGATCCGTATAGAAGTTTAAGATGGGTATAGTAAATAAGTTTAAGATGGGTATAATACTCTGACTTTGCACGAGAAATTGTTATAGGTAATTTAGACGATTCAGATGCCCTCGATTGTAGTATTATCAATCGTGTCAAATACCAGGGGCCAATTTCATAGAGCTGCTTAAGCACAAAAACATTGCTTTGCAAAATTGGGTTACCAGCGAAACCTCTGCGATTATGATGCTAAGTAAACAAAAGCTAAATACCAGTCAGAAGCAATATACATCACATGAAGTTTTGGCCGAGAACCCGATTTTATTAAGCAAGTTTTTTGGTGCTTAAGCAAATGTTGTGCTTAACTTAAGCAGCTCTATGAAATGGTCCCCCAGATCTAACTCCGTAACTAAAACTATGTTTTGTGTGACTTTTTTGTGAGGATTGGCCATAGGATCCTCAATATTTACAGTCAGTTTAAGTCTTTGATGTCTTTTCAGGGCATAATGCTCAGATATAGCCCTCTTTGCCAAACGATCGCCGATCAATTCAAAATGCTCTTGGTTGTCAAGGATTATCAAACAACATCGAGGCCATGATAAATCCTGTTTGAAACGGTGACGTGCTAGGCCCATACAGTCGGCCAAAAGAGAAAATTCTTGCCCTATACTTTTTTGATTAACTCAAGAATACTGTAATCATTTTAAACACTTCAACAAGTCATTACTGCAGAAAAAGGTTCTACTTCTAAATGATGTGTCATTTATGGCACACGACGTTTGTTTTAGGGGAGAAATAGTGAGATTTGTCGAATTAGGTGCAAAAATAGAAGTAACATTTTTTTATAATGCAGGCAATAGATTACATTGAAATTGTGTCTTCATCCTCCACAGCAAAAGCCCCTTTAAATGTCAAGCAATCTCGAATTGGCTTCACGATTTCAGCAGCAGTTATAAAGTTGATAAACCATGTTTAGTGTTGACATTAATGAAAACGTCTGTACGCACAGTTTCAATGCAATATTGAGTTGTCTTGCAATAATATGTGAAACGTCAATAAGAGCTTCTGGTTATTATTGACTGAGTGTTTATTTTTCGTTCCAGAAGATTCGCGCCTCGCGGGTTCAAATACAAGAAGTACATGTAGTAATTCTGCGTGCAGATAAACTATTGGAGCGAATAAGACATTGATTAATTCCCGATATAGGTACAGAGGGTGGACGGAGAGGAAGCGGAAAAAAAAGCCAAATTAAAATTGAAGATAAAGTTAAATCCCAAGTGCACGATGATACCCATGTGTAAACAGGCCTACCATGATGAGTTTATCCATGTTGTATAACCAAACACGCATGAATATGCTTGGCTTATGATTTACTGAAAAGAACATAGCGTCGTGTGCCCGGTAAAAGGACGTTAGGAGCCCAGTCAAGCAAAAATCACTTTAAAGTTGTTGTGTTCCAGTTTCTAAATTAAGAGAATCGCAAAAGGCTGATTTTTTGTCAGATGAAATTTATTAATATTTCCAATAATGTTGCGCATTTGTTTATATTTTATTTGTTTAAAGTTATTTACATATTTATGCTAACGACCTTTTGCTGGCAACTCCTACCTTAATCGTGCGCCTCAGTAGCATGTGAAATGCTAACGACCTTTTGCCGGGAACAAATTTGCTCCAAACGCGTTTACAATGTACGTCTCACTGAAGTGGAGAGGTGAACGCACTTGTATGCATGTTTTGTTACATTGGTATTACACGCTAACATCCTTTTACCGAGTAAAAGAAAATGAAAAACCCCTTCCGTCCTTTTCTTTCATTTAATTACGTCAGAATGACGTAACCCCTTGAGACGAAATGTATGTCAAGTGAAAGATATTTCAATACTCTATCGATTACCCGAACACCCCCGAGTTTGACCCTTTTACAAATTGTTCGCCCTCACGACCTTTTTGCGAGCACACAATTTCACAAATGCACTATTACACAAGGTGCCCCCCCCCCCCCCAAAAGGGTAATCCACAAACAAAGGGAAATGTGACCAACCTACACTCTAAAAACGGATTGGTTGAAAACAACCAATATATTGGTAGGATTTGTAGGTATGTGTCCAACCAATCCAATTGGTTAGACACAGATCAACCAATATTTTGTTGTTTTAACCAATATATTGGCTATTTCAACCAACCCGTTTTTGAGTGTAGGCCTATGTACATATAATGAGGGAGACATTTAGTAGTTCATTATTATCACTTAGGGAGACAAGGGTACTTAGGGAGACATTTTATGTCTCCCTAAGTACCAAGCCTCCCCCCCCCCCCAAGGAGGCAGAATTGTACTGTCGAAAGTGAGTTATATCGATAGAGAATGGTCCAAATATACCAAAATTCGTGGGGGTAGGACAGGGGATAATTGGGTTAGGTCACATCAAAGTCGGAAAAAAGTTGTGCACGCGTCTATGGGAATGTCTCCCAAATGTCCCATCTAGGGTTATAATAATGACCTTTATTATGATTGTATCATAAACCAGGGGTAATAAGCCTTCCACTGATATCCTGGATGCATTTCTCCGATCATGCATGACTGACGTATATTTTCTTTGGACAGTATATGAAATCAATTATCAATTGAATACCTGTTTGAAAGAAGGGCCCAAGTCCACCATTGAGGAGAAATTTGCAGCACCTATGTGGAGCCAGTTGAAGGAGAAATGGAGTGCAATTGTTTCATTCCTCTTTCAGCAGCATAACAACACTGGACATGCACTTCCACTCGTCATCACTTTCGCCATCAACGTTTGCCTTTGGATTTCAGAAGACGAGAGTTGCGAGATGTCTTCGCTATCTGATAACTGGTGATGAGGCAGCATTTTCAATTAACACATCACGTCAATGAGTACGCACCTGCCGGACATCCTCCAACCTTCAACTTCGAAGTCAATGCGTCGAGTGAAGGACTTTCGGAACATTCTATTTCTTTGAAAGAAACACGAATGTGCTAAGCCTACTTACTGATGATTGACCGAGATGTTGTGCCTCAGCCGGAGCTCCATTTCCAACGTCAAAGAAATGGTATCTTCTGGTGGGCACAAATGTGGGGTATTTAAAGGACAATATTTTCTTTAAGCATCTCGCAATACTAATTCTCTCGCCCATGGCCCATGGGCTGCCATCTTTATGTTCCAAATCGGCTAGAGCAACAGTTGTATAGGGTGTCCCCAAAAGGTAACGCAGAAAGAAAGAGAAAAATGATCAACCTATGAACTACGGGTAATAAGCTTCCCATTGATATCTTGGTTGCATTTCTCTGGTCGTGCATGACTGACTTCCATTGTCGTGAAAATGGTATTTACAAACCTTCTTGTGACAGCTTGGGAAATCAATTACCAATAATGACGTCACGCTTAAGTTTTTACGTGTGCGCTTTCCTATGGGAGCCGGGTGGGGACGATTGTCGGGCGTCCCGACCTGGCTCCCATAGGAAAGCGCATGTAAACAAAGTCATTACGTCATTACGTCTTATGTCTATTGTTAGCTTATTGTTATGTCTATTGTTTTCTTATGGGATTTTTAAAGGACAAGTCCATCTCCCAAACTGGCTTGCATTCAGCACGAGTTGGACAATTTAAGAAATCAACAATGGTGAGGTGGGCGGTGGAAGACATGCGCCACGCTGCAGACTTTGTAGACCGCTGTGGACAGGAACACGTGTGGAAGAAGTTGATGGAGTGTTGAATCCTGAACGAAGAAAATCATCAGTTGAAATAATTCCTGTTTAGTTCGTTTTTCAAAAGTTAAATCGTGTTTTGTTAAGGTTTCCATTAGTTTTATCGTGTTTTATTCAGGCTTTTACAAGTATAATGTCCCTTGATCGAAACTCGATCTACCTTTGTGTGGATGTGCCCATAATGTTTTCACCAAAACTCTCTTAAGTAAGTTTTTACGTACTATTTTCAGGACAATTGAAGTGAGTGATGCATGACCAGAGAAATGCATCCAAAATATAAATGGAAAGCTTGAACCCTTATTTATGATAACACCAGAATAATGATTCCTATGTACATAGCTTGATCAGTTTTTCCTCTTGTTTGCGGGTTACCTTTTTTGTGACACCCTGTATAATGTATAAAGGAAATTGTACATTGCTGACTGGTGTAAGTTTATTGGAACATCTAACAAAACTCCCCATGGGATTCCCATGGTGTCCAATTCACTATGCCATTCCGATTGGGTTTTGCATGGGAGACTTTTGTGAAACATAAACCTCCCATGGGATTCCCATGAACTACGATTCACCATGCAATTCCCATGGGGTTTTGCATGGACATTCTTTTAAATGAAATCTCATGGACTGAGAAGTGATACATTTATAAAAAAAACCTGTTTTTTATTGTATTATGGAAAATTGTTGATAACGTCTGACCTTTTCGACATTTGATTAAAACAAAATATAACAAGAGTGTTGGCTGGCTGTAGTCCCCATTCCCCTGCCCCGTTAGGACCGCGCGTTAGTGTAGTGCGACTCGCACAGGGTACTGAATAATTCTTAAACGTTTTATTAGATGGCACTTTGTGAACAACAGAGGACAGTATATCCGGATTGCCAACGGCTGGTTCATGCAAACCATGGTGGTCAGTTTGCAGAAATGTAATATCGCTTTTTGTCAGTGCGGTCCCATGAACCTTTTACAACAAAGGTTGTCCGTGTATCCCTGAGGCGCATAAACATTACCAAAGAATAGTAGCTCAAGTGTTTTAAGGACAATTTCTAAATTAATATAAGAATGAAGAGAACAAGATTCGTGTCAAAACATAAAGTATAAAGGTCCTTCAATTCGTGTGGTGTCAGTAGATGGAGATCCAACCTGTTTAAATGGGGAATGGTGGATGACCCTTATTGGACTGCGGCCTCGGAGAGCAGACTCTCATTCACTTATTGGATCATTGCCCGAGACACCGTCCACCACACGGCGCCACTGGTTTGCAGATGTTGGATGCTCAATCTGTTAACTGGCTTGAGAAATGTATTGACTTATACATTATTTTTAGCATACGCAAGAAGAAGAAGAATTCGTGTACAAACTTGACATTATTCAACATCGCCTTAAACCATGATGAATGGTTTTGTTCAAGAATGCTTGTGATACCTCTAATATTATAGTTCCTCCAAAAATGGTATCACGAGTTTACTATGTTAGTAAATTGAAGGAAGTCGTTTGTCAAGCCTTGCGATAACTTATCTGTGTTATTTTCGACTTATACGTACACCTGGACAAAGGTCGTTTGCAATTGAGATTTGTTTGGCAACTAAAGGTCTTGTGATTAGTCTACACTGCAAAGTCCGTTGTGTTAAATTAACACAATCATTATAAGACAGTAGTGACTTTTTTATGAAACCACACATAATCCAATCAAACCTTTCGATTTTATATTAAACAGTCAGTGATACACTGAAGATCAAAATACCTTTTATTCATTCATAATTGTCCTTCACTCTGCAGTTTCCGAGGGAAGTACATTCATCTCGACTGAGGGCAGCATTTCACCTGGGCGGTTATTCCCAAGGTATTTTCATTCTGACGGCAGAGGGCGCTACTGATACAAGTACAGAACCGCGGCACAGAGAGAGTCTCGACATGAAGGGTAAGCATTTTATTATTACTTTTTTAAGCGGAAGAGGAGTGGGATTAGTAGGAGCATAGGCCGCTGTTAGAAGCAGGTATCCAGTAATCTACAAATATGCCTTTAAACATTTAGTAGAACTTAGTGCATTTTTAAAACAACCCTTTGACTTTTTCCTTGTTTTAGAAAGGTTCTTATTTAAGTTATCGCGGTATTAAAATTTCAGGGAGGAAACGAATCTATACACCACCCCGGCTAAAAAAATGTGTTGGGGTGTGCCCCCCATCCCCGGGATCTAGGCCCGTGGAGGTTAAACAGTCGTATTGCGAGAAAGTTGCCACGACGAGGCTCAAATAATACTTTGACGCATAGGGAATTGATCACTCTCCTAAACTTCCTTCAGGAGGGCGCCCTATGCCAAATACTCTTGATTCTGAACTCCGTTTTGATATCTTTTAATTTCCTTAAATTGCTGAAAGCATTGTAATAAACCTTTTTCAGATTAAGAAGTTCATAATTAAGGATTCTGACGAGTTTATGCTGAGTAAATTGTCTATATTTATGTAATAGAAATGCACTCCACTGGTTTCACTTCTGCAAAAAATTTCAAAATGCATGTGTACATTATATCGTTCAAACTTATTGACGATGACAAAACAGTATTCAACTCACAGGTGATATTATTACAGCGCTTGCGCGCACAAGGGCCAGTCGAAAGCACCACACCGGAACCAATATTTGGGGGTGGTATACCAGTCTACATTCAACTGTTTGTACAGTGCGCCACCAGGCGTTAACATTCAGTGAAAATGGGAACTTACTTCATCCCCCCCAAGGCCCTACACATCAGTGCTGTAGTCGAGTCCACCCAATCCGAGTCCGAGTCCGAGTCCGAGTCCGAGTCCGAGTCCGAGTCCGAGTCCGAGTCCGAGTCCGAGTCCGAGTCCGAGTCCGAGTCCGAGTCCGAGTCCGAGTCCGAGTCCGAGTCCGAGTCCGAGGGTTCGAGTCCGAGTCCGAGTGTCCGAGTCCGAGTCCGAGTCCGAGTCCGAGTCCGAGTCCTTTTGTGAATCTCAAGTACATGTACAGTGTTCTCGTTGACACCGAGACAGTACACATACTACACAGCATGGTCAAAAAGGGTATTTACGGTAATAAGAGGCTTAGAGAGGCTTTTAACACTTATGCGCCTATCAATTGCTTCCCCCACCCCTCCCTCCCCCGGGCTGCCCCACCCAAGATGTGGGGATTGTCACTTTTGAAGTGACCAAATCCCCACCCCTGGGGCAAAATTTTTGTGACAATCCCCGACATATATTGGTGGGGCACCCCACATCATGGTTTTAACTTCTGATGATGGGGAAACAATGGCAAAATGAGTGACCAAAATCCCAACCCTGGGGCTTGAAAAACGTGACCAAACCCCCACATAAGACCTGGGGCAGCCCGGGGGGAGGGGTGCATTATTGAATGACATTTAAATATAACCTATAAATAAAGTCCATACATGACATACATATGTATGTGATTTGGGGCACATAAACACCTGCAAAAATATTGTCTAGTACTTTACTCAAGCGAAAAATCCCTGAAACAAATTGGATTTGCACAGTAGTTTGAGAAACTTCAATGGAACCTTGCCGTGACACAACCTTGTGAAATTACTTTCAGCCATTATTATTTGAGATTATAAAGAAAAACTAATGGGCTTTGTGATGATACTGAACTATCCCAGTACCTTATTCCAATTTGAAAATATGACGTCAAAGAAATAACACCTACTGCAACCGTGCAGAGAACATGTTTAAAAAAAAACTTTGAACAAAAATCACGCATTGCATGTGCCTCTAACGTCACCATAAAAACGTCGATTTTTTCAACTTTATCTGTCCTTTTTTCCAAACCAAAATTGCCCCTGGAGATTTAATTATACTTAAAAATACAAAAGTTTATTCAACCAGATTTATTTTACTTCAACCAATGATTAGTTTGATTACTCAAAAACTGGTCTTGGGGAACATTCCTCTGTAGCAGGGCTGTAGTCGAGTCCCGGTGTGAGTCTGATGACAAGTAGTAGGTCAAACTTTAGCTTTAACATAATGTTGCAATGATTCTTTATTTAAATTGTAATACACGAACTATTTTAGCAGACAAAACAAAATATGAGAATGTTTCTATGGTGCAGACATTTAAATACGTACCGGTACTTCACAATTTTGAAATGTAGAAGATTAATGATGTCATGAATATCAGTTGGGAAGTAGGGCCTATTGCTAGTACAAGCCTACTAGCGCGAAATAGATTTTTGTGAATGAATCACTTTCGGCCAATCAAAACGTGTACCGCGCACTACATTACAACCGGTATTCCATCTTTTGTATTCGCAAGTAATGGACGTCGAGCACCAGCCACATGAAGTTGCGGCTCGACTGGCAACTACACGGACACCGCGCCTTCGCGCATGCATGCAGCGCATTCGATCGCACAGGCACGTACGTAGAGCGAGCAAACGGCGAATTCATGCGAATTCATCCGGTACAGTCTCCGCGCGTCGCCGTTGGACCGACGTCTCGTCAGGCAAACCGTCCATACCTCACGTACTGAGCTCGTATATGTGTACTCAACCTCGTCCCCAGGGTCTACTTTCATCCTCGTTCTGGAAGCGTATTGTTCGAACACTATGGGGACGAGGTAGACGCGTACTGTACTACCTAATTATGTACATGTGTGTGCAGGCTACTGACGGGATTTGCGAACTAAACACTCCGACTTCGTTACAAAATTGCGGTAAAATTTAGGGTAAAAATCTTTTTTGGGCCGGACTCGGGCCGAGTCCTCGAGCTGGTCGAGTCCTTATTGTATGAGTCCGAGTCCGAGTCCGAGTCCGAGTCCGAGTCCGAGTCCGAGTCCTGACTGCCCGAGTCCGAGTCCGAGTCCGAGTCCGAGTCCGAGTCCGAGTCCGAGTCCGAGTCCGAGTCCGAGTCCGAGTCCGAGTCCGAGTCCGAGTCCGAGTCCGAGTCCGAGTCCGAGTCCGAGTCCGAGTCCGTGAAAATCAGGACTCGAGTCCGGACTCGAGTCCGAGTCCGGACTCGAGTCCTCCAGCGCTGCACATACATTTGTGTTTTCAACATGCGGGAATATTATGTTTTAAATCCCCTGCCCTCTTGTCGGGATACTAGAAATTCTCTTCACCAGAATATGTGGAATAACGTACCGATCTCTCTTTCTCTCTGCTATTATGTCCAATCAGTTCCTTAATTGGAAGCTAAGACTGTATCTGCCACAATGAATTTCATGTATCGCAGCCTGTTGATTTTAGATCGTGTTTTCTTTTTTGGTGTTTTTTGCACTTAGTGTGCGTTTGTCTTTCCTATATGAAAAGCCTTGATACCTCCCTGACCGTGATTGACTACATTAAGTACAAAACGTTGGTATTGTCAGTTTAAAAAAATTGTTTTTTAACGCAGGTTGATAAATATATAATTTGTGTTTAACCTTCTCCATCCCACTCTTACACTTAGTTGCTGGCTGGCTGTGTGGGTGGGTGGCTGGCTGGCTGGCTGCGAGTACTCTTTATGATTTTAATTCGTAAAAAAGCCCCACTTTTTATGATTTTACGCCAACAATCTCAATTTAGGCCTCGTTGACAATTCGACAATTTTGATCATCAAAAAATCGGTAGGGCTTGACACCCCTACAAAAATGCATGCATCCTTTCCCGCGTATGCTCCCGTTCCTGTCACTTCCGTACTTAACCACACTTGGTTTTTTTTTTAAACAATTTCTAAAGGTTGCATAAAAGCTGCTTTTTGTAATTTTTTTATTTATGCCCCTTTTGCACATTCCCTTTCCAAACGTTGCCTCTTCCACCATAATTCACTCGACAGTGTAATTCATTTGCTCCGGTATTTCCTACAGGATGTTAGTCTCATGTAATGGACAGACGCTTTATATCAAGTTTTATTAGAAGTACCAAGCGCGTAAAATGTCATCAATTCTTTACTTGACGGTTGCAACGCTGCGTGGACTAAAAAGAGGGAGGAGCGTTTCTATTTTGGCAGTGGTAGTCCTGCTTCTAGAAAAATCGTTAGGGTTAATTGAAATGACGTACCTGTATAGCCTAGAAAAAAACCACATAGCAGTGAATGTTAATTACAGCCAGCTCCAACCGAAGTATTGATTTTGGGCCGCCCATGTATATATACTGGATATTAACCAGCACTGAATTATTCCAATCAAGTACATATCAATTATACATCAAAAGGTCACCGACTAGATTGACGTAATTATATATATATTTTTTTATTTGCCGTCCTATTTAAACAGGGTGGCCTCCTCAGTTAAAAACTGCTTTCCTTGAGGGCCCTGTATTTAGAACAATAATATGTCATATAGCAATTATTGAAAGTAACTTTTAAATCAAATACAGGTATTAAAATGTAAACAGTAATTAATGTAAACCTGATAGGCAATTAATAAACAATATATCACAACAAACAATTCATTAGTATACAACAATAAGATTACATAAAAACATATACATAATTTAACTAAAAAACGACAAAACAAATAAAGTTCATAATGATACAACTCTGACACACCGAAAATATAAACACATACAAACGTATTTTAAAGCTATATAACAAAAGCAAATAAAATAAAAAACAGATAAAAAAATAAAAACCATATTAAATAAATGACTGATATGCAGTAAAAAATATAAATCAACAACATATATTAAGATAATGGAACAGTAATTAAATAAAGTACCGTTATATCAAGGCGAACAATGACCAGCATTTAAATATAGCTCGTGGAATGTCTGGACTGTGCTGTGAATTGATGTTTACCACAACCTTGTTAGATATCAATTCTTCACAACCATTGGTATTAGTTTCATGCATGACGTATCCATGCATCCATAGCCAATAATTTTGAATCATCTTTATTTTCGAATAAAGCCTTTCACTCAAAATCAAATGAGCCACGGGATTAAACAAAATTAGAAACTTCCAGATGTTCACCGAATTTGACAGTTATTCCTTCAAAACCTCACGCTCCACAGTTCAATAAGGTCTTTATCTAACGTTGGTGGCGCCTTGCACTGTTGAGCCCTAAACTTATTAAAATAGAGTACCGAAGTGATGACGTCAATCAATGCAATGTTTGGAACCAGAATACATTCTAAACTGCATGTGTTTGGAACCAGTTGCCGCGGCAACTGACGTCAGACTTCGGTACTCTATATCAGGGGCGTGTTTTCGCGACTGTGACTAGAAACATGTTAACTACATTCGGTCAATATAGGGCAGTTTTACGCGGAACAATCGTTTGAAAACGATATAAATTTCAACTTTTCTTGAAAACGACAGCACACCAGGTGCCATCATTTCACAAGATGATTAAAACTGCTATTAACTTACAGTCTAGTCAGGTATTTCGTAATAATTCAGTAAAAACAAATCAGTAAAAAGGATTACCAATCATGTATACCAATAGCCTACCACCTATAAGAAAAATGGAGACGGAAGCTGATTTTACTCGCACTGTGTGAACGCTCTTTTAACCCGAATTTGTGATCGTGATCCCATTAGACCCTAAGTATTAATTCCCCTTCATTTTGCGACAGATAACCCTAACCCTAAAATGCATCTGCTGTGGGCAAGTCCACATAAGGTTCAGTCTTCCTGCATCGTGTGGACATCTTTTGTTTAACAGAGTATGCAAGGTTAGAGCACATAAGTGGAAAAACATTTTCACGCCTTTTCACACAAGTGGGGAAATATTTTCACACCTTATAAGTTTCCGAAAAGTGGGAAAATATTTTCCCACTGGAATTCGTAGGGGGAAGTTGTCTGGGAAATGTGTATGGGGAATTCTTTTTCACAAAATTTTCAATTCCCATTCACAGTGTTAACTTTCAATTGCAATGTAATGTAAAAATGTACGTATACACGGTGTACTGTATTTATAAGCTGAGATGGCGGCGTTTTTATCAGAATTTGGAAATGTTATTTTTAGTTTTGTTTAGAAAAACTTCCGGCTGTCCATACCATGCTTCAAGTTTGACGCATGCGCAGTTTGCTTAAATTCTGTCTTTTTCGTTGTAGGCTAAAAGGAGTTTACATGCAGCACCACTTGAATCCTCCGACATCCTCTTTTTAAAGAGGTATTCAGCCACAAAACCAGCTTTACACGTCGTTGTAGTTTTACAAGTAGTGGTGTGATGAGGAATAAGGTGAGAATATATAAGAAGTGTATTTGTTCAAGTTACATATGTATAAATGTTGTTTGCCTTGTGTCGTGGTGTATGCTAGGCGTACAATGACAATGTACACCCCGTCAACACATCCAAAACACATTCTAAATTAACAAAAGAGGCATAGAAATGTAATGCCTTGGCTAGATTAGAATTTCTGTCGGTAAAAAGTCGCATTTCATTTATAGAAATAGATGATTTTTTTTTCACGCAAAACAACATCTCTAAGCAGCACGGCCGTTGGCCGCCATTGCCTTCGCACGCGCTGCGCGCCCGCGACATGGCTGAGTGAGGCACGGCTGCCGATTTCGGAGCTGCATGGAGAGGTCTGTTTTCTTGAAGAAAGAAATCGCATTTTCAGATGTTTAACCTCCCATTTTTAAGCCTAAATCTCGTGTTGACCTAGCCCTACATGTATACTAATATTAGGTACGTGACAGGAAAATGAATGTTATTAAAAACAGTAATTATTTGTACCAGAAAAAAAGAGCTTGGAGAAAATTACTATGAATGATGTCAAGATTGTTTTTCTACGTTAAAAATAACCGGAGTTATGGTCATCTGAATATCAGAAATCGATGAGGATTCGTCGCCGCGCCGTATGTTTGAATGGAAGCGCGTTGAAAAACTGTTATCGTATTTTGGCCTCTTTGGTCGCAAACTGTGCCATTTTGTAAATTCCTAAACTCATCAAAGCATAAAATGGAGTTATTTTGTCGCACTTTACAATGGTATAAATTTGGGCAAAGTTTGAGGAACAAGAAACGCCAGTAAAAGTAGCAAAAAACACATTAGACATAAAGCTGTGTAAATTCGATTTAATTTTATAATTCCATAATTATATTAAACTGGGATTTAATATTTGCAATAATAATGGAGAATTTCACCGAAAACCCCTTTTTGGACTCGACCATTTCTCACTCTTCCCAGCAGCCAATCAGTTGGCAAGGAATAAATGAATAAATCTAAATTACTCAAGACTATCGGACGCCACCAAAAAGCATAAGAGGGCGCTACAACATTTATTAAGATTGTTTTTTTAACACATGCTTTAAATGCCTCTTCTTGGATGGCCTCGTGGATAAGACTACAGATCTGAAAGTAGCAGCTAGGTTCGTGGTTCGAACACGGGTTCGAACACGTGGGCTCAATACTAGCTACTAGCTATTGCGACATAAAACAGTCGTCAACCCGTGGAATCGTGTGCACATGCGCCGAATGAAGCGATTGACCCCGACGTCACCGTGCGCAACAAAAAGTCTGGTCCCTGCTGGATGGTAACGTCTCTCCAGCCGTAGTACAGCACCGCAATTTCTACGCGAAGGATTCGGGGCACCGTGCGAAGATCTGCCGGCAATCCTGGCATCGCTCGCGAACCAAAAAGGCCATACGTTTGTATAGGAATCCACCTTTTTTCATCGAATTTCTGGGGAATGTATTGTCATCTATTTTCCACGAACATTTTGGAAAACAACCCGTCAATCAGCGAATCCATTCAATTTGAAAAGTTATTGTAATTAATGTTCGTTAATTCTGCAGTGCGGTTTTCACTCCGCGTTACACATCACCTGTTTGTGTCTCATGCCGCTATGATAATGGCGCAGTCACAATGCTCGCTAATCCTGCACTGCGGTTTTCACTCCACGTAGACATCGGCTGTGTGTGTCTCGAACGTGCCGCTAGAGGGGGCTATTAAACGGTGGACAAAGGGCGTTTGCGGTTCCCGTACCGCTATAGAGGGGTTTGTTTATGGCGGCTTTCATGCCGTCGGAACGCCGAAACTTAAAGAACTGTGTAAACTAACCCCGAAGTGCGGAAACAGTACACGTTCCCCTTTCAGCCAGCCGGAAAAAAGAACCCAAACACACCAAGGCAATTATGAAAAGCAGAATGTTTGGCGCCCTCTTTTGTTCAGTAATATCAATCCCGTTTGTAACACAATATTTAATATACCCCCATGATTATAAATTAATTTTAGAGCTTAATAATCCCGACAGTCGCACCCCAACATTTCGACAAATGTTACCGTAAAAACTAGTCATTAATGAAGACCCCCACGATCGAGAAACGCCCTCTGTTGTCCACAAAAAATGCACTGGTTTCCTCCTTTTTGTGCCTTATGCTCGTTTTCGTGATGGTTACCAACTAACAAGAGCCCCTTCAAGATTTATGTATGTGCGTGATTGAAATACTTAGTGCGTGTAGCTAATGCAGTGGTTTTGCAGTGATCTGTATGCATCTCACATCGCCCGGTCGGCGAACTCCAGCGGTCTTGTTCTTGTGCTCAGGTGTTGTTTTATTAAATATTACTGCTTGTTTTATTAAGAATCTGCTTGCAACATCTTCATAACCAATATAAAGCAACACAATTTTATCGACACGATGTGCGTGGAGTTTACATTGTGTTTGGGGCCTATCCACACGTCACATTTATACACAATAAAGGGGAAAACCTGCAGCCCGGATAGGACGAGAGCCCGGATAATACGAGATATTTGCGTAAGTCCGGAGGACCTCGTATTAATGAGAGTCGACTGTACTAGGCTGAAGTTTAGAGTGGTTCTCGTCTTTGCGTAAGGCTCCGCTCCGCAATACAATTGCGTAGCGTAGCATAGCGATAGAGACGAGGAACCAGTCCAGCTGCTGTTCTGCGAGACCTATGCGTATTAGTACGCACGCTCTGATTGGTCGATGGACACTACGCGCAAAAATATCGGCCAATAGAAATCGTTTTCTATCTTCGTCATTACCGACACTGCATCAGCTCAGTAACCCGGATGCCCGTACTCGATTTCCCGATTTATTGAACGAATGCGGTATTTTCAACCAATCTCAATCCGGCATTAAAATGACGAGTCTGAAGTAAATACTTGAATAAATACTTGAAGAATGTTGAGAGCACCTGATATTGTGTCTATGCAGATTCAGGTTAAAGGTCAGCCAGTGGTCAGTAGGGGTCATTCTCTGGAATACGTGCTGCACTTTTTTTCCATTTGATTTCAGCCATAGTTGAGCAGGCACATCTTCCGGTTTGCTCCCCTCAGCTGTGGGCACTGCGTTCAAGATGGCCATGGAATTTGAAACTCCTTTATCTCCGCCAATGTTCGGAATAGACTGGGTCATGTAGTTCATGTGAGGATCAGGACCGAACAGTGCTCTATCGTTTTACTTTTGTGTGTTGATGATTTGGAACTTCTGGGCACTAGGTAATATCAATGCCAGTTTCAGACGGTCGCGAGAACACAAATCAAACCCCCCCCCCCATCCCAAAATGTGTATTTTTAATGGTTTGTTTTTGTTCTTATTTCATGTGACCATCTTTGCAGTGGAAGAAGAAGCGTATGCGAAGGTAAATGAAAGTATTCACATCGAATATACATGTAGATGACAACATTGACCCAATAACTCTGAAGTTTAATTTCGTAAAGAACAAAGATGGTACAGTTCAGATTCCAATAGTAGTGAGTCAAGGATTCAAAATTTGTAACTTGAAAACAGTGGGTTTCCAAATCGTTCAGTTGTAATCCTTTTATGTGTAAATGACAGTCGTGTTCAAATTTAGAATGAGGAGTCTTTGGACACCCACACGCCCCTTTGGCTAAAACCACGTGAACTAAATAATTTCACATGGAAATTCAGAAACGGGTGGCTGTTACCATCTCTAAAATGAAGAAAGGAGATTTTCTTCATTTTTTCATTCACAAAGAACTAATACGTCAACTAGTATCACTAGATTAAAAATTAGAATCCTAAGTAATTGTTCTTTTCAACTTACAAATCCCCTGGAGATCTTCCAGTACTTTCAATTTCAACTGGGACACCGATAATCTTATACACAATGTATATCCCATGTAATTGTTAAGAATTTGCAAGCAATACAATTCCCTGTGATTGCCAACAGAAAGAAAAATGCTGGATCAATGGACAAATTTCACACGGACGAAAATAGCACCGATCTGTGCACCTCTGGGTTTGAAGTGAAGCTCAGTATGTACTATAAACATTCTGTCATGTTTATTTGTCCGCAATATATCGGTTGAGATTTGTCGGTTTTTCCTGATTTCGGGATTTTTTTGGTCGGGATTTCAGAATTTTTAAAGAATCTTTTTTGCAGTCTGGAATTCCTGAGGTGTTGTCCTAAAGATGTTTTTACCCTGTAAATGTGGATGAAGACCAATAAAAACAGATATTTTAAGGGGGTGCCTTTAGGAAAAGACTATGGGCCTGTTTGTTTCACACGAATCCGGATCGGGATCAGTGATCCTGGCATTGGTTCACACACCAGATTCCGCCTACGCGATGGAATGAACCAGCGACTGGATCACTGATCGCGATCCGGATTCATGTGAAACAAACAGGCCCTACATGTATATCTTGATCTGTGGTCCTCGTGGATTTTTCATTTTTTAGCCAATCTCACCCCTGATATATACTATAAAATATTTTGCATTTTGAGAAGTTAGTGATCGAGTCGACCAAAAACAATCTAATGTAATTCAGTGTATTTGAGAATCATTGTTCTGTGTAATAGATGAACATCATGTTGATTAAAACCCTCCTGTGCAAACATACATTCTGAGCCATGTTGTTGTATGGGTCAAAATCAGTGAAGGTGATTGTTTTTTACCCTCCTGCCATAGTACAAAACCACATGTAATCTGATCATGTCTGTGTAAAATTATAGCAGGGGAGGTAGAAGGACATTTTGACTGATTTTGACCTTTTAACAAGTAGGAGGGTTAAGATGAAATTTTGATAATTTTTGCCGTGACTGGTACCATTTGATTATCCTGACAATGCACTCCGCTGAATGTACATGTATGCTGTGATTTATGCATGCAAGAAATAATTGGGGGCTAATGTGAAATTAGTCTATCAAAGACTTCTTGTTCAATTATTGCATTGTAAATTTTGATCGTATGGTTTGCTTACTGGCAAGATGGCGAAAAATAATTATGAACCTTTAGAAAAACACCAGAATTTGTTGCTACTGCACTACCACACCTTTCAATACCCTTTAAAAGGTATTGAAATGTAGAAAAGTTGGGCTATGGTATACCCCTTTGATAAAGGTATGGGAAATCTATCAGAAAATGGCCAGACCCTCCAAAACCTTTCGAAAGGAATTGAAAGGTGCAGCTATTGCTCAACCAAATATCAGTACAGTTGCTATGCATAAATGGTTGGACCTTTCAAAACCTTTTGAAATGTTTTGAAAGGTAGAGTTACTCCCCAGTACATTTGCCAGTATAATTTCCCCCTTGATATACCTCACACCAGTTTGTTCAGAGAGTTGTTTCACCTTTCGAAAACTTTCATAGGTCCCCTTTATCAGACAGTTTTCTCACCTTTTAAAACCCTTCAGTCCAGCAAACTTGAAAGGTTTTGAAAGGTCAGACAATTCTATGGCAACTGCACGGTATGTACATAGGGTTACTCAACCATTTTTGGTTAGTGTATATTACTCTAAGGCTCTGTAACAAGAAAATACAAGAGCATGTGCAGTAAACTTTAATACGAAATGCTCTTTCTGTTTTGGCAGACTGAAGCGCAAGAGAAGAAAGATGCGTGCCAGATCTAAGTAGACAGCCCGGGTCCGACATCTCCAACTTCAGCTTGCAACAGTTCAGCTACCATCCATGTCTGTATCTCCAAACCAATGGCATTGTGAAACACACTTCACCCATTCCCGATCATCTGTGTTCCTGAACACTGACAGAAGTAAAGATGGCAACCCTTAAAGCAGATATGTTTACAGTGGCTTTGACAACAGGTTCATCGCAGGTTCGTCCCTCGCTCCTGGACAAAATGGGTCCGTCTTTGGCTCTGAAGGAAATGTTCATCTTTGTTCTTACTCTCTACACAAGAACTGGTTGCCGAGATATGGCGTTTATGTGGGGAATGAAGCAACATACATGTACTTGCTCCTTGGGGAAAACCCTGCTGGACTCGGTCTGGAGAGACATTCCGACTGTAGTGAATGGACATGTCTGACAGATTCGCACATGTAAACAAATAGGTCATGAACGTTTTGCTGGAATTTGTAATAGAAGCAGCATCAGCATGTCATTCATAAAGACTGTCTTTTTGACTACCTTATTTGTTCAAGTTGTCTGATTCTATGCTTTGGAAAGTGTTACAGATCGAGTTTACATTTTAGCATTCAAGTTTGGGGGGGGGGGGGGGGGAGTGGTGTGTATACAAATTTTGAAACATGCAGAGATGGTAACAAAAAATGGAAAACAGGTTTAATTGCATATTTCCGTCAAACCTTTAATTGTATTTTCAACTTTCAAAGGTGGACTTGAGGGACAACGTGACAGAACTAATTTATTAATTCCAAAAAAGTGGAAAAAGGAAATTCCAAAGTATACTTTAATGTAGCAAATTTAAAGGAAGTGTACATGATTGGTAGTCCTCCAAATTGTTTTTTATTGAATTATTACAAAATACCTCACTAGACTGCAAGTAAATAGCAGTCTCAAGCATCCTGTGAAATCATGGCACCTGGTGTGCTGTCGTTTTCATGAAAATTCGAAATTTATATTGTTTTCCAACGATTGTCGACCGACAATCATTGGAAATAGTCTAGTTCCCTGACCTCATAATCCCCTGACGTCTATAATTTGCTATGTTTTGTCTAAAGTATGGCCAGGGAACTAGGCTACTACAGTATGTCCACAAGAAAATGTTACCCATTTTCAAAATGTTATTAAAATATAAGAACAAACTATTATGACCAGTTTTCCTGGTGAAATGTATGCAGTAACAACTTGAGCACTGTGGTGTAATATGAATCAATTCTGTCCATGCATCATTGAGCATGGCCAAGGAGTGCTCAAACTAAGTCACTAATCCATTTCAGCCAGGTAGATCCAGGTCTTTATTATCTGAGAAGGACTAGCCCTGAACCAGAAAAACCGTGTTATGTAAGTTGGTTGATGTCTTTGAGTGAAATGTACATTGTAGGGAAATTGTCATGCAGTTAAAGTGTTCACCATGGTAGGACAACAGTTCACAATTGAACAGGAACCTTTATGGTTCTTGAATATGCCAGGACAAGAAGCTTTCAGGAGGTACTTGCTGGTTTTCAGCAGAGGTTTCCGGACAGGGCTCCTCCCACAAAAATGACCATTTTGAGGAACTACCGAAAGTTCAATGATCATGGCACTAGCCATAATCGAAACAAAGGCCATTCTGGTCACAAGAACTGGGAGAACGGCAGCTAATATCGAGCTTGTACGGGCTACGTTGCAGGAAAACCCAACTTTAAGTGCAAGACGCAATCCCACAGAAATCCCAAAGTCGACATTCAACAACATCACCAGAAAGGATTTGAATTGGGCATCCTTATTGCCTGCAGATACGACACAAGCTTTTGCCTGGAGATGCAGGAAGGCGAATGGACTTCTGCAATTGGCTGCTCCAACAACCATAATTTGTTTTTACCTTGTCATCGGGGATGAAGCATCATTTACGATGTGTGGGAAAGTATCTTCACGAAATGTATTTTGTTACGCCCCCAAAGGTGAACCTCCATTGGCACACTTACATCAGGCCCGACTCAAGACACAAAGTTTGTTTGGATTGGATTAAATGGACGTGGGCACCTAATTGGGCCATTCCTTTTTTAGGCAAATATCAATGGAGATGCCTATCTTCATATGCTCAATAAGCAGGTAGAGCCTTTCCTGGAACAGAATTTCATTCTCCAACAGAATGGAGCTTTTCAACGAGTATGGTCGGCCCAAGATGGAGCACCAGCCCATCGGCGCTTCATTGTTAGAGATCGCCTTCAAGAGCTTTTTCGGGGCAGAGTCATTGCTCTTGGACATAAAAGAGAATGGCCACCGAGATCGCCAAATCTAACACCGTGCGACTACTTTTTATGGGGTTATCAGAAGCCCCGTGTCTACCGCACCCCACCCGCAGATTTGCAAGATTTGCGACAGCGGTTAAGCCCGGTTCATACTTCATGCGAATGCGAAGCGAATTTCATGACGTCAACAATTGAAGTTTCATTGTGACGTTCTCCGTTACCATAACGAATTCGCTTCGCATTCGCATGAAGTATGAACCGGGCTTTAATCACCGAGGCGGAAGAGATCCCAAGAGATACAGGGCGTATCAAAAAAAACGCAACAAAATAATCATGTCGAATTTGGTCAAAATTGTGTTAGGTACATAAAAGTGCCTAGTATCATCTTAAAGCCACATATCTCCTCTTTCCAACGATAGGTCATTTGTTCACAGGCGGCAATGCTTGGCTGAACAGTCATTGTTTTTGCACAATGGGTCAAATTCAGCTTGGGACCAAGTTTTAGTGCAGTAAGCAATGATAAGTGGATGCAGTGCTATTGAAAGAAATTAAGTTAACACAAAACAGACGAAAAGTTAATACTCACAACGTTTGTCCTCATCTCATTGTGCAGTTTATTCAGCAATTATTACATCCCATGCCCCTGAACATGGCCCCCATTTCTTCACAATGAGATGAGGACAAACGTTGTGAGTATTAACTTTTCGTCTGTTTTGTGTTAACTTAATTTCTTTCAATAGCACTGCATCCACTTATCATTGCTTACTGCACTAAAACTTGGTCCCAAGCTGAATTTGACCCATTGTGCAAAAACAATGACTGTTCAGCCAAGCATTGCCGCCTGTGAACAAATGACCTATCGTTGGAAAGAGGAGATATGTGGCTTTAAGATGATACTAGGCACTTTTATGTACCTAACACAATTTTGACCAAATTCGACATGATTATTTTGTTGCGTTTTTTTTTATACGCCCTGTATAACACGAGCCATCTGAGATATGAGACGCCGTGCAGAACGCTGCATTGCAAACAACAAAGGCCAGTTTCAGTTTGACTTTGCTGCCTTTGGGAAAAAAACATTGTTAGAGCAGGAAAATGGTTTACTTCATACTTTTTACCATGCTGGGCGATACGACGATAAAATCGCGATGATGCGATATTCGCCGCCCAAAAATGGAAATCGGCTACATGTCTTTTTAAATCGAGATATCGCCGATATCGTTTTTAGAATCGGCGATTTTTTTCGGAACCCCTATTTTCCTTTAAAAAATCGGTGATACTTTCTTTTTACCAGCAAATTCGCTAAAATAAATGTCCTTGTAAAGCCACGTTTACACAGTCGATTGATGGGTGCATAAGATAATTGACCACTCGGTGATTCGTATACTGCGGGGTCCGGGGACGTTTTAAGAAAATCACATTGAACAAGTGATCCGATAGTCTACAAAAATGGTGTAATTTCTATTCTTGGTAGCACGCTAGAAAATGACATGTTCACCGCAATTGGACCAAATTATGCGATTGTATTGCAAAGAAGTTGTTTTCAAAACTTAACCACTGGTGTTACCCTTTGTGTTACCCCCCGTGTAATTTTCATAAAGTTAACACTAAAAACTTCTCAAAATGTGGTTTTGTGTCCACAGCCATATTTAAATCTATGCAGATTAGTGGGCGTATCCATTTCAACCATTCATTGAGAAATGCTTTTGTGCTTCTACTTGGGGCTGCTCGCCGGTGGTTCGTGCCTCCAACTGATAAGCTCTAAATATATCAACTGGTTCACGCGGCTTGACTGTTGGTATCTACACATTTCGCTGGTACCCGTCGATAGTCTAGCGGGCGGGCTGAACGCAACTTTGCCGTGAAAATCACCAGAAAAATTTGAGCAAGCAGAACAAATAACACAAAGGGGACACATAGCTGATTAAATACATCCATCGGTTGCCATACACCTCTTTGCATTACATTCGGTTAAATCCCCCTTCCCCTCAGAGCCACCACTGACTACATCTGAGATCAAGTTTATTTTGTGATAGTTAGACTTTAGCCCTCAATAGGTTCTCTGGCCAGGCATCGAGGGAGATAAGTTTGTGCATGAGCGTACCATCTTGTGCATTTTTCGGGGGTGATTTCTCCGATGTTGTTACGGGTTAACAAGTAGATCTCCAGACTTGGAGGGTTAACCCCTTCTTGCGATGCTGCAGCTGGTCTCATAATACGATGCTGTCATTGAGGAAGCCCAAGCATCCGTTTCACTCCCGATTTGAATGATGCATGCGCCATTTCAGTCGGGTTCAAGAATGGGATTATTAAGGAAGAAGCTTGATGACAAAGTTTTGTGCGTCCGGTGATAGTTGAGCTCTGATGTGTGGGCGAGCGTTATCATATATGAAGTAGATAGGCTCATCTTCAGGATATAACCTGCGGTACTCTTCAACTGTTGAGGCAAGGAAATCCTCAAAGGTAGCTCGAGTGACAGTTTCAGAAGAAATTCTGTGATTAACAAGTGCAACCTCATCGGATATAGCAAAGGTAATGTTGACGTTTTTACCACGCTGATGATGTACAACACGCCTCGCTGGTTCTCCACGAGGAGCTCTCCCCTGTGATCTGCGAGTCCATATGTTGTAACCAGTCTTGTCTATGTAGACATGCCCAATTACACCCTCGCGTAAGAACAAATTGCCACGGTAGTCTGGTTCCTAGAACAAAATATTCTGACTATTTCTGATGAATATATTAGGTCTGGTAGCCGCCAATGTCACGTAACGAAAATTCCCAGATTCTGGCCCTTTCCGAAAACGTCCGAGGTTTTCCGAACTTGTTTTCGGTAACATTCGGCTATTAACGTTGATGTTCGCAATAACAAAATATCTGTCAGGCCCGTTACAGATCCTGGAATTTGAATTCTCAATTATATATTATATAGTATTTTGTGGACTGGATATTGCAAGAATGTTAAAATTTGAATAATGCCACTGACGTCACTCGGACTAACACTGTACGTCATGATCTATTTTAAACCGCGGTAGCTGTCTGACCTAAGATTTAGACGTCGGGGAATCTTCCAGTCAGGGAACTAGACTATTGCCACGGTCGGTTTATGGATACCCTGCACGATATGGGGGAAAAGGGTACCCCCCCCCCCCCCCCCTTTTATCCCTATACCCTAAGCACACTCCAGATTATTGTTATCTAACACATCCCCCTAGATTTCTGAATAGAATTCCTGAGATTCCGGGAACACAATGACCAACACAAAAGAGGGGGGGGGGGGGTCTCTTTTCCCCCATATCGTGCTTCATATGGGTTTATGAGGAAGACGAGCCTCAAGTTGCTGCTTCATTTGTACAAGAGTCAGCAATGGATTTTGATCGAGAAGTCTCTCGAGTGTTGTACGCATGTCATCGTCGACTTTTCGATTGTTAGCATCACCTTTCGGAAGTTTGTCTCTGCGGCATTCACGTAGAAACGTCCCTATGATTGTTCTCTCGGACCAAGAAATTACGACGATATGCAAAATTAAGTTATATAAAGTTCTGGTGTCAAGTTGACCAGCTGGGCTGTGAAGTGGTCTTTGCTCTTTGCTCACCTGTCAATTGATCATTGGACACAAGGCTCCGTCGGACCACAACACCACTGCAGCCGCTGTCTCTGAGCACGGACACTTTCTGGGTGCCAATCTGTCCCTCTTTCACTGGCATTCCAGTGCGACGCTCTCGACAGGCAGCACTCATGATTGGCAGCTGATGTCCACATCTGAGTGTGACATGATCATCCTCTCTGCAACAATCACTCAAAGAAGGGAGTCTATGTGAAACCATAAATGCCACCGTTTCCCTACCTTTTGGGCAACCTGAACAATTACAGTCATGCTTATTTGTTAACTCACCTTGTGACCCTCTACTTCCATGGGACTGACCAACTCGAGGTTGGCCACGGATGTCACCGTTCTCTACCAGCATGCTCGACGCTTTCATTGGTGTTCCTCGGAAGAGACAATCCCTGGCCAGATGCCCCTTCTTCTTGCAGATAAAGCAAATCCTCTCTTGCATTGGCACAAAAGTGGATGGACGACTCTGGGTTGTGGAAAGCTTAAATGCCTCGGGCTTCTTGAAGCTTGTTGCTGGTTGTTGCCTCTTGATGTGTTGAGAAAACACTCCAAATGTTGTTCCCCGTGCCTCGATGAACTGTTCGGCTAACCTGGCCATTTTATCCAAATCTGTAGGTGAACGTTCTTTTAGAAAGATGGATAATTCGGGGTTACAACCATTAAGAAACTGTTCTCTTAAAATCAAACTCTTTAATCCCTCATAAGTTAAATCAATGTTGGCTAGATCTACCCACCTGTCAAAATCATTCTCCAGTCGAACTGCAAATTGTGTTAGACCTTCATCTTTTTCTGGTTTGGCTGTTCAAAACCCAACACGAAAACCATCTTCAGTTAAGAAAGCTCTGTTCAAGCAGTATAACTTAAGTGTATCATAGTCATTAACTAGGTCTTTGGGGACTCTGGTAGATACATACAAAGCCTTACCCGTCAGGAGTGCACATAAGTTAATGGCCCAAGTTCCAATTGGCCACTTCTGACAGAATGCATAACGTTCAAACCTTTGTAAATATGAATCAAGGTCATCCTTCCCATCCTGAAAACTAGGGAGTTTAGGCATCTTTGCCTGGGTTATTGTGGTCACCGTAGGTTTTACCTTCAGCCTCATTCACGATCATTCGCATCTCTAAGACCCCCTGCTCTTGGCTTTTCAAAGCCCTCAACTCCGCTCTTTCTTCCCTTGCCACCTGCTCCCTCTCTCTAATGAATTCCATTAACTCACCACCATGCAAGCCCATCTCTTTACCAACCTCTACCCACTTTTCCATGACTGCTCGCTGAGCTCCTAAACCAACTCCTACAAGCAACACGGCGAATAGCACGGTAAGTAGCATGCAAGGCGGCCAACGCAATGGGCGTGATGCAGGTGAGCTGTGACCAGATGCCGACATGAACCTGAATTAGAGAACGATCTCAACCCGAAAACTGTTACGAAATTCAAACTAAAATACTCAAAAACTATCAAGTTTTACATCTCGTTTCTATTTGAGCTGACAACAGTTTTGTTCTATTTTCCCAATTCCCGGACCAGCCCCCAAAATTGTAAGACTATTGTCAACGCAAACAAATAAACAAGGATTACTGGCTTCTGATAATTATCTTTATTAAAAATAATTAACCAATACTATGGTGGTCAATCACAACAAGGTTATTTCATGAATTTGGCACAAGAAATTGCATAAAGCTAATTAATGATTCTTACAAAATGTTATTTGCCTTGCAACAATTATATTAAACTTATAATTCGTCAAACAATCCACAAGGACAATAAACTTATGTTAGACACGAAGGTCTATCAAATGGGTTCCTTTCCACGATAGCACGTTTTTGGAAGGGTGTGCATGTCCACTACACACTTACTTTACACTATTCTTTACACCGTACACTACTTATTTGTAGATTCACAGTTTTATTTTACATCTACAAATTTAAATGGCTTTATGTTGCAAACTCGGCACACTTGGTACTTTCCTATCCAACAAATTAATACTAGCCAGTCTTGTTGTTTTAACAATACACTTTACCGCAAGTTTGCTTTTAATTCTGACATGCTGTGGTGAATACACACTATAATACACTTACGATACTCTCGGACCAAGAAATTACGACGATATGCAAAATTAAGTTTTATGAAGTTCTGGTGTCAAGTTGACCAGCTGGGCTGTGAAGTGGTCTCACCAATCGGCCCTCTGGCTTTCGGGGTAGTACCCATTGTCTCTACAGAGATAGCTGGTGCCATCCGCAGATCCTTTCAGACCAGTCACGGGTGTAAGAGACGAAATCCCTCGGCTGAAAACCCAGGATTGCTATCTGAAAATTGCAATTAAAATAACCGATCCCGAATAATAGTAGTCTTGTGATCGCAAATTATTTGGATAAAATAATGTACACAGGTGATGCAAGATTTTACAACAATAAGGACGGTAAGGCTTCAAACAGTACATGTATTTCAAGAAAGTAAATCACTCAAAAAAATAGGAGCACTATGAATTTAACCCACAGTTTTGCAGCGAGTCCTTCCGCTTCTGGTCAGCAGCTCACCAACAAAAACTGGAGACTGAATGCCCCGCTAGCAATGCTACAGTACACGGCTTCAAACTGCCTTGGCTAAGTTGCAACACAAGTGTCACCAAAGTCTGAATACTTTGGACACAAGTTAAAAGATGCAGCAGCAACAGCAGAGTTGAATCAACAACACTCAGTGAGCTCTCAAGGTAGAGTGGGTCCCCAGTCACACTGAACATACACACATACACATGCATACACACACAAGTAATCAAACACAAAGGAACTACACCCAAGTAAGGAATGTCTACTGCACACAGGTCCGATACAGGAATGCCCCTAACTAATTGAATATTCACAAGGGAAAGAAAAACATTTGCATTACAATCTCCAACTTGACTCCAAGGAGGGAAAAGAAGAGACACATCCAAAAATAAAAATAAATAAATCGAACTGACTGTTACATGGTCCAATATAAACACCACATGGTGTTAATTTAACACGACAGTTTTTGCAGTGTATGCGAAAATACATAGAAAAGAATTATATACGCCGAAAACATAGTTTTGGTATCTGAACCTATCAAATTGTGACTTTGGATGAATATCCAATGTCACATGACTTACTGAATGCATTATGGGAGCCCAAGATGGTCGCCAATTCAAAGCTCGGAATTCAAAGCTAGCCCTTGAATGCCGTCAATACAATATTTTGGTGACAAAAGTAATATTTTGGAGTAAAATTTCCCAAAAAATATGATTTTGTTTCCCTAAAGCTGACTGAAATATATGATATAGCGCCCCCAGTGGTGACCTTAGATAGTAAATTCGAAGGCGTTTGAATTAAAATTGTAGAAACTACGCTACAAATACTGGTTTTGACCAAACATTTCCAAAAATTTGTAATACGCCCTTTTGTGTTCACTGTAGTGCAACCAAGTGATTCCACGTTGTAATGTACGGTACCGGCCAACACATTTCTCTGCCATATTTAATGTGAATCGGCTAAATCACATGGAAATTATTGTTGGGTGGGGGGGGGGGGGGGGGGCTGCCCTGTCCTGAGAAATCCCCAAAGACCCGGCCCTGATAGGGTTGATATATTTATTTATATACTTATCATTGTTTCAGAATCATTTATAACATTTCGTCCCTATTGTGATTTATGTGAATCAATGGACGAAACTCTTTACTTTTTACGCAGTCGGCACTAGCAAACAGTGCCCTTTTAGCATCCGGAAGAATGCAATAAACTCCCCACAGCAAACAACACGATGAGATACTGCTCAGATAGTTGAAAACTGTGGCCCATGCTAGACATCTTAAGGCACCGTTCCAATGAACGCAAGGAACAATGAAGTCAATCGCACACGTGCTTCCTTGAATGTCAACGGCAATTATCCAAATGAAATGCCCGCGCTGTCCAGATTTTACGCTAAATGGCCCAATTATTCTATTGATTAAATATTGTGGTCGCTTTCGCCAGTTCTTCTTTGAAAGTGCATCTCACTATAAACATCTAACAAAAGAAAAACGGTGCACTAACAATAAACATCCATTGTTACTTGGCACTAAATCCATTGTTACTTGTTCACAGTGTCTTCTGCCAAACAAAATGACATAGCCTAAACTGAGAAATGAAACGATTATAAAGGCATAATGAACCACTTTACGAAATGCTTCAAGAAAGCTTCTGGCTTAATCGCATTATCTAACTACTTTTTTGTAATGACGCTACAATAATATGGTTTAGCTTGGAAGACAAAAATAGTAAAGTATTCCTTAAATACACTCTCAACATTTTCTGACTCTATGCACCAGAGATAGCTAACATTTGGTATTTGAAGTACTTGGAATAAGGCAAATGAGGAAAATTACACGAAGCTGTCTGTATATAAGATGTGTGTAAAATCGTGTACATGTTAAACAATTCTTTAAATGTTAAACAAACGCATTTTTGGGACAAATTTACCAAATCATGTCTTTATGGGAAAGGAATTAACATTCTTTGGACAAAACGCATTTTGTAATTGAGAGAGGCAGCTGTAATCCACATTTAATCATAAGTAGGGAAAACAGCAGTTGTGTTCCTGTTCAAGTAAAGTTAAGTGACAAAAGTGACCAAATTGAGGCGTTCAAAGACATCAAATGGTTTGTTGTCAAAGATTATTTAACGGCTTACAAATTACTTTACTTCCTTGGATGACAGAATCACAGATACAGGGGAAAGCCATCAGAAAAAAAAACGTGGATGGTCATGGGTTATGGTTCTGCACAATTATAATTATACAGGGTGCAAAAAAATAAAACGATTTCAAAACACAAGTGGAGCTATAATCCATATTTTAGTGTAATCTCTGTCTAGAGCCAATACAAGGCCGGTGTTTATATCAGGTGTCCTTGCTGGGCAATAAACAACTGAGAATATTTTATTCCTCCTGGACAGGATGCTAGTCCATTGCAGGTTCCTCCCGAACTCTCGCTGATACCCACTTCATGCCCCCTTGGCGGAGAGAAGGAATTATTATAAATAGTTTTGCTAAAAGACACTGGTGCAATTTATGGCCAAGCAGAAATTCGAACCCACCTTATGATAACTCATCAGCCTTTGCAGGACTAGGGTCTGGTTCGCTGGACCGCTCTGCCACAACACTACGCAATTCAGGCCATACCAGGCGTATTCGAAAACGCGTTCTAGTGTTGAATGAACACGCGGAAATAGGCCCTTTTCCAAACCCTGGCTTCGACTTGGGCTTCGGTTTCGCGTAATTTTATGTCCCCAGATTTAGCAAGATCGGGGACACTGTTTTTGCTGCATGTACATCAAAGTCTTTTGTTTTAACCCAAAGCCAAATCCTATTTCCTGGGGAATAGTTGGAGACGAAGCCGAAGCCCAAGCCCAAGCCAGCGTTTGAGAAATGCCCAATATAGTTTCGAATGACGAGAACCAACACGCGAAGTCGCGAACGTGTTTGCGAATAGTATTTCCGCTCCCCATTTATTGGGGAGTAGATTATACATGCACAGGGAAGGACTTTTGAAACATGTTTTATTGATCTAATGAAAATTTATCATAAAAATTATTCAAGAATAATTGAAGCAACAACATCTTAGTGTATGAAAACTTTCAACCACAACTGTAAATCGCATTTATAACTAAGTCACTGTAAAAAATAAAACCGTATTTTTACGGGGGGGGGGGGGAGTTCCTAGCAGTCGGGACGCCAGGAATATCCTGTAAGAAACGGTGGTCATATTATAACGGGACGGACTGTTTTATGACGACATTCGAATACTTTTGGTTTACTGTCGTAAAAAGACAGCAATTATACTGTAATTAAGCCAGGTTGCCAGAAAGTAACTGCATCTGATAAAGTAGTTGTTGCTGCGAAAGCTTGCACATTTTAACAAAGTTACTAAAGTACGGAGCTCTAGAAGTGCCATCCGACTTGTTGAGATCCTGACATATTAATCTCGGGATGACGACACATTACAAACAAGAGGACGACATCCTTAGAACATTTATCACGGAATGACGACATCCTGAAAGTAGGATGACGATATCCTGATATGATTTATCATGGGATGGCGACATCCTGAACGTGGGATGACGAAATACCCAGATAATTTATTGTGGGATGACGACATTCTGATAGACGGAAGTCGACATGATTCTTTCATTCAAAAAATATATGAAAGCTTACACGATACTGTGCACGATAATGTACGGAACTAATAAATTATCTCAGGATACCGACTTCCTGCTGCCAGGATGTCGTCATCCGGTGATAAATTATCAGAGGATGTCGTCATCTTGCCTGTAATGTCCTCATTCTGAGATAAAATATGTCAGGATCTCGACAAGTCGGATGGCACTTCCAGAGCTCCGTACTAAAGTGCTACATAACTTGTTCATTACAAATTTACAGAAATGAATGAAGTGGGAACCAGACTAAATATAAATCACTTATTACACATGACGGGTGTACAAAAAGTGTCAAATGCCACGAGAACCTACTAAACACTACAAACTGGATATTGTCGTGATTTACCTTTTTCCGCCAAAATGAAGTCATGGTTTCCAATGAACAAGTTCAGTATTTTGGAATATGTAATTTTTGAAAGATGTAATGCGATTCTTCACCTATATTTGCAAAAACTCTCAATTTTATTGTGGAATTGTTTGAATAATTACACACTATAGTCAAGAAAGTGTGTTTTTGGACTACACACCACAATTTAACATGAATTCTGTGAACAGAAATTTCTTCAGGTTTGATTGGTCAGTTGCTGCGTAATGAGATTCGTGTAGAACAGTAAATTATCTCTAAATACACAACACTTCGTTGGTTTTGCTGTATATTTACAGCAAATGTGTTGTATTTTGACAAAGTGGTCTTGTAAAGTTATATCCTCTATTTTCTAGCTCACAGTATCGCAATTTTACCTCTAAAGTCCGTTAAACTAAAATAGGGCAATTGTTTTTTTACAGGGAAAAAAACCGTTATTTTACGAATTCTTCTTTTTACAGTGTACTCACTGGTCATGTTTATATGCGGCTTTGTCTCTGTCAGTGACTTATCAGTAATGGATCAATATTTTGTTTTTAACACGGCCATTAGAGTCGGCACTTGAAAACCCATTTTCCCGTTTCCACGATACACTTAATGTCAAATTCAGGTAGAGCTTGGAATGTGCACGGCTAAAGTGAACGTCAACACGCGTCCACGATTTTTTTTTATCGTCTAAATTTTCATGTTCTGCCATTCCAAGATACTATGGGCGTATTCCTCAGGAGAATTTCGATGATATATTCGTCGGACTCTATAGTCGGAGTAGTCCATATGATCATCCCAACCCTCCCCTCACTCCACCCCATCCCCACACTGCAAAAACGGTGGTGTTAATCTAACACCATGATGTTTATATTGGGCGAGTGGTCCAATATAAACACCACATTGTATTAATTTAACACCACAGCTTTTGCAGTGCATGCAATGCCATATAACATAAGTTGTTTTCAAAATAGAATGAGTTTGCAAACATGTTTAAATACTCAACATGTTTAGTGTGGTGCCGGATAGTGTTTAGCCATTGAACATTGATGTTTAGGAATTAGATACGTATTGATGTTTAGCTTCTAAATATGTTTACCAGTTGATAGCAAGGTTTGTGTTCAATTGCTAAACACAGTTTTTAGAGTGAAATGAGTGAGTGCCTATGTCCGTGGATAATGATGGATTTAAATGCACTTTTTACATGCGCTCGCGAATTAACTCCTCCAAATGACACCGGATGGACTATACACACATTTTGCTCGTGCACAAGGTGAGCTGACCCACATGCAGTAACCAGAAACACAAGAACAAATATCGACGGACTGAAGGTCTTGAAATAGCTCGGCGTCCGAATGTGATTAGCGGGAAACAGGGCGCGACATCTCAGCCACGTCTCTCGGCGGACCTAATGAAATTACACCGTTCAGAAAATGAAAATAATATCATTTGACGCGGTAACAATTAGGTTGACTACGGTGGCCTAGGGTGATTTATCGGCCCCGGCAGGATGAGTTGCCGGCCTGGGAGAATGACGAAATCAAATCGAATCAGTTTAATACGAAACGACCTGGGCTAACCATAAAGGCACGAACGGTTCCAATCTTTGTGGGAGCTGCAACTTAAAGATGCTGCGTCCGTGCTTTTTGGGTGTGACACCCCGCAAAATAAATGTTCAAAATGAATTGCTAATTTGTTAGCATTAGATAAGTTATGAGCTTTCCAATGTGACATTGGACAAAAATCCCACCCTGATAGGTAACCCGACTTCGTAATTCTTACAGTGTTAAAGGTAGTATACATCATTTGCTTTTGCTGTAATTTTCAGAGATAAATGGATTTGGGGTTTAGTATTTTATAGCGTGCTAGCAAATATTGCACTGTTAAAACGCTGTTTAAACTTTTTAAACAACCTGGGTTGTTCATGTGCCCTGCTTAAACAACCAGTAAAGTTGTTTAAGCAGGGCACATGAACAACCTGGTTGTTTAACTTGTTTAAACAACTTTTTAAACAGCGTTTTAACAGTGTGTAACACTGACCTGTTTAAAGTTTTGTGTGCACAGATGCTGGGAAAACAGAGAAAAACAAATTCTGTTGTAGTAGTCTGGTTCCCTGACCATACTTTTAGACAAAACGGAGCAATTAAGAGAGTCAGGGAATTATTAGATCTGGGGAACTACGATTGTCTTCAAGACAATCGCTGGAAAACGATATAAATTTCCACTTTTCTTTAAAAAGGCAGCACACCAGGTGCCACGAGACTGTACTTACAGTCTAGCACGGTATTTCGTAATAATTCGATACCCAGCACGATATGGGGCCTTTTTTTGTTATGTCTCTATACCCTTAACACACTCCAGAATATTTTACCTAACACCCCCTAGATTTCTGAAAAGAATTCCTGAGATTCCGGGAACACAGTGACCAACACAAAAGAGGGGGGTTCCCTTTGCCCCCATATCGCGCTTGATATGAATAATTCGGTAGTTTTATTCTTTGATGTTTGCAGTGTTGTATACTACCTTTAATGTTTCGCCATATCTTCACGCGTAGCACATAAAAACGGAAGACCAAGAGTGTAGTAATTTTTCTCGTTCAAAAATACAGCACAAAGCGGGGAAAACCGTGGAACTGAATTGTCAGTCCGAGCACGAACCGTAGCAGCTGGAGTGTTCCTGCAAAAATGCCAGAAATGTGTTTTTAATGCAAGTTCACCCCGAACAAGGCTGAAAGCCACTCGAGGTACGGAGCTACAAAAAGAAAAGGAAGCAAAACAAGACATTTATATTCCTCTTGGAGCAGAAAAAGGTCATACGATGAAGGCAAACATGCACCAGGTAAAGAATTCCACAGAGAAACAGAACGAGGGAAAAAGCTACTGGCATAGCTTTTTGTTCTACATCTATCTACAGCTGTAGAGTATATTGGTGGAAACACGCGGAAAGCCGAGTTTCACGATCAAACGCACTGGAGGAACCAAGCCGGACAAGCTGGTGGAACATTTACCGTGAAAATATTTGTAGAACAGACTTAGAGTGAGAGAGTGATTGTAAGGATGAGCCCGACTCTTCTCCAACCAAATTGACAGTGCGCTTCTGTACTCTAAATAAAGTGCAAGAAACACCAGAATGGGAGGACGTATAAGGTAAAGGATAGCATTTTGAGGTAGATACTTCCGACCTCGATAAAAACAACCGACTCGCATTGAAGCGCCCTCAGCAATACCTGAGATACCTGGAGGCCTTGCAAGCGGTCATTGGTTCCAAAACACTGACTGGTAGTCCTTCATACGAAATAAAACTTTGACGTAGATAATATTGGTTGCCATTCCCTAAACACACACATACACCATGTGTTTTTAACACTGCTACGGATATCAGGGGTGGGTAAGCAATGATTGTGCTGCTGATTACATCACAGCCACAGGGGATGGTCAGAGAAACGCCAGATGTATATGACTTTTATATGTCCCAAATCTTGATAGATGACTATAACACATAAAAAACATAGCAAACGCCCTATTTCTTGGGCATTCGGCATTTACCGTTGCTTGAGAACCATTTCTTAAAATTTTCCTATTTTGATTTTATGTGAACCTTTAGAGATACCTTGGAAGTGGCCATTGGCAAAGCTATCACAAGTCAATCACAAGTTAGTCACAAGTCAATCAAAAGTTTGTCACAAGTCAATCACAGGTTGGTCACAAGTCAATCACAAGTTAGTCACAAGTCACCTCACAAGTCTGGTCTCAAGTCAAGTCACAAGCTATTCAAATGAACCGTGACTAAAGCATTCCTGTGTCATTGTTCATCTGCTGTTCATCTCTGTTCTGATTAACATCATCTGCCGTAGCTTGAGATTGCTTGTGATTGACTTGTAATTGACGTGATGACAGCTCTGGATATTGGCAGTATACCATTTGGATTGTAGTTAAACCCTTTGCCTGATGAAAAGATTTTGTTTCAATTTTGTCATCAAATGATACGTAAGGAATGTAATTGATTTAAAGAGAGTAAAGAACGAAATTTGACAAGGGCGGGACTTCAAGTTTAGTTCATTTTGTTTAAATTGGTTTAACCGCAAAGCAAAATCACAGTATTTTGCCAAACATGCTCATTTAGTAGGAATGAGCAAAGGGCCAAGTTTTGTCATGCCATCACGACTCCTGTTTTGTCATAAACTTTGATTCAAAATGTTCGTAGCAGTCCTGATTTACGCCACAAGCACTAATGCATACAGCAGACAAGAAAGCAGAGTTGGAGTCGAGTCCCTGCAAGTACTTTCACAAGTACTTTCGCAAGCCCAGTCAGAAGTCCTTTCATAAAGCCGGTCACAAGTAGTAACTGGATGAACAATGACAAAGAAATGCCTTTGTCAAATCTCATTTGAATAGCTTGTGATTGGGATTAGGACTAGAGGTCTTGCGATGGACTTGCAGGGACTTGCAGGGACTTATGATGGACTCGACTACATCTCTGCAAGAAAAAGTGCAGTCATCGCGAATATAGTGTTAATTTAAAAACAGGTGGAACACACACACAGACGTGTTTCCATTAGTATTGTCACTTCATTACAGAAGCTCTTTATACAGAGACAATAATATGACGTATATAGCCTGCAGATGTACAGAGTCAACAATCCTACATAAAAACTGTTGAATATGTCTTCTTATCCTGATTGGTGCTTTCCACAATGGCTCAGCTTCCAGGAAAATTTAAAGGAAACGGGGAAAGTAATTTCAGTTTTACAAAACCCCATTCCCCCAACATTCAGTATGGGGAATACCCATGCAATCAGGTACGGTGAAAAAAGGACCGTCAACATATTGAACGGGGGGGGGGGGGGGGGGGGGGTCAATGATGGTTGAAGTATACAAGGATACCACGCAACGTGATTGTCCCCGCTGTTGGTTTCAGACCAGAGAGGGGTCTCAATGCACCTGCTATATACGTTGTAGAATAGAGCCTCTTGGGATTCCGTATTGGGAATTAAAACATTTCAGTTCCTTCCTATAATTTGAGACTTAAATCGAATTTCCCTTACAAAAATCTCCCATGGGATCCTATGGGAATCCCATGGGAAGTTCATGGGAAGTCATGGGAAATTCTAAGGATATCCAGACACACCATGGAACCCAGTGAGAATCATAAGGAAATTTCCCATGGGATTCCCCATCGGGTTTTACATGGGAGATTTGTGTAAGGGTTGTGATGGGCCAATTGTAACCGTACATATGTACCTTCATAGGCAAATGCGATTACCTAATACCCTTAACACAATTATTGCATAGTACCGGTAATTAAAAAAATTCTCACTTTGTCGAAATTTTACAAATACTCTAACAAATACTCGTCGGTCATGCAATTTACAAATTGATGCACACTGAGAATTAATCGATCACCATTTTTGCCAACATTTGTCTTCCATGTACCCTGTGCTTTGTATTATTTTGATGCCTTTAATGCCGTTCGGCGCTTTGTGCAGATGTTGTTTGCAACTCATTGACATCTTCACGTGCTTCTTACGCATACTTTTATAACTATCGGCCCACCATATAGGGCCAAAATATTTTCATTTACTTCGAAAATACAGCTACGAGTTTCACTCTATCGCCAGCTACATGTAGTTTATTCCTTGGCAATGTCTGTTTTTAGAGGCATTTGATATCTATGATACGAGCCGAGGGGCATGACATATACCTCGGGCACCACTTACCAGCTCGCATCTCGCCAGCACCGATTAGATTTCCGGAAAACAAATGTGTCTGTGGCGTCAGTTTCTCCGACCCCTAAGTCATCATTCACTGCAGGAGAAGTTACATTTTACCCCGGAGACACCATTTATGAAATGGCTCCCCTTTCTTGCCTTACCGCTACACTGTTTTGGAACATTGTAAATATTATTAATGGGAATCGGGTTACCACAGTGCGTGAATTAATCAGGGTTTTCACTTTAGACCGTGTTCTCGGAGAGCGACTGTCACATTTATGTCAAGTATTTCGAAATTACAATGGATTGGAATTGCTTGGCTTAAAAGCGGTCGCGTTGAAATCCGACCATGAAAATCAAATATTCTATAAAAGAAATAAAACAAGCAATGAAAACTACGTGCCTTTTTTGCTTAAGTTGTTCGAGACTTCCAGACTTATCACGTCAAACCATAAATCAAAAGAGCCAGTATAAGCGTCTGTTATGCTCTAAACTTACCCAGTTAAGGTACATCTCCTAAACACATCCCCAAAAGCTACACAAATTGTCCAATGCTATGCACAAGAGATAACTCAAATCTGGTATTTGATGTACTTGAGGGATAAATGCTAGCCAAGGAAGGAGGGGTGGGGGTTAAGTACCGTGCACCAGTCTCTCGTCTCTTTTTGTTGTTGTCAGTCTCTTTTTGCTGAAATTTAAAAATGTTTTATCCTTTTTCACTGCCATTCGTTTGTATTATTTAAGTTATGTAATTTATATAATGTAAAGTTTCTATTTTAAGCTATTGTTATTTTTAAGGTTTTCATTGTGCTGATTGCTGTTTTTACTGTTTTATTGTATCGCTTTTACACCAGAAAACGAACATCATGTCTGTTTTAACTTACATGACTAATACAATATGAATTGAATTGAATGAATTGAATTCTGTTGATTTGAATCATCTCAAGTATCTGATATTAGCTGTCCTTTGCTCATGGATCGGACAAGTTTTAGAGTGTGGTACTACATGTATAATGCTCAATAAACCTAGCTCTGTCTTCTTTTGGGCGTTCCATACAAATCAGATGTAATCCTCAAGAAATACAATTTTAAGGTAATGTGTAACACTTGCAAACATAAAAAGCATATAGGCCTAGTGAAATATTATGAAATACCTTTTTTTTACTGTGAAGTCATGGCACCTGCATGGTGTATTGTCTTTTTGAATCCAGCGATAGTGGGCCGACTATCATAAAAAAATTGTTCCCCGACCTGATAATTCCCTGACGTCTAGAAATGTTTCTTTGTTTTGTCTGAAGTAGGTTCAGTGAACCAGACTAAGTTGATTTCTCAGCATCTATGCACAGAAAACTTTAACCCCCAAATCCATTCATTTCTGAAAATTACAGCAAAAGCAAATGTTGTATGCTAACTTTAAGGGTCAGTCTTTGTTTTAGCTACCAAAAACAGTCTGTAAAGTGTCCACATCATTTCTAACTTTGTCTAGTGAGTATGCATCAGTAGCACAGCGAGAAATGTTTCATTGGGGGCTGTTATTAACAAATGGTGTTGTGTGTAAATCCCGCCCCCACTACATACACCGTGTATCCCACTGGCTGTGTTTTTCTTTAATCGTACTCCCACGTCATTTTCCTTCTTTTTTCTTTATTTTTTTTTGGGGGGGAGGAGGAAGGGGATAGGGAATTTGACCCTCCGTCGCTAGGCCACAACATGGTACAGAACTCCAGTTTGCCAAGAACTAATACTATATTCTTAAACGTCTACCGTACGGCGAGGCCAACGGCTATAGCTGCCTAGACCGTAGACGCGTGACAGAGTCCCTTTAAAACAAAATTGCCTGCTGTCATTGATTCCGTCGCATCGCTGATGGCGGTACAACTAAGGAGTGAGAAGCTAATAGCTAGTAAAGTATTTACTAATATGCTACCGGCAGCCCACCCAATCAGTGATAGATCCAACTCAAAAACCTCCTAACTTCGCTTGAAATGACGTCGTCCAGATTGCACTGACATTGTAGAGTCGCTGGATTCTTTAGAAGGCGTTTGGACAAGTTAATGGCGGGGGGATTGATTAAAACGAAAAGAAGTATAGTTTGACCTTTTCTCAAACGCAGACACTCCTGCCTGTGGTTCCATTCCAAAGAATGATATAAATATTGATTGACGATCTATCAATAAGCTTTCTCAAAAACCGTTTTTATAATTGATGGGCTATTGGTCTTCGTAGTACAACAAACCCGGTCTACGGTTGCACTTTCGAATCAGTAGTGGTAAACTGCACCGGACAAATCGAAGGAGATTTTAACTGACGTATGAACACACTGTATGAAACCACAAGGCTGACTTCCGACACAAACTGGATGACCACACGATTTTTGTGCGGCACGTTGGCTCTTGGCTGTATAGAGCTCAGGCTGTAGGCCTATACACTTAGGGCTCGGGGTAGGCCTACAGGGTTTGGGCCACATTGAGATATAGGACTAGCCACATTTCGATAAGAGTCCAGACTACATTAAGGGTTCGGGGTACATTTAGGGCTGGGGTCTGGGCTAGGGTTCTGACTGCATTTAGAGCTAGGGCTACATTAGGTACAGGGTTTGGGTTACAATTAGGGCTCGGACTACATGCAGGTCTCAGGCAACATTTAGGGCTCGGAGTACGTGGTTTTGGGCCACATTGAGATACAGGGTACTAGCCACATTTAGATAAGGGTCCGGGCTACATTTAGGGTTCGGGCTACATTTAGGGCTAGGGCTACATTTAGGTACAGGGTTTGGGCTACAGTTAGGTCTCGGACTACATTTAGGTCTCAGGCTACGTTTAGGGTTTGGGGTACAGGGTTTGCGCCACACTGAGATACAGGGTGCTGGCCAAATTTAGATAAGGGTTCGGGCTACATTTCGGGTTCGGGCTACATTTAGGGTTCGGGCTACATTTAGGGCTCGGGTTACGTGGTTTTAGGCCACATTGAGATACAGGGTACTAGCCACATTTAGATACGGTTCCGGGCTACATTTAGGGTTCGGGCTACATTTAGGGTTCGGGCTACATTTAGGGCTAGGGCTACATTTAGGTCTCGGACTACATTTAAGTCTCATGCTACATTTAGGGTTTGGGGTACAGGGTTTGCGCCACACTGAGATACAGGGTACTAGCCAAATTTAGATAAGGGTTCGGGCTACATTTAGGGTTCGGGCTACATTTAGGGTTCGGGCTACATTTAGGGTTCGGGCTACATTTAGGTCTCAGGCTACATTTAGGGTTTGGGTTACATTAAGAAACAGAGAGGTAGGGCTACATTTTTTGAGCTCGGGGTGCATGTAGGGCTCGGGCTTCATTTAATGTGCGGGCTACATTTAGGCCTAGTGTGCGGGCTACATTTAGGTACAAGGTTGGGGCTACATTCAAGGCTCGGACTATATTTAGGTCTCTGGATATATTTGGGTACCGCACAGACGATCAGTTAGGGTCCAATCTCTGGGGCAATTGTCCCTTGTCCACAAAGCATAGAGCCAGAAGATTTTTTTTTATTGAGAAACACATTTCCACTTCATTTGGAATTATTGCCAATTTAACCAGGCTTCCTTGCTTTTGACCACAATTTGTTAACGACCACTTTGTTTGCTAATAGCAAGTGCTTGATCGATTGAATGGGTGTTGAGGTCAGATTTTACAATAGTATCTTAGATATATCTGATGTACGCTGTGCAGTTTCAATGAATTCAATTTTGTAAATTGCTTTGTAAAACGTTGACTGCACAATGTTGGTATCTGCCAAGAGATAGGAACGTTGTCGCCCACTCGGTACATGTGATCCATATTTTGTCCACGAGGTTTTCAGTCTCTGTCTAATCTATCCTGATCAATGCAACACAACTCTTGGGGCATGGTCAATCTTTATAAGTCCATTTGCAACCGATTCAAGTCGAATGAAAGGCTCGATCCGCCCCTGCAATGTATATTTGTTAAAATTTAGATGCATGTACCAGTATTAGGGTTTAAAAAATAACGGGATATAGCGCTCATTTTACGGTGATTATAATACTTTTCGAGAGTTGAATTGAAAAGAGCAGTATTTATGGATCGTTTACCATTTGTCAATGAAAGGAAAATACATGCTCTTTTAATTCATATATGTTGTTAAACGTAAAAAAGAAAATTCCAATTTGGCATGGGCGTAAATCCAAGGGGAATGGGGGGTATATATCCCCCACACTTTTTGACCAGAGGTGATGGGCCATTGGATCATCCCCCTCCCCAGATTTGTGTTTTGAGAAATTAAAATATAATGTTGATTTCGAGGTTATTTTGTAACTTTCCAACAGTCAAAATGTATAAAAAACGGAACACAAACAGTACAAAAGCTTTGCTACCGAGGTTATGGGAGACCCATCGGCAGCCTGATGGAGTACAGGTGACCAGATGTCGCTGATGTGAAAACCGATGTCTTGGGGAGGGTGTCGTGGCGGCTGATCTCGATGGCTGATCTCTAACGCGGTGCCAGTGGTTGATGGATACGATGAGTGTAGCTTGGTTCCAGTGGATGCGGTAGTCTTGTTCGCGAGAGTGCTTGATGATGGCTGACTTGTCAGTTTCTCCTCCCTTGCAATATGCTTGATGTTCCTTGAGGGGGGTGCTGAAGTTTTTGCCTGTTTTGCCAATGTATATCTTGTTGTATTCACAAGGTATTGGTAGACTCCTACCTTGGATGAGATGTTTTGTTTGTCCTTGTGGGTCTGTAGATGGGTTTGGATCTTGTTGGGGCTGTGTACCGAGCCTTGGTGTTGGCTGAGCTGAATAGGATAGCAATACACAACCCCTCCCACAAGCTTCAACGAATCTTCGTGGAGGTCAAAGGTTGCAACATTTAGCGTCGTCGCTACGCGGCGGTTATTCTGAATTTACAGTCATGTTTTCAATTAGCTTGAATGCTCAAAATGTGGTTAAAAACGTAGTATACTGTTCATCGGTTGCTGTAAGGAAAAGTAACATAATTTTGCTGGCATTTCTATAGTAACTTGTCCCATATTTCATACAGAGGTTTTTGTAAAACGGTTTTTGTAAAACTTTCTCTTCAAAGAGTCCAAACCGTTAAAGCCATGCATTTGTATGGTCCGTGGAAGCTTCAACCAGACTTTGCCTATATTTAGGCAAATCGGGTCCTTGCGTTGACGAAGCAATTGAATGCCCTATACAATTATGTCAGAAATAATAATGGTTAGGAAGACTGAAGTGCTGGCCAACTGGGGTCTCTAGTTTGTAAGTGTTCACGGTAGATCTGTGACCATTTGTGGTCTTCCAACATTCTGTATACGGCAAACTCTGCAAAAAATAAGACATATAGCGTTTACAAATACAAACATTACGGTTGTAACGGGGTTTCTAGAAATTCTCCCACATGCATAATGAACCCTTTCAAATCGGCTGTTGCTTCCCCATCAACCACCACACACACACACACCCAAAAACGCTCCAATATTTGTTGTGTAATTTTGTAAATGCCTCGTTAACCTCACTCAATAGCAGTGGAAACCTCGTCGTCGTTGCTCCAACACGATTTCACATTGTTGAAACTGTGGCATATGTCGAGTAATCGATATGCATTCATTTTCGCGCGCTTTTCTCTGGCGGAACGCGGGTCTTTGCTCAAATTGACAAATAATAATCTTTGGCTGTAGAACGGACAACCCTACCTGAAAAACAAACTAGCGACATAAATTTAATATTGACCACACGAGGAGATAATAAATTGCCATGACAAAGCACACACCGACATAACATTCTTCATGTTACGGGCTGTTAACTTTGCCAAATGAAAGACATGCGACTGAAATTAGCACCAAATTGTATATTTTTGTCGTTTTTAGAACATCAAGACTAGGGGCCAATTTCATAGAGCTGCTTAAGCACAACATTTGCTTAAGTACAAAAAACCTTGCTTCGTAAAATCGGTTTACCAGCCAGAAAAACTTATTCTAAGTAATCAACAGCTAAATATCAGTCACAAGCAATATGCATCACATGGTGTTTTTTGCGGATAATCTGATTTTATTGAGCAAGTTTTTTTTGTGATTCAGCATTTTTTTGGGCTTAAGCAGCTCTGTGAAGTTGGCCCCGTATCATTCGTAGGCATAATGTTTGATAGCGGACTTGGCAGAAATAATTCGATGCGTCAGTTTACAAAGTTGATTGTTTTAAGGGAAATTTGTTTTTTCCTAAATCGGTCTTTTTAAAACTATTTCGTGTTTGTTGGGGTGTTTGTTTGTTTGTTTGTTTTGGAGTTTGGGGCTTTTGGGGGTTTTAATCAAGGGAAAACAAAGCAGAAAATTTAAATGTTGCAAATTGGTGCCCGAAATAACATTAAACAAATTGACTTCAACTTCCAATTGGTCGATGACGCACACTGCTACATGTATCTGGTAAAGACAAAATTAGCAACAAAGATATATTTTTGTTTCATGCCTTTTTCAAAAAGGGAGCCAGGAGTCTATTTTCTTACTGATATTTTTAGATTCTGCCAGGCAATATAATGCAAAAACTGTGGTATTAAATTTAACACCATGTGGTGTTTATATTGGCCCACTCGCCCAATATAAACACCACATGGTGTTCTTTTTGTTGTTTTTTATGCAAATCGCCTATCACAAGCCCTAGGGCACTCAAGGTGTGGGCTACTTAGGAATATGTGGAAGAACCAGCCCCTCGCACTAAAACAAGATGAGGCTTGGGCGACCTAGGGAGCAGTGTTAGATTAACACCACATTTTTTGCAGTGTAATTTTCAAAATGCACCCATCCTTTCAAGATGGTAGCCGCTGGAAGTGGAGCCCAACAAATCCATTCAATTTTTATTTTTTATTTTAGTTATTTTAATTCTTTCTAGTAATGAAATAGTTGATTCCTCAAAAGCGCATGTCGCACTGTCGCTCAAACGCTAAAAGAAACCTGCAGGAAGTCGACCAAGAAATTTCAGTTTTAGAAATAGAACAATAGAAATGAATTTCCTCTCTACATTTGTGTATGGATTTTATTTTTGCAGCAAAGCCAAACATTATTTTGACCAGGCAGTCTTTCAAAAGTATAGACCTTTCATTGGTTGTCGTTTCAGTGGTGCTAATAGAGGAATCCCACAACGACGAGTTTAGCGCCGATCTGCGCACTTCCGCGTTTGAAAACGAGGATCTCAATGTCACAGTATACAAATAATGAATGTTTATGAGTGCGATGGTAAGAATAATTTTATGAGGTGACAGATTGAATGTTCCATTCCACGAGGTGAAGCCGAGTGGAATGGGACATTCCATCTGTCACCGAATGAAATTATTCTTACCATTGCACGAATGTGAAACATTCATTATTTGTTTTATACAACGCCTGAATAAATCCGACAGATTCCATGCATGGATTTCTTGGTGTACAACGTGCCGTTTACCTTCTCAGTCCCGCATAAAATCGCGACAAAAAGTGGTCTAGTTCCGAATCAGTTAAAGCTTTATTGTTGTTCCTGCGTGTCTTGCAAATTCCTCTAATCGTTTGACTGCATATTTCATTTGTCTCTTTGTGTTAGCAGCGTCAGCATCGCCTACGAGTTCCAATATTTCGTCGTCTATTAGGAAAACAAACCGCGGTTCGGAAACACCGTCCGCCATTTTGTGTGAATGACAGCCTAGACTGGTTCCCGGTCCCCGTATGTATATAATATACATTTGAAGTCCGATGGACAACGGAGGGACCGGGAACCAGTCCAATGACAGCCGTGTTGTAGCGGCAGGGAAGTTCTATCAAACGCGTTACCGATAGAAAAATGTGATAGAACGCTTTTTGGCGGTGCGGGTTCGCATAGCTCGATGGGACGAATAATTCAATGCACGTGATCGACGATCCACCAATCGGATGGCTGGGATTTATTCAGGTGTTGTATAATAAACATTATGCTGATCGTGCGCCTGTGCTGCCTGTGGCCTGATTAATTCATGCATGAATGAATGTGCTGAAAAGCGTTGTTTTGTTTGCCACTGCCATTCTCGCTTTCAACCCGGAAGTGCGCAGAAGGAGCTAATGTGAAATTCCTCTATAAAGCGCTTGTTGATGTAAACCAATCAAGCATGCTGCTTGTGGTTTAGCCTGCTCCGTACGATACGTGTATACGGTGACCACTCGAAGTGGTTTTGTTTATATTTTACAATCACGTAAGTGAAAACATTTATATAGGTGGGCTAGAACGTTTAACATAATGTCTTTATTTAAACTTAGCTTTAGGAGTCCGTGGCTAGACTTGTCAATAATAGAGAGCTTTCGTTTTCGACGACGGTGGGTTCTGCAATGGTAAAAATTATGACCATGACCGTCCGGTGTACAAATTTTCCGTTATGCGGGTGACTCATTTCGATTTGCAGGACGACGAACTTTAAGTTGATCATATGACCAATAGTTCGTCATTGCTTTCCAAAATGGCGAATCTTCACCTAGTCAGAGAAGCTTTAGTCTTAAGTTATTGTTGAGATATCATCAATGAAGAGGAATTTATGCTGCTGTATGATTTTATTACAAGCCCACCAATCTTTCTAACAATACTTTCTAACATCTTCGTCGCATCCATTTTTTGCTTGGTATAAATACGTCAAAATACGTCCAAAATACGTCAAAAGTAAGGGTCAATATTCAAATGTATAAATATTTATTAGTAGTTTTAACCAAATGTTGTCGTTTTCAGCACAACGCAGATTCACCCCCATAGTACCGTCGTAGAAATTGGAGGACGACGAAACCTCAAAGTCGACGCATGCGCAGATGACTCGTGGTGTAATTTTCACCGTCGCAGAACCAACCGTCGTCCAAAACGAAAGCTCACTACTGTTTGTTAACAAGACGCCAGACTTGCATGTATTCAATTCCATCTGGTCAGGTGTCTCCTTGGGAGTTCCACGTTGTCACTTGATTTGACCGTCAGTTTGGCAAACGAAAATGTATCACTTCTTGCGTTTCCATGCTCTCAGCAGGCGCATCTGCCTTACAATATTGATCGATAAACATGTGTTAAAAATGAGAGTACACTTTTCTACTTACATCACACTGCATTTCATCAAATTGAATTGATTTAGTTTAATATCTATTTTAGTTAGTTTGTTTACTGATTTGTTTTCTTGATTTATTTGCGCATTTATATTTTAAGTGAACATTTTGCTTTTCTATCTGGTCGTATGTATAGGCCTACACCATGTGCTTCACAGGATGTTATGAAAAAAACATGATTACAATAGAAGAATTTCCAACAATTTCACGGTTGTTATATTAAATCTGCTATTTGGGGCTCTTCTGCTGATTTAAATAAACACATTTGAAATTAAAAATAATTTGCTTCGTCTCATGTGCTTTAATATATGCTAGATTGTGTGTTATTTTTTGTGCATAGAAAATATTTTTAGAAAGAGTATAGAAACAAGTGAGCACAAAAGCAAAATCAGAAGGGCAAAAACATCAAAATTATGTATCCCTTAACAAATCAACACACACACACACACACACACACACACACACACACACACACAATTGTGTAAACACCGGCAATCGCGGACCTCCTATTGTCCCTCTTTTGTTTATACTCTAACTTTTTCGGAAGGCCTCCCATTGGTTTTGTACACGATTTTCAATCGTGGACCTTGACACAATCGCGGACCCTATTGTCCTCTTTGTTAAAGGTCCACGGTCTGAATAGCTATACAAACGCACACACACACACACAAGTGTGTAAACACCGGCAATCGCGGACCTCCTATTGTCCCTTTTTTGTTTATACTCTAACTTTTTCGGAAGGCCTCCCATTGGTTTTGTACACGATTTTCAATCGTGGACCTTGACACAATCGCGGACCCTATTGTCCTCTTTGTTAAAGGTCCACGGTCTGAATAGCTATACAAACGCACACACACACACACACACACATGACATCTTTAAAGGAAGTCGCCGAAATGCAATCTCCTGTGGAACATTTATCGTACAATCTGCACAGGAGTCCACACTGCCTCCAATCTATAATGCTCTTTCCATGCACGTGTATAAATTAAGGCAGATTCCATTTTCCCACACATACTATTATATAATTATTATGCATGTAAGCCGTAAGGCCAAGAGGTGGCCCGAAAAGCTCGGATTTCGAAAATTGGACACAATTATATAGTTGAATTTGAACGTACTCTTACACGTCGAACTGGGTCTACGTGAGGCCGTGAGGTGACCTTTTGAGGTTATTTGAAACCAGCCGCCATCTTAATAGTGGCTTGAAGCCACGTCAGCCTCTAGCACCGCCTAGCCGTAAACATGTGTCATTTGAACAGACCACTTTTTACTGACAGTCAAATGGCAATGGTGATCACGGTAACTTCACCGACGGAAGAAAAAAATCCGAACCGAACCGAAAGGAACCGAAAAAACGAACTGAACCAAACCGAGATAGCTTTAATATATGCTAGATTGTGTGTTATTTTTTGTGCATAGAAAATATTTTTAGAAAGAGTATAGAAACAAGTGAGCACAAAAGCAAAATCAGAAGGGCAAAAACATCAAAATTATGTATCCCTTAACAAATCAACACACACACACACACACACACACAATTGTGTAAACACCGGCAATCGCGGACCTCCTATTGTCCCTCTTTTGTTTATACTCTAACTTTTTCGGAAGGCCTCCCATTGGTTTTGTACACGATTTTCAATCGTGGACCTTGACACAATCGCGGACCCTATTGTCCTCTTTGTTAAAGGTCCACGGTCTGAATAGCTATACAAACGCACACACACACACACAAGTGTGTAAACACCGGCAATCGCGGACCTCCTATTGTCCCTTTTTTGTTTATACTCTAACTTTTTCGGAAGGCCTCCCATTGGTTTTGTACACGATTTTCAATCGTGGACCTTGACACAATCGCGGACCCTATTGTCCTCTTTGTTAAAGGTCCACGGTCTGAATAGCTATACAAACGCACACACATTCTTATTTTTACATCCCTGTGGAGACATGGCATTGTTCTCCCCTTTGTCCCTGTACTTAAGCAAACCACCATAGACTTTGTACACACAATTCCTTGTGGAGACATCCTAACCCATAGAATTGCCCTGTGGAGACCTATTCAGTCCCTTTGTTCGCATTGTGTTCATGTCTCCACAGGGTACGGAATATCTGTCCACACACACACACACACACATGACATCTTTAAAGGAAGTCGCCGAAATGCAATCTCCTGTGGAACATTTATCGTACAATCTGCACAGGAGTCCACACTGCCTCCAATCTATAATGCTCTTTCCATGCACGTGTATAAATTAAGGCAGATTCCATTTTCCCACACATACTATTATATAATTATTATGCATGTAAGCCGTAAGGCCAAGAGGTGGCCCGAAAAGCTCGGATTTCGAAAATTGGACACAATTATATAGTTGAATTTGAACGTACTCTTACACGTCGAACTGGGTCTACGTGAGGCCGTGAGGTGACCTTTTGAGGTTATTTGAAACCAGCCGCCATCTTAATAGTGGCTTGAAGCCACGTCAGCCTCTAGCACCGCCTAGCCGTAAACATGTGTCATTTGAACAGACCACTTTTTACTGACAGTCAAATGGCAATGGTGATCACGGTAACTTCACCGACGGAAGAAAAAAATCCGAACCGAACCGAAAGGAACCGAAAAAACGAACTGAACCAAACCGAGATAGAACAAACCCAAAACCAACAAATAAAAAATACAAACAAATAAAAAATGAATGCGTAGACTCGATTGCGGTAACACGGATTCGTGACACAAAACGTTCACTTTTGACCATCGTTTTTCATAAATAGCTTTCTGATCTGCTGAAGAAATTCTCATGGCTCGTATTGTGGAGTTGATACATCCCGCTACTAAAATTCATATTCAAACTGGGGGAGAACAGTGCCGACGCAAACGTCACAGTTTTCACGAACAGAAGAATTTTGCCTCTCCGCACTAAGAAAAATCAGGTTTTACGCTGTTCACTTTTTAAATTGAAGATATTACCTGCGTTCATACCACATGTTGATTCAGTGTTGACACTATGTTAAAGTTCAGTTCTCGGTCTTTCACAAGTAATTGGCAGCTAAGCAATAAGTCAATTAATTACAGAGTTATTAATTGATTAATACATTTGTCTGTTCGTGAAAACTCAGAAGCGAGAAATGGCCCGTTTTGCCCCACAGAGTGTCAATTGTCTCTTCGTGAAAACCCAAAATCCATTTTCTGGCAATTTTGCCCTTCACAGCCCTATTGTATTAACACGGAGTTCAAATTCGTCTCTTCGTGAAAATCCCAAATCCATTTTCTGGCAATTTTGCCTTCACAGCCATACTGTATTAACACGGAGTTCAAATTCGTCTCTTCGTGAAAACCTAAAATCCATTTTCTGGCAATTTTGTCCTTCACAGCCCTATTGTATTAACACGGAGTTCCGAATTGGCTCTTCGTGAAAACCCAAAATCCATTTTCTGGCAATTTTGTCCTTCACAGCTCTATTGTAACATAGAGTTCTGAATTGGCTCTTCGTGAAAACCCAAAATCCATTTTCTGGCAATTTTGCAATTCTCGGCCATATATACGCTATGGCTGAGAAGGGCAAAATTGCCAGAAAATGGATTTTGGGTTTTCACGAAGAGACAATTGACACTCTGTGGGGCAAAACGGGCCATTTCTCGCTTCTGAGTTTTCACGAACAGACAAATTTATTAATCAATTAATAACTCTGTAATTAATTGACTTATCGCTTAGCTGCCAATTACTTGTGAAAGACCGAGAACTGAACTTTAACATAGTGTCAACACTGAATCAACATGTGGTATGAACGCAGGTAATATCTTCAATTTAAAAAGTGAGCAGCTTAAAACCTGATTTTCTTGTAACTTTAGTTTAGTGCGGAGAGGCAAAATTCGTCTGTTCGTGAAAACTGTGACGATAAGGCTATACATAAGAAATATATAGGCCCTAATCGGTTGTTTTAGCCAGCATTTCAATTTTTTACTGAAGGTTATCGCATGTGATGCTTTGAAAATTCACAGTTGCAAAATGTATAATTATATAAATACTCAAAACTAGTCCGTTGCTTGTGAGTACAAGGACTCTATATAATTCTGGAACTTCTGCCGCTGCGTCCGTTGTCATATGAAAATCATACTCCTATATGAAAATCGGACTCCTTTTCCCTATTATTGGTTAAACCCTCCCACGTGAAAGCCCACACTTTCCTAATTATCATGCGCAATACTACCAATGAGTCCGTATTTCACACAAAACATAATAAATTCACGCTACACCGTAACCAACGGACTTCGTCAATTTAGCAACTGGTGACGCCTCCTGTAAATAACCGTATAACCAACAATTGTTTTGTGCACAGCTGTGGTTATACAACAGTTGGTAAATTACGTGAAAAAAATACCCAAAGGTTGAACATGTTGACTATTGTACCAACGTTGGGTAATCTGTTTGCCCAACTTTCTAACAGTGCAGTTGAATATTCATATGACGCCGATGGACTGGTCACGTGATATACGCCTAGGAATCTGTTGAATGAATTGGTTCCACATGTATGACAGGTTGAAACGTATCCTCCCGCCTCTTCTGGTTTAATGATGGTTGTACGACCCGTTTCTAGATTGCTTCTTTGATCCCCTTTGTGTCACTGTTCCTCTTTGTCAAGAACCACCACGTCTTTATTTCTGAAGTTTTGATGTCCAGAGTTCCTCAGGAGTAGCAGTAGAAGTAGGAGCTTTGAGCTTCTTTTGCACTGGGTCTCCGGTGTTGGCTAATTCTCGAATATCGAATGTGTGTGTGGGAAAAAGTATTTTTCACTGTACAAACCTCTGTCAATGTCGAATATCGAATGTGTATGTATGGACAAACTCATATTCGCTGTAGAAACCTATGTGAATGTCGAATATCGAATGGGTGTGTGAAAAACTCATAATCGCTGTACAAACCTATGCAGGGCAGTAGCCTGCCCTGAGACTGGGGGGGGGGGGGGGGGGGGTTATCAAACGCCAAAGTGGAACTTTACCCAGCTCTTCGATTTTGCTAAAACATGCCAAATGTATTACGTAAGCGACTAAAGGGTTATTAATCATTTTTAAGGGGGTGGGGGAGGGGCTGCCAATTAGCGTTGTCCACCATAATTATTTTAGAGGGTGGGAATATAATCTCCTGTTCCCAGGATCGCTTCCCAGGCCAATTATTTCAACAATAAAGAAAACCAAACAACGAATATTGGATATTACATACCCATCCCTTGCCAATGCTCCCTCGGAAGTAGGTCTATGCATTAACAATTCAATTTTTAATATATATACATGTTATATTTTTGAAAATGTGTGCGGATCTTTGTGTATTCTGGTGCATGTAAAAGCCAATGACCCCTAAAATGTATATGACAAGGGGGAAAATTGTCAATGACAGACCAGACAAGGCCAGTGTACAGAATCCCACATTGGAGAGACCGAGAGGTCCCTTAGGACTAGGTTTTGGGAGCACCGTCTCCCTAGTTCGTCCTCTGCAGAGGTTTCTCAACACATTCATATAGAATCACGAGGCTATTACGTAGAGTTATCTAAAGTAAACATCCTAGACAGAGACGCACGATACTTCGAAAGGGGAGGGGGGGGGGGGGGGGGGTGAAGGAGGCAGCTAACATCAGAGCCTACAAACCATCTCTGAACCGGGACGGGGGGGGGGGGGGGGCGGTACAAACTCCCAGGAGTCTATGACGAGGTGTTGGGATCACGTGTCCGTAAAGTCACATATTCAACATCCAGGTCATCCTGCTGATGAAGACCGAAGTTTCGGTCGGAAATTACAGGTACGGAAAATTTTCAAGTGTTGTGATCAAAAGTTTACCAATATTTGTGATATAGGCCTACTCTTATTTGTCTGACGGTCCCTGGAACAAGGGAACCAACATTCTTTGACTGTTCTCCATTTTCTGTTCAATATCTACCTAAAAACAGACACAATATGCCACGCACGTTCCTTGACCCGAGACTGGGGGTTCAAACCCCAAAGTGGAACTTTTTGCATATGCGCAACATTGTGAATACATGCATAAATACGTACCACGAAGTGCTGAAGGTCGGACGACGGGATTGCTTGATTCAACAATAAGCTTGTGTTCACAACTTAAAAGGCGGGGTTCATTTTTCTAAACAATTCTTTTGGGGGGGGGGGGGGGGTCGTGTGGATTTTGTAGGCGGCGATTTGTTTTTATGTTTCTTTTTTAATTTTGTTTTGCTTTGCTGAGCGCAATTCGTCACCGAGTGGGTGTGCGTTCGAACCCCCGAACCCCCACCCCCAGACTACGGGCCTGCTATGTGAATGTCAAAATATAGAATGTCAAACTAACTTTATTGTCATGGTACAGTCCGTGTCGCCACATACAATTTCAGAGGCCACATTGGATCATTGACGTCACAGCCCAGTTGCCTGAAGAAGTCCGTTGGTTACGGACGCAAAATCGCAAGTTGCCCTAGTATTAGTTCCACAATTAAATTGCTTTTTTGTTCACGTACTGATACGGGATGTTTGAGAATATTCATCGTCATAGTCCGTTGCATGGTTTTTAGGTTTTTCATAATTTATACCCTCATATAGTCATTAAATTAGAACAGAAATGTTCTTTTTCCTTTTGCCCTGTCCCGACGTAATATATGAAGCACTGTATACTCAGTGCTTTCCGAGAGCCTGTGTGAAAAAATTCACAGGCTTACCCGGGCGGGATTCGAACTCACAACTTCCTGCTTACTAGTGAAGACGTAGTCATTGCCCCAAAACATGCCCTATATGGTCTGAAAAAACATGTAAATAAGAAACATAAAGAAATAATGATATAAATTGTATATGTGTTTGTGTTTGTTTTTGCATTCAAAGGGGACCTTTAACAATAGAGGAGCAAAGTGTCCCCGTTTGAGAAAGATCCCCATTTGAAAACCGTGTACAAAACCAATGAGGGTCTTTGCCAAAAAGTTACAGTATGAAAAATAAGAAGACAATAGGAGGTCCCCGATTGAAGGTGTTTACACATCTGTGGGAGTGCATATCCTTATCTATTGCGCCACAATTCACACACGCAACTCACATTACGCTGTTCCATCTTTCACACTTCGCCGATCCTCACTTGATCCTTCTGTCTTTAAGAATTCCCATTTAAAGTTTCTCCTAATGGCGGTCAGAATATGTTAAGGGCAACACAAAAAGTGGACATTCTTTGATTGGAATGGGCTCGGACGCGAAGCGTCCGAGCCCATTCCAATCAAAGATTGTCCACCTTTTGAGTCGTTTCTCCAACACGTCCCTTTCACACCCATTGTCAAGATTTCAAGGGAACAAAAAGTGTCCATTCTTAATATTAAATGCTTTGAGATAAATTAAGTGAATTACACACATTGTTCAGTGGTGAGCTAGTTACGTGAAAGCTTTACCCCGCTTCTTGCGTAACGAAACTATGGAATAAAAGGTTCGGTTCTTGAACGCGCTCAATCGAATTAAATAATGGCATTTGCAGTCATTTGCTGCCATATATCGTCGTGCGTTATACGTGTCTCTGCTGGCTCTGCCATGTCTTCCAGTGATGACGATTCGTAGCCTACATATTTCTGAGTTGGAATACGTTTCCAGTTAATGTTGTAAAAAGTGACTCAACCAAAACAGAGGCCAATTTATTAGAATTCGTCAGTGATTCACACCAGTGCAATGTACCCTGTATTTTTGGACATATCCGATGATGAATTAATTGCTACTTGCGAAGGGGCAGAATCAGAGGCGAAGAAACGTCATAATACTCTGATTTGCAAGGCCCCAGCCGATATGGTGGGGAAAAAAGTAAGAAAAGGTAACAAGAATGTTTGTTCTCAAAATTTGGCGTAGTAATTTTGCTCTCAATAACGTATTTTGGCTTATTTTTAGACTCAACACACAACTCTTACTGTTAATATCAACCATTAGAATGTCCAGCCAGATTGAATTTTCGCCATGCATGGAGTTGTAATATAAAAATTGCAATTTCTGTGTCCATTGAGTCGTGTTTTTCCGTGTCGATTTTTTAAAGAATGTACAGTTAACTGTGCATTCTTAAAAATCATCGACACTTTTCTGAATAGAGTGACGTCACAAGAGTAGTTTAAACTGAACGAAACGTCGAGTAAATACCTCTGGTTCCTCTCAGAACTATGGTCACCTGCTATTTCCGCAAAATTGTCTCAATAAAATACGCCTTTATGGAAAAACAAAAATAACGCACAGATGGATATAATACAAACGTACTTTTTGCAGCCGTCACACGAAAAAGTGCGATTGATTTATTATACCACTTGTGGAATACTATTTCTTTTCTATAATTTTCGGTAAACAAGTTAATTAAATCATTTTTACAATCTTTGGGATGATATTTTGAAATGCTCAAAAATAACATTTGTGTGTATTTATCAAGTAATAGAATTTGTGACATTGCCACGGAATTGTTATGCAATAAAAGGGACCGGTTAGCCCCAAATAATTATTTATATATCAGAAAACGTAACCCCAAACATCTGTAGAAGATACCGTGACAGCTTGGTACTTTCAAGAACTCTAATTATATTTCACGATGGTCAGTTCTGTAAAATGAAGATAAATTTCTTTTACCGGAGAATGTTTGCTTTGGACAAGATTCTTATGCCATTGTGGTTTATTTTACTTATTTTGTATAGGCTATGATAACCATACAATGGTATCATGTGGTGAATAGCCCGACGGAGTAGGGCGCTATAGGACACTTTTGGAAAGGACAAATAGACTATTTTGGTGAATAAAAACAAGATAACAAGTATTTTTAACAACGTAGTTTAACTCAATAAAGACCGACTTGATTCGATTCAAAATGCCGATTTGTTGTAAAGTGCCCAATTGCACTTTTTACTTTACTAACACTTCACTTCGGTGTTTACTCGTTGACATATTTCGTACATATTTTCGCCCAAAATATTTAACCAAATGCAATAAAGAGGTTCAAGAAGAGAGTATACTTTAAACTTAGACAAAAAGAACGGAGGGTTTACCCAAAGTCGAGTTGTAACAGTTCACTAGTAGAAAAGCAGTGTACTAAAACTTCCATTGTTAGTTTGACCATGAAACATGCGTACCAAGTTTTATGCATTTCGGCAGGGATTGCGAAAGTACATGGCGATGCCTAAAAAGTTCAAATGAATGCTTTCTATCACATTTTAAATGAATATTTTCTTCAAATTTATTTTATTTTACATTATTTAATTTTCGAAACTACATTGACAATTGATCCGCATGTAATCTGACAATACTGAATGATAGGCCTGTTTCTATAAGATGTCCGTTACAACTCGGTGTGAAACGCTGAATGAATACATTTTTTTCTACCAAAAAATGCACAATGGCAGTTATCACATTTCACATATAGTCTTGACCATTTAGGTCCTTTTTCACATGAATACGTTCGGTCCCGATTGTCAATCGATATACGAGCCGTCGTTAAAGAAACCAATACAAATATTAATGAAAGTTGACTACATTCTATCTGGAACTCTAATTTCAAACATCGGTCGTAGTAAATATTCTAGACTATAGCAAATATACTAAAACAGAAGCCTTTGAACTTGTATTTTCATAATCTATGAAATAATTATAAGCCGAGTTTACTACGTCTTTTAAATTCACTCAATAATGATAATTAATTTTATTGTCACATTTCAGTCTGTCAAATTTCAGTCTTTTTGTCATTTACAATTCAACCAATTGTTTTACGTTCTCGTAAAGCGTTCGCACATTCTCATTGAACCCCATAATGTTCCTTCCCCTAACAATGAATTTGCAGCTTAAAGTCAAAAAGCTTGCATTTAATTAGATGTTCTACATTATCTCCATCTCTGCAAATGAATCTCCAATTTACGTGAGCCGCATGAATTCAATACTAAATAAAAGCACTTTTAAAATCACACATGCAATTCCTGTAGGTTACATTCGACAGTTTAATATTTACAGTTCCGTCGTTACTGAAATGTGCTCATTCTATTTCGTCTTCACATCAGAACAGCTCGCAATTTAGATTGCTTTCTTTGTGTCTTTTTTTCAGGGAAGTACAATAAAAAAAAAGAATGGCGTAAAACTATCAAGAGTTCAGACTCCGGCTCAAATCATTACGACTATCGGCGCAGTTTATGCACCTGCCAACTGGTAACACCTTTCCGTAGGGGGATACAAACACGTGTTCGGCAGATGAACATGTAGGTCGATGAATGAGGATGCCCATGTCACATTCTGCTTTTAATGCTCCTAAGCTATTCCTCTTATGCAGAAGCGGGGGCATGGGACGTGACTACCCATGTTTAAAGCCAAACTCTTGATTAAAAATATCTATTCGTTTCCGTAAAGATTGTACACCGCACGGTGTTTCAGTGATACTCGATTCAGTGGAGGGACGTGGTTCTAAATTGTCGTCTTGTGATTTGTAGTGAAAAGGAACAAGTAGTCTCCCTTTTCGTGTGGCCTCGCATATTTTTGTGTGGCTGATGTCGGTAAATAAAAGACGAGCGTTTGTTTTCGTTGTAGATTTTCTATTGAGTTTACATGCTTTGTCACGTCGGTGTGCCAGTATTTGCGCTAATGGTGAAAATTAGCAAAATTTGCAACTCTCACTGGGGAATGTTCCTGCAATGGAAATCGCACGTTTCATCGAAAAGGCCCGTAAATCACTTGCAGACATTCTTTAGGTAAAACGAACGCAATCATCACATCAAATAACGGGGACAGTTTTCGTTCCTTGGTACGCTTATGCATGGGCGAAACGATTTTCAATGATATGTCAAAATGGTGATTTAAATCATAAAATCCGTTTAGAAAGGTTTGTTTGTGCAACTACGCGACTTACGGAGAAACCTGCAATAAATCTATTACCTGTCCATTTCCTCAAATATTAACGATATTATATAGATAGGCTTGCAGTGAAATACAGCAGCGAAATAAATGTTCACATTAGTGATCAACGCCGTAGCAATAATGATTCTTGTAATGGTATTTTAGAGAGACACTTCCATAGATTTCTGCACAGACTATAGGCCTAACTACCCAAAACCTAATCCCAACCGAACCTATACTCTAACCAGATTTTCTAAGATCCAGATTTTAGACCTCGAGGAACACTAAAGGAGCTGTGCAACACTACTTCCGACAAAGAATTGGTGAGATCTGAGGGAGACACCTCCTTTACTTCCACGGTCTCCCTAAGATGTATTTTTTGCATCATTTTTAAGTCGGTCTCCCGATCGCGCCAGTTGACAAAATGGCTCATTCAATTTATACTTTTGTACCCAATGATTACTCAAAGAAACTGATATAAGCAGGTAAAATAGGGTTGCTCAAAAATACTAAATTGCAAAGCTCTAAAGTGCTATCTATTAACGCAATATAAATGTCATAGTGTCGCTTGTAAACGTCCTCTGATATCAAACAATATTATCTTGGTTTATGCTTAGCGTTAGCCTATATGCTGTGATAGAAGACTTTGACATACCGGTCCTTTTCCATTGTTCTCACCAGTCGTGCGCATGCTCAGAACTCCGCGTGCATGCTCAGAACCACTGATCTATATGTAAATTGGATACCGCACCGGCTGTTCGAGTTGAGGCCACCGTCCGCCATGTTATCACTCCCAATACAACAGGTTTTCCATTCTTGTCCCCAGGGTCTCCTTTCATCCTCTTTCTCCTTACATAGCGATCAGTGGTAAATTGGGAGTGGTAATATGGTGGGTGCTGGCTTCAGTTGCTTGTGCAGCACGCAATGGCCAATGAGCTATCCAGTTTATATAGAAATCAGTCCTCAGAACTAGCAAAAGGGACCGGTATGTCTAACATCTCCCACTGGATACTGAATTTGCTGTTGAGTTTGAATGATTGACAGCTTATCAATACATATCACTGGACTAACAGAAACGGCATTTAAAAATGAAAGTCCAATGTAAGTTTTTCATTTGAATCCCCCAACAAAAATGTCTCATGACGCGTTTATGATTCCCATCCGGGTTGTTACTTTTACCCACACTCCGTCCAGTTTGCAACAGAATATAACTTATTGGAATTCTTTTGCATTGTATTTTGACATCTGTTCGGTTCTGTTCCTGGCACCAATCACTTACTGCAATCAGTTAATCCAGTTCTTGGTTCTTGGTCTTGGTTGGTTTGTTTTGTTTTAATTAATTGCCCTCCTGACGGGGATTCCACGAGGTCATCTCCCAGTAGGACGCAATCAAGGTCAAATGTCGGCGTCGTCGTTAAAGGGTAAGGAACCGGAACCTATAAATAGGCGTTATCGAGCAAGGGTGTCATCACAAGACATCGTCCATGTTGGCCAGCCGCAGCGCCCTCCGAAACATGGCCTCTTGCATCCGGGGATCGTCATGGAAACCGCTGCTCTCCAACGCGTTGAGTTGCCTGTCGGTAGGGGGCGACCTTTTGCCGCTGTTTAACATGCCTTTGGAGGGATCTCTGCAGCGTATTTCCCGAATCAAGCACCGGCAGTCGCTGCGCAGCTGGCATTTGTAGGTCTTGGCGCAGCACGGGCTCTCCGCGTTGCCTGGTAACGTGCCTGTTGCTAGAATCGCGCAGATGACCAACCAGCAGAGGACCAGGTACGACCGCATCTTCTTCCTGATGTGCAAAGACAAAGAAAACAAACACTCAAAATCATATTAATCACTAGCACGTTACACCCTTCCTCGGATCATGCTTAAGGCCAAATCAAAAGAAAAACATGTTTTGTGTTCCCAAACAGGGGCGGACCTAGCCTTTTATTTAGGGAGGGGTTATACCCGCCTATACCGGTACAGTGTATGGACCAGCGGAATACCCATAATAAGGATGTGGTTTAGCATTGCTTATCACAACTTTGCTCAGCAGCCCAAGGAGAGGGGGATTGCAACCCCCTCTAGATCCGCCCCTGGCCAAACAATTCCATAGAGATGCATAGGAATAGAGGATAGAGAAATATCCTCCGGGTTGATCCAATGCATGTTTTGAATCGATTTGGCGGACTCTGTCTTTAAAAGAGGCACCATCTAGAATTAAATATCCAGGCATCCGTAAAAAAAAAAATCCCCCTTCATTTTGGATAGGGCCGTGATGCTAAACGTCTTAATTTTCTTTTCTGTTACCTAATACTGCTGATAGTTTCAGGTACAGGCAGGAAAAGCAATCGTCTGGTCAAGCGTTAAGTTCGGCAGGAACGTGTGGGGAAATCAGGTCTATCGGCGACAACAACCTCTTTCTGCCGGGGAAATGGGCTAAGCCGGCTTTGCATGCGAAAGGCTAAAAACCATTAACGCTAGTTTTGGTGCGATTATCTTTTTCCCGGTACCTCTAATCGAAGATGTAATCGGGGGAAAAAACATCAAAACAGGTGATAGATAACTATTAACAGATTTTTCCCTTAACGGAATTTGACAGAAACATTATAACAATTTCAAGTTAAACTTGACTTTTGCAAGCAACGAATGATTTGATCAGCTTATTTTATATTGTTGACGTATTGGCAGAGGGAAGCCTCTTTTATACGTTACCGGTACTCTATAGAAATTTGTCTGCTTCCATACGAAGAAGGCATTTGAATTATATTAAATGTTTCTCATAAATGGTTCACTGAAAAGCGTATTTTTTGCTGTCAGCATAGCAGCAGAATTACAATAAGATAACAAATGTAAATCTTGAGAACTAAAGTTGTCTTTTTTAATTATCTCAAATGGTATTATATATTTTAATAGTTATCCATTACGCATTGAATGGGACGAGTTTGATTGAATATACACTTCACGGTTTAAGCGAATATTGCAAGTAGAAATGTCAATTGGTAAACCGCAAAGGTATAATTTAAACTGCCCGAAAAAGTGCGTTTTCATTATACAAAAATGCTTCTTTTTACGTATGTTTGTATTGTTAACAAAATAAAATATAGCCACGAACAAAAACAATCATTTAAACAAAAATGTAAAATAGTAATCGTGAAACTTCATTTGCTGTGGTAGATGTCGTCACAGAAGACAAGAATAAGCTGTCATCAGAAATGAAATCTTGTTCAATGATTCAATCATGCTTAACTGCTTTTATTTTTACAGAGGTAATAATTCCTTACGGCAAAATCTAATATCCCGCCTTAATGGTTGGAAAGGATTTCCTCCGGCACTTTGTAGAAAAAGTCCCTGTATTTCAATGACTTCTGTCCGCAAATACCTTTACCGACAGGGCAATCAATCATGAATTTATAGATGGCCTGACGAAGGTTCAAGTAGATCAATGGTTGATGCTTGGGCTGCCAGGTCAATGGAATGACTGATGAATTGGCCAGTCCGTATCAAACTAAGGGCCACCGTATTTGAGATGTGCACAGCTGAAGTTTGATAATTGGTACTGCTAACTCTACGGCACGCCAAGCATGGAAACGAAACACCCAATGCATTTCTTTATCCAGTTTATCGAATTAGTGGCCAGTGGGTAGTGTCCTGTCCCAATCTTTAAGACAACTTAAAAAGAACTTCAGCACGCTTTATATTTCATCCACAGTGATGCCTCTTTCGATGGATACTGAGTGCTTTCAGATTTTAGGTATTATCTCCAGTGCTTTGAGACCCCAGAGAGTTTTTCGACAAGGGACAAAATAATGGGGCCAAAGAAGTTATGCTTTGACATGATTCATCGGAATAATGAGTCTTTCACAATATCATATTCTCGAGATTCGAATTTTTATTTTTATGGAAAAGCACACAAACAACTTTTCCCAATGGTCACTTCGCGGAATATAAACCTTAAGAGCTGATCACATTAAATCGCCGTTCTTGATAAATGGAAGCGACGCATCTCCCTTGGAAATAGAAAAAAAACAACCAGAGCTAGAGACGTTAGAAGTATCACATTACGTTTTGGTAACTAGTGGGGATGGATTCTGCCCAAACCACAAGTTGGCAATAGGTAATGCGATCTTTCCTATGTCTCTGCTTTGGTTGTGGTATAATTTCTCTGACTCTGGTTAAGTGAAAAGGTCACATTATTTGATAGTCCAAGTGAACAAGTCTCTTTGTGGAAACATAGTTTAGGGCATAACATTATACACATCCAAAATCTATTTGAACTGTGTTTTGTGGTTGTTTTAGTGATTCAAAGTATGAAATGGTAAGTTCAAAGAGCGCTAGGCGAGCAAAGTCACAAAGCTTTATATTCTAAAACTATTCTTATTTTTTTTAATGCAAGACTAAAATCCCATCGAGATACGGAGCTACAAAAAGAAAAAGAATCAAAGAGATTCCTCTTGATTGCCACGCACGGGCTGGTGGATTTAGGCGAACAGGTGAGGAGTCCGACGAAGTCGGTTGTGAAGTCGTGATTGTGAAGTTTACTCCTTGCTTAAAGTAGTATACAACATTTGCAAACATCAAAACTACCGAATTATTATGAAATACCTTACTTGACTTTAAGTACATAATATAGACTCAATCATCCTGTGAAATCATACCACCTGGTGTGCTGTCATTTTCAACAAGAAAAGTGGAATTCTTGTATCGATTTCTAGCGATTGTCGGCCGAAAATCGTTGGAAATAGTCTACTTCCCCGACCTGATAGTTCCCCGACGTCTATAAATTACTCCGTTTTGTCTGAAGTAGGGTCAGAGAACCAGATTTCAAGAACAGCATTTTTCCATCAATTTTCTCTGTTTTTTTACCAGCATATAATGCACAAAAAACTTTGAACAGGTCAGTGTTACAGTACCGGTATTTGCTAAAAAATACTAACCCCAAAATCCATTCATTTCAGAAAAATTACAGCAAAAGGAAATGTTGTATACTACATTTAAGTGGAAAATTTAATTAGGTATTTGGGGGACAGAAGATGATGGAAACGTTTGTTCTTTTAAATCATCTCGGAATCTCAAGTATATCAGGTTTCGGTAATTGGACAGTTCTGCTGTTTAGAGTGTGCGCAAAGGTTAACGCTCACCGTGCAGTTTCAAGATTTTGAAATTGTTAGTTTCAGAATGTAATTCACAATGCGCATATGCGTAAAGCCAGACGGAAGAACACATTTCACGCCCGAGAGCATATAGCTTTAATCCCGCGTGATCTTACAATATTTGATTTTTGTAATGGCGGGTTAAGATACTTCTTTCCTTCTAAAAAAATCGCAAACGCTTTTCCAACTCTGACTAGGGCTATGTAGAATTACGTGTTCGTCAACATGACCGTTTAAAAGACGGTAAATTACATTTACTTCCTTGCAGCGAGTGTACTCTTAACCTGTTTCGTTGAGACTGTGATATTTACATTTCATTTAACTTGTTAGATAGACCGGGCTCCCCGCTATAAATCCGCCACGTTTTATCTTTCCGCGCACTCTTTTGGGAATATTAAATCTCGTAGAGTGTTGACAAAGTCAAACTATATCCTACGTTGCTAGGTTCTACATAATCCATTACAAAGGTCGGTGCGGCCTTTTTATGAAGATGAATGAATTCGGACGCTTTCGCCCCACGAGCTTGTGCTGACAGAAAGGCGGCGTTGAAACCTCTCATCCCTTGCAAATCATCTTTTTTTCCGCTCCAGATATAAATTTTGAAATTTCTGAGCGGTCGCGTTTCTTTGTTGCAAAGCCCTGAAGTCTCTCCATGGGAATTGCTTGTTGAGCTTATTACCGTGGTTAATGGCTTCATGGCCGTTGCCACGTTGGCCGTGAGAAGCCCTCCCGTTGTAACAGATTCAGGCAGAGAGTAAGATCGATTGCCAATAACTTGATAAATCGTGTTTTAATAGCCTGCCTTGGGTTCCATAGCAATTTCGAGATGCTAAACAACATGCAGCATTTTTCAAGATCGTACCATAGCCTTCAATTGAGTGTTGCGCCATAGGTCCATCATTGCTTTACAGCAGTTTTGCAAAGTATCCCGCAGATTGCAAAACCAGATTCTTTAGTTTTCGTGTTTTTCGTAACTAACTGGTTTTGCAAATAACGAGAAATGATAAATTTCAAGTCCAATTCCTTTTCCACTTACTCAATTCAAAATAATATGAAACAAATGTATGCAAATTCTGTAGAGAATAGGTAGGGGACCCTTAAATGGGACCAGAGAACTTGCAGACATTTCTCAACGACAGGGCAGTACCAATGGCTTTAACAAGAACGGTGTTCAATCAGTGTGCCCTACCGACAATAATCTATGGAGCAGAATCATCAGAAACAACGAAACAAACGGAACAAAAACTGTGGAGCTCAAAGCGAAATACAGTACTATTTTACATCGGCTCTACGGACAAAAGTTCAGGCGTCAGAAAACGTTGAGTTGCAGATACCATGATGAATTAAACAACTTAAGCAAGCTGGGCATGAAGTGGGCAACCAGGAATAGGGGGAAAGAGCGGCTAGACAAAGAATATGGGGAGATGGCATACATCATATTAGGAAGAACGAGACTATAATGGATGAGTGGCATGTACTAGATGAACACAGCCCATATATGATAAATTGAAGAAAAAATCAGATGTCGGTCAAAAAAGAAATTTCTTGGTTAGTTAAAAGTGTAGTTTGGTTCTGTCAGGACCACTAAACTAGATGTTATAAAGATATTACGATGTGGTGATAGTTACTTTTGTTTTCGTCGTCATCACCGCACACGTCGTATGGTCATCAACGTGGTTCTTGACGTAAGCTATAAATGAGTGTTTGTAACGCCGCGCCAAAATATGTCCCTTCTGACGAGAATAACTGCGTACAGCAGTAGCACTTTATTTTTGAAAAATGAAAATGTTGATCATGTGAAGAAGAATAATTGCGAAGCTGTGTTACCAGGCTCAAACACTGATTATCATTATTTCATCAAAATAATAGTAGGGCCTACTCCCTTCAGTTGCTGAGTATGTGTCCTAATTATCTGAAGCGATGCGTGCATGGTTTGGATGAAATACTTTAAGTTTACAAGTTGATACCAACTTTATAACACTGAAATTGCTCCAGCAGTATTTTCAATAGAATGGTGGGCTTCCGGAGACCTCCCGCGGCCCATACTTAGGTGAGAACAAAACTACAGCCGATAGGTTCCAAATTAACCCCTTTAGTACGTTTATCGAGGTGCCGGGGCGGCCTTTGCAGCCAAGCGAAACGGCCACAATGTGATTGTGCAGTCAAGCGTAACATACACAATCCAACAATGGATTGAAACTGCACAAATGGCGGCAAATGGCGTCATCCGACTTGGTGCCACTGTTTTTGTTTGCACCATTTGGCGTCATCCGTACGCAAGGGGTTTTAAGCTGGGTTGCCTTGAGTGTCTGGCCCACAGCCTCCCTTGTGGTCACATTAGATTTTTCTTCGAAAATGTTAATGAGTCCTGTAAGCGAATTAAGAAAAATGAAACATAAAATAAATTTGTTTTCTATTTAACTTGCAGTTTTTACCTAACGCTTGCCAAAACATTATTTCATATATTTTCATCTTTGTATGAGAACACCGAGTTTGACTAGTCCGTATGTATTTTAGATTTTCGGAAGTGACAGGTCGGTTTTTGGCGCGATATTACTCTTTCACACCAGACGATTGATCAGTTCCCATAGATTGATATGCAAGTAATAATTTTACAAAGGCTTTTTCGGGGGAGATTTTCTGAAGAAAGCAATGTGCCAAAAACAATTTGCAAGTTTTACAATTTGTGCACGTTAATATTCCTTTTTAAGGTCTTTGGATGCGCGCCACCAGGGGTGAACTTTCAGGCTCTATACACTATGCACTTTTATATTCCTACTGCGTCCACTGCCCTAATCTTGGTATGGTAAACATGACAGCGTGTGAATGAATGAGTGCCAATGGTTTAACATCCAGAAAGAAAGTCTAAGGATCGATAGCGTCGTTAGCGGTTCTGACTGCAGCCGTCAATTCCACCTGGGCATGTTAAGTACATCTGGTTGGGCATGATGGGTTGGCTCTTTGCATGTTTTTTAAAGGGTCACTGAAATAGAAAACAATGTTGGTCTTAATATATGTGTTTGTTACTAAAAAACAACACTGTTGCTGTTTTTTCTCGTAATTCTGATTTGTTTGGCTCATTTACGCTATTTTTCTACCTCCTTTTCGAGCCCCCCTACAATATCCCCTCGAAAATTGCAAAAGGATGATGTAATAGATCACGTGACCCTGTGACGTCACGTCTAGAACGGCCGGCCGGCCGCGCATCGCGCACGTACGTAGATTTGTGCACAAAACACGTAGTGCTAGCCCTACAAATGGGGCTCTAAATAGTTCCTTTTTTACTTCTGTCCTTTTACTGTCATCATAGTGACCGTAAAAAGACATAAGTTAAAAAAAGGAACCATTTACAGCCCTACACTGCAAAAACTGTGGTGTTAAATTAACACCATGTGGTGTTTATATTGGACCACTCGCCCAATATAAACACCACATGGTGTTAGATTAACACCACAGTTTTTGCAGTGTATTTGTGTCGTGCAAACTGGCCTAGAACTGCAGACATTTCTGGCAAATGGATATTTCCGACTGAAGCTTGGACCGTCGAAATTGGAACAATTCCAGGCATATTTTGACACGTAAAATGCAAGATGTCGGCCAGGTGTGTCGTTCCAGGCTTCAGTAATATACCCAAAGAAGTTGTACATTCCCCAAAGACGATTGTAGAAATTTAGGCCTCAAAAGTCCGGCTGAACTCGAGCAAACTGTCGGGCCGCGTCGCCATGCTTGTACATGTACGTAATCCAAACTGGCGTCTACAATGCATACATTTCTGGCATGTGGATATTTCCGATCATTTCACTGCTGGCAATTTCTACTCCCAGTTTGGGATTTCGATAATCCTAAAGCTAAAAGAAAATGTCATTCCAGCAAAAAGATTTTTCTTTGCTGCTGCCTGGGAACTTTGATTGGGATCTTCTCCATCGATCGCCGGATACGCGTTGTGCATGCCAGGAATTGTGCTGTCCTCAATCTCTGTTATTGCTGCCGTCTTTCTGGACTTCTGGTTCATACATGTAGGGAACAATTATACCGACTTTATCCCCATATGTTCATTCTTTTCTGAGTCAGATGGGGGACAAATTTTCTTCTGAAAACTTCTGATGATTTTGCCATGTTTCTCGGTTTGGTCGTACACGCGCTATACACATCGCGCATGCATGGCTGGCCGGCCTTCCACTCGTTCTAGTGCTGACATCCGGGCTACTTGTGTAAGTGGGATTTTTTAGGGGCGGGGCGACCGGCTCGAAATTGTGCACTTAAAATGGTTTCTATTACAATACAAATGCAAAAGTTCAATAAAATATTTATTGATTACAACTCTAAACGATGTATTCTTCCATTTCGCAGAGTTTTGTTTTCTATTTCATTGACCCTTTAACACGAGTGTTGGTGAGCTAATAGCGGCAACAACGTGACGCAGCTTTTGTTTGACAATTAAAAGTATGACATAGAGCTTCGGTAATAATATTAAAAATATGATTAACTTCAATCTGAAAGATTACTGTTCATGAATACTGCAGAAGTACCATTCCTCCTTAAAAAAAAATACTGTCCTCTGAAATGCTGTCATCTTCAAGAAAATTGTATCAGCAGGAGACATCTAAAAGGTTTCAACAATCTACATGAGCACATTATGAACTCGTACAAAATCACTGAACAGTTTTTCAGCATTTTCTCGTGACCGGGATTAAGGATTAAGCTCAGTCTTTCACCGGTTTGTTATTTTATGTATTTATTTAATCACACAAAATATGAATACAACCTGCAACTGTGTCGTTAGCTCTATCAATGCTATATCATAACTTATAAAAGATAACGGACATATACAAATGAAAAAATAATATCAGTTGTTCTTCGGGAAAAAATCATGGGGCATGACCCTGCCAACGAAAAATATACTGTTTTTTTTAGCTGCGACGTCATTACCGGTAAAACTCTGTTGTCATTTGTTTGAACAAATACGACAGGTTTGTGCATATCGCGGACTTCTCGTTGTTCTTTTGATTGCTTTTTTTTGGGTACTTATTTTGCAAATCGTACTTTATACAAGATTTCCCACAGAGGACAGCTTGCCAATCGAGTACATTTTATACTTTTCCATACCATAAGATTTGTGCATGGATCCCAGTTCGGGGGGGCGTGGCAAGTACTGTCGCCATATCCGGGCTGGTGAATCTGCTTTTTATACTGATCTTTATCGAATAAATCACAGAAGCGCATTGTTAATTTTGTTGGAAACGAGTCGGTCTCTTCCTTATGATCACTTCCAAACTTAGATCTGTTGCTGCCTTTTAGTTTCTTACACAGATATTCTATTTACATTTTTTTTAAGTGAACAAAGAAACTGGCAGAAGCGGGATTCGAACCTGCGACCTCCGGGTTACCGTACCGTTCCCTTGTGGATTGTTTGACAGATATTCTATTTGTTAAACCTGTGTGCAACTTGTTGGTTTCTCCTGTTAGGGTATTAAGAGCGTGAAATCCGGATTTCCGCTTATTGTCACCAATACATGGAAAGTTATACCTCGATGATGAGCAGCTGTGAAAATAGCGGTTTCCCACGTTCGGTTTCTCTATGGAATTCTTTGCGTGTCACAGCTAGAAAGGGGTATTTTTGTGGGCGGGGCATTCCACATGATTTGGTTTTTACGCTGTCTCGATAAATGATTAAAACGCACAAATCCATGGCGATCAGTATTTCTTATGTATGCCTCATTGTTTCAGAACCCTCTGTAGAATTGTCCGTATTTGATTTATGTGAATTTTTAATAAAGCGGGTTTTGGCTCTTGGGATTCGCGGAGCCGGAAAGCCCATCATCCGTACTATTAGCTGATCATGTCCCCAAGCACGCTGCTGTAGCTCGGCCATCACCGAAGAGTAGGCTTCGGTGGGTCACTTTTACGCCACCTTTGCTCTCATTAATGTCCTCGGTCTATAGCATAGCTCTCGACATCAGTGAGTGACAACTGCTGATTTTCGTCCCTCACGCAATTTATCTTTGACTGAGTCAGGGCGCGCGGCTTACTCAAGAGCTGTTGAGTGGTATATTTTTTTAAATGTTCCCAACCCATTTAAGATGTACGGTGTAGGGCCTGAATTTCCGTTCCGTGCTTGTGGCTTTGTATACACTTTGAGCCGCGTACTTGAGAAAAACGTTAACAGAAATGCCTAAAAGCCTACATGTTTGTGCAATTGTGTTTGTGTTATGTCTAAGCCAAACAATTCCCGCAAACCCCTCGGTGCAGGTACAAGGCAGAAATTTCGGCGTTTTTGTGTGCAGTGGACCTTCAATGTCGAGCTAACTATAGTCTTTCTAACGTTTAATTCCTGCTCTTTTAGACGCTTTGAACTGGAACCCACGTAATCTGCAACCGTCTAATAAGAAAGACTTATGTTCTTATGTTTCCTCCGCCAACTTAGTTTTGCTCATTGTGCAGATCTACAGTTTACCATTTGTACTGTACATGCAAGTGACGTCGATCAGTTTCTTTTTGTAAGTATGAGGTGCTTATTTACGTTTGAATAGCCATGGTGTTGCGTATTGAATTGCATATAGTAGCCTTTTACAAGCAGTGATATTCGTTGATTTCCTGTGTTGCTGTCAGTTTTTATGAGATTCTTTGAAACCGGTTTTTTGTTTTTATAAGAATGCGAATCCCATGGAAGTGAAGCTAACGACCAACTTGAAACCTTTCTGGTGATTATTAATGTGCAATACTTTCTTTGGTCAGATTCACGAGTTCAAACCCGTTGTAGGCTGTGCTTCGATTCTGTAGCAGCAATTGACTATTAAACTGAACCAGCGATGCCGGTGATTTTCGAATAATGCATAATTCAGTAGCTTTTAATCATCGATATCAATCGCTATAGAAATATACCAAGAATCGATTCCATCTACTTCCGACTTTACCTGACAATGTTACAAAGAAATCAATAAAATATTACTTTAAAAACTTTGCACGCCTGATTTTCTAATGTGTATCTTGGGAAACTTCTTGTCCACATATTTATGGGGTACATCTGACAGAAAACCCATATGAGAGAAAATTTGAATGGTTCGTTTTTTGTGTGCAGTATTTTAGCAACACGCCTAGTAGCATCCCGTTATGTAGTGTAGTTTCTTTTCTGTTTAAAAGGGTTTAAAAAGTGCTCTCGGGTAGTAACAGGTAATAACAGGTAGTAACAGCTCAGAACAGCTCAGTGGCCGAGTGGTTAAGCAATTCGTTTATCGATTTCTAAACCTATGGTTCGATTCCCCACTCTTTCAGTATTTCGGTTTTTATTTCTCCAGAAATGTGATTGTCATTATTTATAAGAGTATTCATTTGCCGTCTCCCAATACCAACTATACAGTGGCTTGGTCGATAAGCGTAGTGAAGCTGCATGGGACTGCTCATAAAGTCCTGGTAAGCTTCTTTGTACAGGTTCATGGCACGTATGCTTGACTCGGCAGTCAAGGCTTAGGGGTCCGCCATGTTCCTCCCTTGATGGTGCTTAGACCTTCGGGTTATATGGATAGTGGGGAAGGAGGTGTGATGGACCGGGATCCGGGACCGGGTGTATACTGCGCCCCGGCGAATCGCGGCACCTGAAAGTTTGGCCAACATCACATAATTTTTTTACAGGCGAAACACCAGAATGCATACCTTTTTGATTCATAAACTCTAAAGGTATACGGGAAAAATCAAGGAATGTTTTGTCTGTTTCATCGTTCAGGTTTTTCTGCAATTATTATTATTGTTTAAGGACATCTTAATGCAAGCTTCGATTTCTTACAATATGCACCGATGTCTGTGCCCGCATTTCTATGTTTCTTTTATATTATTGAGCATTATTATCGAGGGCAATTCGATCCACTCGGTGTGCCCAGTATTTAAGTGGCGCACCGGTATGATTTGACTTGGGGGTGGGGGGTTTAACATTTATTTCGAAAATATTTTTTCCCATTGGAATAAAGTTATCCCGAAAACTACTATCCCCGGAAAATCATTTTAAAAAGCTCGGTGGCGGCGCTATTTAAACATGTATTGGTTTACAACTCGGAAATGTGCCCCATACATGTCGCCGAGGGAAAAAGACACCTCTTGCCTCAAGCCCCCCCACCCCCCCCCCCCCCCCCCCCCACGGCCTAACCCTTGAGTGAGCCACTACTAGTATTCGAATTGTTAACACATTGGCATAACTGTCATCTTTAAATCACGTTCCTTCAAAATGTCAATAAACTGACGGTCCAAGAACGCTCAACTTTGAGGCGCTGCCCCCACAACCGGAAATCTACCAGGAGTGACCTGAGTATCCTCAATGTGATATAATCTTATTTGTCTGATGGTCTATGGAACAAGGGAAACAACATTTGTATCCTGTTCTCCATTTTCTGTTCAACATTGACCTAAAAACAGACACAATATGCCACGCCCGTTCCCTGCCCCGAGATTGGGGGTTCGTCAAACCCCAAAGTGGAACTTTTTCCATATGCTCAACATTGTGAATACAAATGTCATGCATAAATACGTACCACGAAGTGCTTAAATGTCGGACGACAGGATTGCTTGATTGAACAAAAAGGTTGTGTTTAGAACTCAAAGGCGAGACTTTTTCTGAATAATTTTGGGGGGTGGTGTGGATTTTGTGGGTAGCGATTTTTTTGTAATGTTCTGGTTTATTTTTTTTTTTTTTTATTTCTGAGCGGAACTCGTCACCGAGTGGGGGGTTCAAACCTCCCGAACTCCCGAACCCAAGATACCAATGCAAAGAAAAACGGTGCGTTTTCGCATGTTTTTACATAACACTTAGCTGTTCTAAACATTGAACTATTTCTTTCTTTTTCTTTTACTGTAATTCAAAAACACCAAACAAAAGGTGTAACTTCAATTCTAAAAGAATATTTGGTAGTGTTTGTCAGACTTGCGTCTCCGATGTCAATGAGTCGCCGGTTGAAAAAAACAGAACCCACGACGCTGTAGCGCCCTCCGTAAATAGTTTAATCCGATTACTCTCCCCTACGACTAGCAATTGCACACTCCTCACAAGCCATCAATTTTCATGTCGAAGTAAAATAAATTGAAACGGCTAACTTCCCACGCACTTTTCTGTATTGTATCCACTCCATGCATACATATGCGAAAAACGGTACCAAAAATGAGTAATGCCGTGGACTACGTACTTTACACAGTGCAGGATGCGCCATTTTTTTGTGTGGAACGACTCTGGGTTTGCGTAGATGAAAAAGGTACCTGTAGATAGTACTCTATACAGGGTGGTCCACTACCATTAGAGTCAAACCACCTGTACCGATAGATAGTATCATTTTTCTTATAAAAAGATTCTCTAAGACCTCCCGATTCGGTCCAGTAGTTTTTGCCACAGAGCCAATTTTGTGAAGCAAGGTAGGGTCACTTGTCCATTTGTTCCATGCACTGATAAAAGAGCATGGTGATAGCATACCTGTGTTTATACCTCGGGACCAAATGACCCCCGACTTTGTTTCACAAAAGAGGTTCTAGAACAAAAACTACTGGACCGAATCAGGAGATGTTGGTATCATTATTTTTTCTTTTAACAAAATTACCCATGCATTGGTATAGGTTGTTTGAGTCTCAGGGGTAGTGGAAGTATGCCATTCTGTTTTGGATTTTTGACCACCCTGTATGTCCATAAATCTGCAAATTGGGATAATTTCTTGGGGAATCTGTTGAAGAATTATCATCTATTTAGATCTGGACCCAGGAAAACCGTAAGGGTGGTAGGATTGGCAATTCAAAATGTGGCCATCTTTTCCAACTCCAATAGAGGAATTTTACATTAGCCCCGTCTGCGCACATCCGGGTTGAAAGCGAGGAAACAGTGCTATTCAACAAATGCATTAATGCATGAATGAATCACGCCATAAGGCGCACGTTTAGCATAGTCAGATGTCTACTTAGCACCGAGAGCCTCTTTTACAAAGTGCGCAGATCGGTGTTATTTTCGTCAATTTGAAATTCGTCTATAGTGACCATTTACCTACAGTGACTTTTAACCTTGTATTGGGTGATTTAAATTTAAAAAAAACCACTAAATTTCAAGATTCTCATCTTGAACTAGGATATAAATGTGTTTCGGTTCAGATGTTATCTTGTATTTGTATGACAACTTTTTCGTTCCCCCTTATGAAGTGCACTTCCAAATCTGGACTGAAACTTCTGCTTGTATATCATCTTTACGAGATAGCGGTACAAAAGTGTATTGTTAATTTGGCTGGTGAAGAGTTGGGCTTATCGTTACAATCGATTTAACACCGTAGGCCTGTTGCCACGGTCAGTTTAATTATTCTACAGATACTGTCACGGTAAATGTGCCTCCTGTCTGTCCAACGTGGTTCCTCCTCTTAAAAGTGTTTGAGCGTGCAAGATCGGCTAAATATCCGCTTGTTCTCGCCATTACATTATAGCTGCATATATAGTTGCTGACAGCCTTTTCCTCCTCGTTCTGTAGCTCCACGGAATTCCTTGCCTGATGAACATTTCCCTCCATCCTGTTTATGCTTCAAGAGGAATCGACCTTATCCTAATACCTTGAGCGGATCCTATCTTTGTTCGTGTCGCATTTACACCATGAACCCCTTGATGTGATTTCCTATTCAGAATGGACCGGAGGATTAAGAGAATGTGATTTTAACAATGAGGGTCCAAAATCACATCCAGAGTCCGGAATCACAATACGGTATAAGCTGTTAAACTCAAAAGTCACAGTGTACTATTTGTCAGGGTGGGATAATAGTTCACAGGCTTCAGATGTGATTGTTAAAATCACATCTTCTTAATCCTCATGTCCATTTTGAATAGGAAATCACATCCAAGGGATTCAGTGTTAACATTCAGCATTAACAACGAAAAGACCAGTTGCAAGGTTGAAGTTAATTGTGTACGGCAGAAACCAGACCATATTCAAAATATAACTTGTTAGACTCCTGAAATCAAACAACCAAAAAATATTAACAACCACACGAAACAAACAGACTCAATCCCAGAGTAACACCTTGTGTACCCCTCCCTAGGGTAAGTACAGTTATTCAGGGTGTGAGTGAGGCAGATAGATTGATTTCCCCCAAGACAGCTACTCTGCCACTTACAAATGAAAGGTAGAGAGGAGGGAAGTTCATTAACCTCACCAAGCGGCAGTCCGCTTTCTCTGCGAAAAAACAGGGTTACTGGATCAGTTCGGTTTAAGAATTCCCCGGCGTATCTGATTCACGGCCAAGAAGGAGAAAATAGTTATTCATTTCTTGTATACTTCTGTACTCCATTATATGGTCGTTCATGGGTGGCATACAATTTCCGAACAGTAACCCAATAATATCACCAAACTCGATCAATTTTCAAAATTGGCTAATTTGGAAAATGCCAAAAATTGATGCATGATTTTAGTATCTTTTTAAACAAAAATACTCAATAACTATGATTCGCAATCTAAACGCTTCAGCATGGTACATCGCATTAATTCTGAAAATGCCAAACATTCCGAGCATTCGGAAAATAGGGAAGAGAACAGAAGAGAAGAAGCAATCATGTCATAATCATTATGTCAGGTGTTCGGCTATGTTTCTAAATTTCATGGACGCGAAACGTCTACGTGGCATTTGCAATAATTCGTGCGATTTGCACTGGGTGAAATTAAACTCGCCCTACGTATGCCATCTAAATCATAGTTTACTGCGTTGGGGCTAATAGTAGTGGAGGCTCCACCACGTAGCCGGGCGAAATCCGACCGCCTCCATGGGAAAACATTTTGGAGAAAAAGTAGGCGATTTTGGTCACTCGTCATTTCATTATTAATGTACATCTAGTATTTCCTTTCAAATTGGAAAGCAAATCGCATTATCACGCTTCGTTTCACTAATTTGTTTTGCCTGTGTTGACAGAGAGACAGGGAGACAGATAGAGAGACAGAGAGAGGGGGAGAGAGACACGGAGAGAATGATTTAAAATTTGAAACTTATTAAATCTGTCCCCCCACCACCTCCACCCCCACCCCACCCCAACCCACTTTATATATGGTTTTTCAGACAGCAAATTCTTTCGGGCAATTATTTTTTGGTTTTAGTTTGTAGGTTTGTGTGGGTGCGTGTGTGTGTGTGTGTTTATTTGGGGATGTTTTGCTCGCACCCCGTCTAGAAAATTATGTTGCTACCCCCATTTTTTTGCTCACACCTCGTCGGCAAAATTGTGATCACACACCCGCCCCCATTCAAAATGGTCTCGCGACGCCCGCGCCCGCGGACCTGTACCTATGTATCTGCATTTTACAAGTAGTGTACGTCAGTTCTGGGCGACCTGTCTACTCTTACAAGCTGGCTTTTTGGATACCGCCACCACTCATTCTGAACTGTCATATTCATTGGAATTCAGTATGTGACAAATATATTAAATCACATGTTATCAATTAAGATATCGCCTTCCGAACGGGGATGTTGAAAAGAAAGTCAGTAAAGTCAGGCCGGACGCATTGTTCAGTAACGAGATCTAGTTCTCAAGTGTCGCTCTTGGGCATATCCTCACAACCTCGTGGAGAATCTCTAACAAACTCGTTCAGGGATTAAATGAGTCGGCATTAACAAAACGCCCACTAGTGGCAAGTCTTGGCAACTGGCGCTGTACATAGCCCGTGTGGGGATTAACAAGTAAGTCACCGCTAATACCCTAGTGCGCTTTGGAGGTGCCACACCGTATACCCCAATTGACGTATCTAATTTGGTCAACCTCAGTTGGATTAGATTATTACTGCCCCCAGGAAACTATGTAATTGTGGCCTGGTACACCCAATACGACTACCCACTGCTGCTTGTAAGCGAGGCTTGGGCATCGAAATACCACGCTAAATCGTGGAGCTAAATATTACCATATTATGTAATACCACAAGGACACGCTACTCAGTGAGGCGTTTAACAAAACAAAATACGCCGATTTGCGCGAGCTGTTTGGGAGGCGTCGTGGTAAAGCATCTGATCCTGGATTAGATGCGCCGAATTCGCGCAGGACTTTTATATATTTTTATTTTTATTCAACACAGGTTAGAGTAAACTTTAAAGATTGCTCTTTTTCTAACCCGTGATTTGGAGGATATTTTATTAAGGGAAAAAAGTCCGAGAACCAGTCTTGCAATACCGGTATTCTACTAGACTACAGGCCTCGCTAAAGCCTAGGTCACACTGTCACGATTTTCGCGACCACAGTCCCCGATTAGTCGTAGCAGTTTTAATAGGGGTGAATCGGGAGGAAAGTGCCCCGATTGCACCCTCCTACGAATACTCACGGTCCTTCTACGATGACACTCCGAATATCGACGATGTCTGTACGATTTTGACCTGCTACAGTCTATTACGGTGTATTACGGTTCTATAGTACGATAGCGTCAGGACTAGTCAGGACTACTCTACGATTACAGCCGATTACAGCCAATTTATGACGATGGACCTACGACGTACCAAAATTTGTCATGCTTCACTACTACGATTACAGGCGAATTTCCGATATATATGGGCCCAAAATCTGGATCTGGTCAGTCATCGATGGCAACGTGTACAATGACTTGGACAGCAGCGGCGCTCCCCCTTTTTATGCCGATCATCACGTGACATCGGGAAGATTCGGGAACAGTCGTAGCGCCATCGTAGCGCTACCATAGGCCAATCGTGGCGAATCGTAGCGCATTCTTGATAAATCGTAGAGACATCGGCATCAATCGTCGCGTAGTCGTGGTCAATCGGGACTAGTCGTGGTGTTATCGTCATATATCGTAGTGGAATCGCAGCTAAACCGTAGGGAAACCGTAGCATATGCGTAGAACATCTTAGAACAGTAGTGATTCGTGATAAAAAATATACCACGATTAGCCACGGAAGGCCACGGAAGGCCACGAATGCCTACAAGATGGCGCTACGACTGTGCGCGATTGAGCTACGATCGCACTGCGACTGCCCTACGGTTTGAAAAAATTCGTAGCACCGCCACGACAGTTTTGAACAGTTCAAAACTGTCGGGGGAGTTTGCCGACCAGCTAAGATTCATCACGACTCATCAAGATTCATCAGGGTTCACCAAGATGCCGCTACGAGTATGTCCACGAATCACCCGGATTTTGTGAATCGTGGGCTCTCGTCGTTAACATCGTGACAGTGTGACCTAGGCGGTTACCGCCACGATTATAACGTGGCATTTCGAAGCCCAAGTCTCGCTTATAAGCAGCGGTGGGTAAATAGAACTAATCTGGATTCAGTGTACATAGAATCGTATTAAGATATTTCTATAATTTCTCTTTAATTATCATGGCTGCTACTAAAAATGGTGTCCTCGTCAATTTTCAAAGTGAACAACGAAAACTGAGCGGGATCCTGCCACTTTGACACTTCCTTTTTGAAAATGGATTAAAGTAATTTGTCGGTTTCCCTTGTGGTTTCTTTTTGAACCTCTGCATTTGCCTCCTTAAAGTCAATCATTTTTCAATTATGGATATTATTTTCAGGTTGAAAACCGGTCACCCTTGATGATTTTTGCCGCATGAGTGGGAATTTATGCCCTTCTCTCATGAGTGACGTAGTACAGGGTGGTTACAAAAAAATTTAACCCAAGTTTAAGGTGATTGTTCACCCACCTCCTACAATTCCAGAGAATTTGTGTTTACCTGGTGTTGATGAGTAGGGTGTTTAGAAATAATCCTGAAAAATGCTAGGTCTAGCTTAATTGGATCTCAAGATATGGCCCATTACAGATGGCATGTACAAAACTGGCTTGTCCACGAGAGCTTCATTGTAAATGAATCATGTGAAGACAGAAACTAAAGGTAAGAAGCCGTTTTTGCAGTAATGGCAGACATGAACAGTTCATAAACCAGATTATAGAGAAAGGACTAATTCTGTTTTCCGCGTAAATGTTGTGAACATTTTGAACGTTAAAAAGAAACAGATGGCTAGAAAAGAGAACTACGATACGTCAGTAATTTTCACAAGAGGGAGAATTATATACGAATGTATTACCCATACTAACTAAGTCAATGGCAGTGTAATAACCGCGCAGTTTAGATTGGCCAACAGAATTTGAAAGAGTCGTATAATAGGTCCATAAGAATCATTTCCCGTGCCAGCGTCACGCACATTACTGACTGACATTTCATGTCACCTCTTTTTGTACAATTCTTACATTTCTTTATCTTTCTGACATAACAGCGTTGGCGTCACAGCTACTATGCGCTAATCTGATCAGCGTACTAGGAAACATTAAAGCCTTCCGCCAGAGACCCTTAATTATCTTTCCATGGTTAAATAAGACTTATAAGTGCTTCACCAGATGACGTAAAAGCACTGCTTTTTCCATCTGTTTTCTTTTGTTTGTAACTTTTTCATGATATTGAACAAATCGGTAGATAGCAGCGTTATCTGTTGAATGACATAAGGAACGGTTAAAATAGATATCATTTTAATGCATTTTCTTATTTTTAGTGGCAAAAACTTTCAATGTAGTCTTCATCTATAGAAGTGAAAGTAAAACAATAATATCTTGAAGACCTTAGTATCAAAATTAAGCCTAATATACTGAGATTCGGTGACTGGATTGAATTTAAACTCAAAAAGAAATTGGCCATTTTGGGGGGGTCTGCTTCATTCCTTTCAATTGGAACATGTTGAATTATAAAATGAACTCGTTAAAAGCACGAACAATCCCTATTGGTTGCTTCGTATCAAATTATAGTACTATTAAAAATTTACATACGGTTTTAAACCATATACCGAGCTTCAGTACATTTTTCGTATGTGTCAATACGAATATGTGCGTCACTGTAAAAATGGCGTTAAAGCTTTTCAACACATTTCTTGTACCCACCTTTTTGACACGTTTAGCCCACGACATGTTTAGATTTAACGTTTAGCTTTGTGACGTGTAACACGTTTATTTAGCATTTAAACACTTTTTAGAAACAATGTTTAGAAAAAGTGTTTAAATGCTAAACGTGTTATCCCGGTACACGTCACAAAGCTAAACGTTAAATCTAAACATGTCGTGGGCTAAACATGTAAAAAGAAAGTGGGTATCTTGTACAAGAAATGTGTTGAAAGCTAAACGCCATTTTTACAGTGTAGTATTGAAGGATAGTGATTGGAGGGTTTGTTTAAGCTATAATAATCAGTTTTTAAGTTTCCCTCCATTTAGTTGTTCAAGATCCTGAACGTACATAAGAAAACAAGGATGTTTGTCTACACGAGGTTAAAAAATTTACAATTTGTTTAAAGTATTATAACTTAAGAACAATTTATATACACTCTAAAAACTGTGTTTAGCAATTAAACACAATCTTGTTATCAGTTTGTAAACATGTTTAGAAGCTAAACATTACGTGTCCAATTCCTAAACATCAGTGTCCAATGGCTAAACACTATCCGTCAATACGCTAAACATGTTTAGTATGTAAACGTGTTTACAAACTGATAGCAAGAAAGTGTTTAGAAAAGTGTTTACTTGCTAAAACACTTTTTCTTTTTACAGTGTACCAGTTTTGGTGGTATCTTCACCGTTTTCATCTTTAAGTTCGGATGAAAATCTATTTTTGCGAATGTCATTGTATGTATGTTTTCATTGGTGTTCGTTTTTTAATACGAAACAGACACGGGATAAACAATGTTTCGAGGAAGATAATTGCATCAACCTGGTTTACATTCCACTCTGATGAGTCTATAATATGTAGGGGATTCGGAGACGGTGCCCACGGATCTCGATTGAATGAGTTCTCTTTTCAATGAACAACAGTGACAGTTGAAGGATTCAATAAGTGCCGACTACTAGCGTACAACAGGTGAGATACATCGAATTGGCAACCGAGGTTGAAATCCAAGATTGCTGTGTGCACACATGATTGCGCATCTTCTGGAAACTCAAATGAAGGGATATAGAAACGCACGTGTCTTTGTGATATTTAAGCTGGTAGTCAGGCACACCTCACTCATTGATTAATAGTTTAAAACCAAATGCGGATTTAAATGATCTCCATTCGCTTTGTATTCGTCAAGCACCGATCTCAACAACACCAATAAAATATAATATACCGGTACGTAAACTATAGTCTCACATTGTTCGATTTCATGTGCCAGCGGTAATAAAAATCTGCTACTTCAAGTATCTGAGGCGATTCAATAAGCTTCTCAAGGGCCGCAAGTATCATGTTTTACTTATACCTCATGAGCACGAAATCAGATAATTTGTAATAGGTACTTGATGTTATTGCACACTGTGATATTCTTACTGCTTTTCTTTTGACCAAATGTCATTAAGAAATTAAAACTACAAAACTGGAAATGCAGTCCTTGTATGAGAGATATTAATTAGCAATTATTCAGTTATCAGTTATCAGTGGATATGTTATCAGTGGATATCCAATCACAATTTTTGCATTCACGTTGCTAACAACGTGACACAAAAGCTGCATTCAATTGTGAATTGGTCCAAGCCCCGAAGAGAAGGACATTTTTAAACAAAGTCTACTCACCACCTGTTCCACACTGGGTGTTGAATGTTTGGTGCACTTATCCCTCGTATCCCTGTCCGGTGATATCAAAACTGCACACTACTGGAGCTGTGAGCGCGTCAGGTGTTCTCGCGCCCGTAGACACTACGCCAAATGATCCGGGTCTCGTGGTCTCTCGCTATCAAGCTCTCGCGTCGATTGGCTGGCCAGTGGGGTCGATCGGCTGTATCCCGTGTTGTCTGCTGCCAACGACAAAAAAGTGGCTAAATAATTCCCTCTGTCTTGGTCTGCGGTCTTTAAAAGATGCCGGTTGCTCACTTACGTCCGTGTGTTGCGGGGGCTGGGCCGTGGGTCCAGGCCAGTATTTGGAGCTGCGTGCGTCACGTAATAACGATCAGACGGCTAATAAGACCCTCTGTAGTTTACCTTGGTGTAGTCAGACGACAGGGCGGGCAGGTCGATATATTAGCTGAGAGCACGTGTTTCGTGCAGTATGACAAGTTTAAAGGGAACTTCGATGCACCAATTTTCGTGAAGTGAGCGGGAACACCAATTTCTTATTTCTCTAATCAACTTAAATTCGCCCAAGGCATAAGCCAGGTAATGCATGCATTTCCACAGACTGCACTTATAATCGGTTTAAAGTGTAATAAATTGAGCAAATGATTAAACGTATCAACGTAGTACCCTGAAGATGTCGAATTAATGTCGATCCTCTTGGAATGCAATTTTAACGTTTAGACTCTGGTAAATTTTCGAGAAATTCGTCTAAATACGACAGAAGAAAACCACTCCAAAAATAATAGTTACTTTTACATTGATATCAACTGTTTATTAACAGATGTCTGTTGTTAAGCCTATGGCCATCTGACCCTTGCAAAGCAGACGGAGTTACCAAAAGTGAACATTTTTGATATTGCTGGTCTATTTATGCAGTTTTTGTGTACAACTCTGTGGGGGCTATTAAAGCACACGAATCTTATGAAGCTCGCTCAGCCTGGTCATTGGAGAGCCCACTGGGGGTAGTGTAACACAACCTGCAAACCAAATATTGGCCTAATGGCCTGGCAATCTGTCTTCGAGAGTGTCAACATTTGGATCACTCCAGCCGACTGGTCAGCAGTCTTTAAAATAATTATTTCGTAAACCTCCAGCCTGTGCCCCCCCCCCCCCCCCCCCACGATCACGGCCCAATCTCATGGATTCCGTAAGGCTGGATTTTGCGCTTAAAGGAAGGCCGCCTATGATGTAGATTTGGAAATGATTACAAACATGTTTAGTTTCAATCTGAAAGCTGACTGTTTATAAAGATGGCACCACTTCCCACCCTCCTGAGAAATGTTTCCGCCTGAAATGCAGTCATCTTCGAGAAAACTGTTTTGATTTTACTATTTTCCGGTGATTTTGATGACACTGCCTGCAACGTACTGTATTGTCATTTCTAGCATAGCAAGGCTATATCATACCTGTTTCTGCTAAGGAAGTCTGCGATCGTAAGCACAGCAAGCGCTGAAGAGTAGAACGTAGCATTTTTTCTCCAATACACTCTAAAAACTATGTTTAGCAATTAAACACAATCTTGCCACCAGTTTGTAAACATATCAAAAAAATTGCTGGCCTGACGTTTCGAACTTAAGCAAGTTTTTTCTCAAAGGCAAATGACAGAGTACAAGAAACAAACATGTAGGGAACACACATGCATGAGGGGTGGGTGGAGAAACACAAAAGAGGGATGCAAAGGAGCCTGGCAGTGGGTAAACATCAAAGGGAGGGGAAAGGACAGCCAGGAAGAAAGAAACAAAGAAGTGTGGTTAGGGTAAGGATGAAGGAGTCTTTACAAACTTTAAAGGTGAACAAAGAAACTGGCAGGAGCGGGATTCGAACCTGCGATCTCCGGAATACCGTACCGGCGTTCTACCAACTGAACTATCTTGCCCTATGTTGGCGGTCTCCCAAACTGTCAAATATCTTTGTTCGGGTGGGCGCTAGTCAATAGTCATAAACCCATAATGCCGTATAGCCAGTTGGACTGTTGTTGACTGCCGTCTTCGTATCCGTTAACTATCGAATCCTAATACGTGGGATTCTATGGACAAGTTTCCTGCATCATAGCCTACTGTACTTCCAGATCCAAATGACACCGCTTTCAAGACTGGGACAGTACGGTTATATCGAAAGTGTGTCGATTTAAATGGAAAGGACAATACATGCTTGGCCTTGTTATGTAAGTTTGTATGCCCGTTTAGACCAAAAAAAAAAAATCTAAAATAACATGCTTATTTTGTTATTTCCTGTCATTATACATTTGGTCATTATCAATTTCGGCAAGGATAGGAAGCTGAGTTTTGCCGCGTAAAGTTCAGATCCTTCGGCTTTATTCCGACAGGTGGCTGTAATCTGCCTCTGCTGCGTCTGGATTACTATCAGTTTGGCTGGCGAGATCCCGTGTGCGTAGCTAAGATGCTAACCAAGAGATATGCCTGGGGCTTGCAATTACAGGTGTTTCAACATGGTGAAATTGCGCAGTGTTTGAGAACCAGGGCCTTTTTTCCCATGGAGGTTTGCATCGGTCACTTGTCAACTGTGTGATGCAAAATAGTCATTAGGCACTGTTTTGACACGGGACCCGATGTTTGTTCATCATAACATTCAAACTGATATTCGCTGGATTCAAATGATCTTTTAGGACCTTGTCAAACTTACATCTCTCTGATGTTTGGTCAACATTTCAAAATAATCATTTGTGACATTGGAGACTTTTGATACAAAAGTCCAGTATTGTCTGACAGAAAAACTGAAATCTGGTATTTGGGCACTTGAGATTATAGAAATATGGGAATTTTCACATCTAAATTATCCCGAGGGCCTCTAGTTCCAGATTCGGAGTACATTAATTATTATCACATTTCGTTACCCAGGATGTGCCCAAACAGTTTAAAACTGGTTTCCATTTGAGCCCTGCAATCATTCTTAATTAAGAATGAGAATTTACACACATATTTACACAAATACAAAAATATTTACACAAATAGATCTATTTACGGCAAGTTTTCTACTCCCCATTACGAGCCTATTGGTAATTCACGGGATGGGCAAAAAACCCGCGAAAAAAACTTTGTTGGGGAAAAACAAGAGGGAATTTCCACCCGGCTCCAATTTATTATGGCAACCAAGTTTATAACTCCGTAGATCAGCGCAAATGGGATTCCGACTTCTGATATGGGATTCGGACTTCTGGTATAGCAACAGACGGTCCTTTTCCATTACTCTCATCAGTCGTGCGCATGCTCAGGACTACGCGCGCATGCTCGGGACTACGCGCGTATGCTCGGGACTACGCGCGCATGCTCAGAACCAGCAGAAAGGGTTGGCATGTCTGCTCTCACCAGAGTCTTAAAAGTCTCCCATTGAGTGTATTCACATTAGACTGAAGGTTCAACTAAGCTAAAAACAAATCTAAAATTGTGACTTATTCATCTTGCTGCATGCTGTCCCCGTGATTAAAGCCAAATAAATCTCATTAAAATGACGACATCGTTGACCCTTCTCGAAGCCGACGAATTTAGTTAATCACAATTGGTCTCATTGGCTCGTCCGTCGGCCCTATTATATCACAAGTAGCAGAGACATGATCATTTGACGCAATTTTGCCAGATTTAACGTGTCTGGGATCAGGCCGAAACAATCTGACTGCTCCGTCGATATCGGCAATTCATTGGCCTAGTTGCGATTGTGTATTGCGCATAACGGTTGCATGCACTTACTTCACTCTAGAGCCGACTTATACCCCAGAAGCCGAGGAACAGCGTTCGATTGCCGTAAGTGCCTTACACTCCAGCTCGCCATGGTGACTCTGCTTTTAACACCGACTGTAGAAACATGTCATGAATTGTCGGCGCTTCATTGATATTTACGACAATGTGACATTGCCACATGATTTCCACCCGAAGATTAAAGTTTTGCAAAAATCAAAGCAGGCGAAGTGCTATATATAGGGCTCTGAAGGAATAGGGAATAGACATTTTGATGTCTTTTTGTATAGACTTTGAGACTTGGGGCAGAAAAATCAGGGGCCTGCCTTGGCAAACAAAAATGCTGGTCTTCGGATGTTACCTCATCGGCGATAAAAAGGACATTGTTTAAACCATTCTTTATATTTATAGGCCTATAAGTCGTTAATCGAAAATCGAAACTACTGTTTATTAGGGTTTTTGCGGCTCGTCCGAATAGTCAATTAAAATATCAGTTAATTTCCTGATAATTATAGGAATCGCATTTTGGTTTGAATGGTTTTCCTTTGAAAAATCTTGTTAAAGGTATGACCATGGAAGCGCAAACTTTGCAAAATTGTCCATGCTCTGGATAGAATTTGAAAAAGTGATTGTGAAAGGAATTTGTATAACAGTCAATATATGTTCATATACAGAATATCTCTGGATAGAAATTTCAACTTGAACACGGAGAGCTAAAACCATTTCAGACAATGGTTTGGATGACATGTGAGGCACCAATTTGCTGATTGGGTGTCAAGTGATCGTGCCGTTGATATACGAGAAAGAGAATAAAGATAATGAAAGTTTGTAATTAAAGCTCGACTTGACATTGGAAATGTATGTGGCTTTTAAAATTCGACAGCGATCATAAACTTGTGGTTTTGACAACTTTTCATGCATCATGCTTTGGTTTTCGGCCGAGGAAGTAGCATAACGGTTTAAGGGTAGTGTACATGATTGGTCATTGTTGCAATTTTCAGAAATGGGCGGATTTGGGGGTTAGTATTTTATAGGAAATATCGTTCCACTCACTTTTCAAAGTTTTGCATTGTTGCATGGCGAAAAAAACGAGAGAAAAACGGCGCTCGTTTTTAACCGTCGGCCGGATGATACCGTAGCATTTAGTCAAGGCGCGCGTGGCTACCTGGACGCGTGACGCTCCCCGAATATTCCAGCATGTCCGGGGCGCGCCTTGACAGGGCCGTTTTCCAACGATTTCCAGCTGGAAATCGTTGGAAAACGATATAAATTTCCATTTTTCTTGACAACGTTTCTAAGATTTAATAACACTACAAACCCGCCCCAAATACACACGTGGGGAACGGTATAGCCGGCTGCGGAACTAGGGTCCAATTTACAGGAGCGCACGCGGGGGGTGCACCAAATGGGGGTGGGGTTTACAAGAATAATGCGATCTCCAACGAGGGGAGCCGGGAGGGGACAGACCTCAGCGGGGGCCACGTACTCCCACCCCATATTTACACCACTGCTGGTAGCGAGTGTGGCTGTGGCGCTGCAATAATTCCATTTTTAAGAGTTAGATGTCGTTTTCATTTTCGTATACGTTTCGTTTGCAAACTTTGAATCGTGGAGTTAGTACTTTATGGTGGCTGTTTCTTAAGGTTCTTGTACCTACATAATGTAGTATTACTCGTCCTTTGTGTTTGACCTTGGTCCAATTCCATAGGGCTGCTTGGCAGACGTTTTTCTGCTAACCAAACGGGCCAATTCCACTGAGACCGTAAGGACTAGCACTTTGCTATATAACTAAGGAAATTTTGCTTAAAATCGTGGCGCAACAATATAAGTCTCCATGCGCGCGCAGCAAGCGTCAGAGCAGCACGACTTGGCCGTGAAATACTCAAGAACAAATTGTTAGTTGTTGCTGCCAACTTTGCTGCTAACCGTTATGCAAACCCTATGAAAATTTGAATCAGGCAGGGGCCAGTTTAATGGCGTTGATCAGCACAACAATTTGCTTAGCAAATGAAAAGTCTTCCTTGTAAAAAAAAAGGATAACCAACCAAAATGTTCATGTGATGTATACAGCTTGTGACTGGTATTCAGCTGTGGCTTGTTTGAAAATCACATGGCGTTTTGACTTTTAACCTGTTTTTATTAAGTGAGACGTTTTGTGCTAAGCAAATCTACATGAACACAATAACTTAAGAGCTGCATGACCATGATGATATCTTTTTGGAAAAAGGTTTCCCTATCACAGAGGAGTGATCTATTATTAACAGTGTCTGCTGACAGGGTTTCCATCTTTAAAGGTATATACAACAATTGCTGTTCCTGTTATTTTCAGAAATGAATGGATTTGGGGGTTAACACTGACCTGTTTAACGCTTGGCGTGCATAGATGCTGGGAAAACAGAAAAAAATGCTGTTCTTGTAGTCTGGTTCCCTAACCCTACTTCAGACAAAGTGGAGCAATTTATAGACATCAGGGACTTATCAGGTCGGGGAACTAGACTTTTTCCAACGATGGTCGGCCGACCATTGTTTCAAATTGATACAAAAATCCCACTTTTCTTGAAAATGCCATGATTTCACAGGATGCTTGGGACTATTATTTACTTAAGGTCAAGTAAGGTCTTTCATAATAATACAGTATTTTTGTTTTGTGATGTTCGCAAATGGGGTGGCTGCAGTGGAATTTGTATTGTGTAGGCCTATATCGATGAAATATAGTTTTTGAAACACAACTTTGTGTTGTTTGTATTATTTTTATTTCGCGTAAGCATTTCTAAATATTTTTTTAAGGCGGGAGGGGGTCAGCCCCGCCCATCAAGTGTTAACGCCGATGTGACGTCACTCCGGGAACCCGGCTGGCTGGTGGATGGTCGGCAATGACTCGACGCGACATGTACGTACAGTAGGCTACATACACCGAGCGTTGCGTTGCATTGACATGCGCGTGTTTTCGCTTTGTCTTGGAAAGCTTTCAGTGTTTTGAGAATGTTTTTCGTCGATAATACCGCGTCGTTGTGTTGCTGCTGGATTCAGCAACACCACTAAGGATGGTGTCAGTCTCCACCTCTTTCCAGTAGAACCGAAATACCGTCGTATTTGGACTTGGTCAGAGAACGCTATTTAGCCTAGCAATCGTTGTTTTCAAGTCTTTCACCGCGTTCCGCATCGGGAGTCCGATTCGGAGTCTTTAGTAGTAGTTTCGCTGTTACTCTCACCTTCTGGCTCATACATGTACGGACGAGCTCCAAGATCCTCATCTTCCTCGCCTCAATAATGTTCCGAAGAAGTGTCTGGATCAACCATTCTAAAATCGACACTTGATTGCCAGATTCAGATCCAAAAGATTCTGTTTTAAGATTTTAACACAACGAGAAATGTTTCCCTGGTCCCTTCATCCAAAGCTATTTAATCGCGCGTGGCTGGTTCCCTCAACAACGGCATACATCCACACGTCCGTACACACTGATTAAACTACTCTCGCTGAGTTTCCGTGTTCCCGAGATGACGTCACGCAGTTAGGGGTGCGGAAACAATAGAGAAAGGGGGAACTTTATTCCGGGAAAATTCAACACCAAAAATGGGCAGAAACACGGAAAACACATTTTAATCACATTTCTTATATTGTAAAAGAGTTATACAACACAACATTTATTTTTTGTGTACAATTTCATTGCAGCCATTCTTTAATACCGAAGATCTACAGTGCACTTTTCTCGAGGTCAAGTGATACACCCGCCTGTTGCTCAACACACATATATATGCCAGCTTCATATCTCAACTGTTCTTTTTTTAAAGGAAGTTTATTTCAATGTACTATTGGAAGACGGCCATTTGGATTCCCGCGTTTGGTCTAATTTGGCATCCACACGATCCTACACTTGAAAAAGTCATGCCCCAGAGGCGCCAGCCATCGATTTGAAAGGCTCTGTTCGTAACTGATACGAACCATACGTGGCACCTGATTTCACTTGCATGATTATTGCGCGCGCCATTGACGGTTCAAAATGCAGCGTCCGACATTGCTTTTCAATTTAACCTACTTTTCCAGCGGTAACCCGAAGGCCCTTGAAAACAAACAACAAAGAAAGCAGTTTGAAACCGATTATGCTTAATACGTAGATCCTTGGCTGAAGTGGTTTCTGTGTTTAGTTTAAGGGAATGAAAGAAGAGACAATTTCTGTTGAAGATCTTAATGGTCTGTCAATGGGGCAGCTGTTCAAATTGACCAGAGAATAACTGTGTGTGATTAAGCATACGTTTAAGGGCCTCATACGTATTTACCGGTGGAGTATGAACCGGAATAATAATACGACCAAAGATGTCGTATACTTTTCGGAAAATTGTGTATTGTCTGGTTTAATTGCAAGTACAATTATTTAACCCTTTTAAACATCATAAATCATTGGAATTATGAGACGGGTAATTGTGTTGGTGCGCTTTCAGCATTTTCCCCGAAAAACCTAATATAGGAAAGAATACTATATAGGCCCAAGCTTTGCAAAAACAACTCATTCTCTAAAGAAGCATTTTTTTACCGCAACGTAAACAAGAGTAAATATAAAGGGGTCAATATTGTCGATAAAAAGACGGCGTTTAAGATGCTTTTAAAATCTAAACCTTTGTGGTCTTACGATTTGAGAAATCGAAAGGAGAGAATAACCCAAATTCAGCATCTTCAAACGATTGGGCATTATTTGACGCCGATGTAACGGTCATGATTCGTCGTTTGTGGGAATGCGTTCGCAAATTATTTTCTGTCCAGGGACGTCACAAAAGGGGCGAAATCGTGTCTCGACGGGCAAAGTGTAAGTAAGTATTCGAAATATGTCACTCATTTTATGGCGCCCTCAACGTCCTAACACTTCTACCCCCTCTCCACCCCACCCCGCGCTTTTCAAATTATTTTTCGGATGGCAAATTTTTGTGGGCCACTTTTTTGTTTTTGGCCCACACTCCGTCGGCAAAATGATGAGCCCCCCCCCCCCCCCCCCCCCCCCATTAGAAATATGTATAATTGAGCTCAGTGGGTCAAACCCTCGCGACTCGACGCTTGAAGTCCACAAAGTTTAATTCCGTCTCTCTTGTGCGACGTCTCCGTCGCTGTTGTCGTCATTTTACGATAAATCGTGTCCATAATCTCCGTTTCTACTGCGTGCTCTTCGGCGACCCTCTAAGCGATCAAAACCAGGGTGATGTTGTCTGTATGCATATCAAGTTGTCAGATTCTAATGAATTATGAGCGGTGTAGAACACTTGAAGTGAATATTAACGATCTTGGCGTGAGCATGCCCGTACCACCGATCGGGCGTGGTGTCTCTAAAACCCCACGGCAAAATACCCATAGGCGTAGCCAGCGGGGGGGGGGGGGGAGGGGGATATTTACCCCCCCCCCCCCCCCCCCAGAGTGCCCTTTTTTGTACCCCAAAATTTTCAAACAAAATCAAAACCCTGCCCTCTATCTACGACATACCTGTTGGTTTTTAATGTCGCAAGCTAGTTTGGTAAGTCCAATAACTTCCAAGTGGATTTTGTTCTCTTATAGGAACGGGGCCGGTAAGTACACAATCGACGCAACATTAAAATAATGTCCTTCATGTTGCTGGCCCCAGTGTGCCCTCACTGGAAATTATAGTGCCCCCTGTGCCCCCACTGACAAATTTTAGTGCCCCTGTGCCCCCGATATATCGAGTGCCCTTTTTCACGTCTACCCCCCCCCCCCCTCCCAATAAAAATAACCTTGCTACGCCTATGGTACCTGACGTTAGCGGTAATCACATCATGTCCATACTTAATGATGATGAAGCATCAGTCTGAATTACCGCATTGACCGTCTGTTTCCATGCCAAGGAAACGTAGTTGGCAAAATGTATACACATTTACATGGAAATAAACTTAGTATTTCAGTTGCATATTTTTTACGTTTTGTGATCTGATTGTTCCTAATGTGTAAGCCCCACTTGTCATTCATAGAAAACATATACCATTGAACAAAACTTTTGTAAAGATCATGTTACATTATTGGACATAAACAAAATTAGTTGTGTTGCCCTCCGCGGCCGACCCTAAAGGTCACAAAAGTCGGTTGTCTTACTTTGCGTTTTTGTGTTGGTTTGTTGTTGTTGTTGTTGTTGTTGTCAAAATCTCACCTTTTCCCGCACAAAATGAACAAGTTTTATTTAAATCATTGTCTTTAAATACAGCTACGATTTTCCCATTTTTCCCATGTACAGGCAATGCAAGTTGTTGGTTTTTTTGGGGGGGCCTGAGAGGGGACATGCGAACGTACAACATACATCTCTTGGGAAAAGCTTGGTTTAAAAAAAGAATTTTAAAATGGGAATAATTGTGACTGTATGTACCAGTTGACCACTAATTGATCAAAGGGGTTGGATGCAGTAAATTATACTTAATTACGACCGGTTCCATGAAAATCAGCCACTTCCATTATGAATGATTTAAACAAAATGCTGCTCGATCTGTGTAGAGTCAGTTCAAGATGAAACCTTAATACCCTTTCTGCAATACCTTCATCAGTGCATGGTCTCCCTTGGGCCCCAGCTTTGAACTGAGACATATCGTTCCGTCTATCCTTTGTAATTTTCCAGTTCGTCATTTTGATTTCGCCCTGTCTGAAAATCTCGTCTCCTAATCCTGACATGCATGTTTGTTTGCGTCTTTGTTGCGCCTTTGCTCTTGTTTTGTAGGGCATACCCAAACAAGCTTTGACCGAAGAAATTCGTGTACATGTTTGACCTATTTATGTACACTGTACTATTCTTCCAGTATTTCGTCAGTATTTTTGAAGTTCATAAATTGGCCCCAGCGTGACTTTTGTTTTCCAATAAAACAATTAAAAAACGCTACTCATATTTCAGTCACTATGAAATAAATGTGCTAAATTATGTCGAAGACAGATAGGAGACTAACTTGATGAAATCAAAGCGACTGATTATTCCCCTGAAGACGATACCTGCACGGTAGCTGACAACTCTAAGTGATTGACAACTGGAATATTCCCAGCAGAGCTGAAGTCCAAAAGTCAATAATCCAGCAGCCGTATGTTGTAATGATGTTAGGGTATAACCAGAAAATGCCCCGTGGGGTTGATTGTGAGAATCGTAAAATGATGTAAAGTATGTTGAACTCAGCAGATGAAATTTAAAGATTGGTATATATGTGAGACTATTTACAAGCTGGTAGTGACGGTCAGTGCGGAACTTCTGACATTAAATAATAAAGAGCTGTTAAAGAAGACGACACCGCGAGGGACAGCGCAGTGTGAGTCAATAGGTGTGCGCATTAATCACTGTGGGAGCGGCTATTGAACGACGACACAGGAATTTAGCACTAAAGCAGCTGCTTGCTGGAAGCGCCAAACGGAGCCGCTCTCAAACCATTGCCATCAAAAAGCACTTAATCACCGGGTGCTTTTGCAGGCCTATTATTTGAATGAAGTCAGGTGCGACCACTGTCCTGCCATGAAACCCGGCGGATGTTGCAATCTTTAGGCCTGTGAGAGCCCGGCCGTGAGCCTTTGCACGCATATGGTCCATCGACAAAACGGGCATATTTTTCAGCAATTATGTGTGGTGCAAATATGCACTTGTGTTGACGTAATTCTGTGTAGAAAGGGGGTATACCTGCTATATGTCTGTACTACTACTCAGTAATGAGCAAGTTCGAGCGGCAACCATTTGTCGATCGCTGGTCGATTTTGCCTGGTACCGTCCCAGCATGTATTTCGTATACAGGTTGGCATGGAAAATCGACTAGTGGTTGACAAATAGTCGCCGCTCGAACTTGCTCAATGATTTAGAAATGAGCTGTGGATCAGAGTGTAATGAATCTAGATTATCTGGATTATTTGAGACTTTGCATGGTGTTGAGTTGAACTGCAGCGAAATCATGCGAAGTAATTACAAACCCAATAGGGCCGATTCACAATAGTGCGCCACCAAGAGTTCGTAACGCAGTGGTCACAGTACCCAATGCGCGTTTGAAAACACGTCCAGCCAGCCGTGTCGACTCTTTTAAAACGCGCATGGCCATTGCGTAACGAACATGGACCATTATGGCCGTGTCCGAAACGGGCTTCCAGAGAATACAAATGACAAGGTTGCTACAGAATATAACTCATTCATTAATTCTGTAGCAACAGAACCTAAATTTGATCGATTAGGGATTGATACAAGGTTTAACAATTGTATAATCTTTCTCTTACTTCTTTCCTTGAGGAGTGTTTTTCATTCAGTGATAACACAATAACTACTCCGCAGTGTGTCCGCCCAGCAATGTCTTATCAATTCGTCGTTGCCGTTGGAATTATGAAATCATTCAACAATTAAACGAACGCCGAAGGTGGCTTTGTCTGATTGCAAGTTTGTTTTTCATTTATAACAAACTCAAACTGACAAAAACATTCCCATTTCTTCGGTTGCTTGTTGAAAGTAATGAAATCGTTAGCTGTACTCTGAAATTCCGCAGATGTTTATCATTGTTTATACTGAGGTCGTATACTTTTCGTTACTTCGCAATCGGCGTGCCGTGCTAGCAGACACTAACCAACACTTCTCATCGGCATCAGACACTGATCGGAAATGATAGTGCAAATAGGTTCCTTTCCTAACAATTCTGGCCACTTACAATCACTTTGTTTCGTAAAAAAAAAAAACCGCAATGTACACGCGTTACAAAAGTGGCATGCCTGGAAAATAACGGCCACCTTACCAATATAATCATTCTGATCAAACACCCGTATTGCTCATAAATGCACCTTTAAATCACACCGTTTATATAAGCCATTGATATGTATGATCAGGTTGCTCCTCGTCATGTTACCCCTGATCGGAAGGCATATTCAATGCTGGACCACTCTAACGGAGCAGGGCACGGTTTCGTGGTTTGTTTGCCGTAAGTGTGCAATCGCCGCCTTAACAGTCTAGATTGTGTTAGGATACTACGGTTAGCATATTTCACGGGTTAACAAGAAATTTTGGATTGCCTACATCTCCTAACTATACAGATTCTGTGCTCACTGGTTAGCGCAGGAATTCTTTGCTAACTCAGTTAGCATAAGAACTGAAGGCCCCTGTACCACTTTTTAATAAAGTTTGTTTATTCATTTTTGTTTTCATGTCTGCGCAGGCGCTCTGCAATTCCGATTCGACTTTCAGAAACGATTGGTTACAGCTAATAACTTATAGGTTAGGCCTACGGATAGCTGTGCTTGCCTGGGCTCAATTTTATCGATTACGTAATGCTAGATTTCCCGCTTTCGAGGGTAGGCCTACCAGCATGTCTGTCCCAAACTCCTTTTAAAGGTCACAGTTCTGGCTCAATGTTTACTAATCTGTAAAGTTGGTTTTTCCTTTTATTTCCGGGCAATAATGAAAACTTCTAACTTTGTTATCCAAACGTGCAATCTAAAAACTGTGTTTAGCAATTAATTATAAGCTAAACATTAATTGCCCAATTCCTAAACACCAATGTTCAATGGCTAAACACTATCCGTGAATACTCTAAACGTGTTTAGTATTTAAACATGTTTACAAATTGATAGCAAGAAAGTGTTTAGAAAAGTGTCGAATTGCTAAACACGGTTTTTGCAGTGTGGCTAGCCTAGTGCTTGGCCTACTGCACATGCGCTGTATAACCGTATTTCTAATTTCAATTTTGCTTCTACTTAACTCTGCCCTAACACTTTTCCATAAAGCTGGAAATGGGGGAGGAGTCCATAGGCCTATGATGCAGCATCGTTCCCAATGGTGCAATCAGTGGAATTCAAACCCATATCCTTGAAGGTCATGCCGCGCAGAATGGACTCCCCCATACCAATCCATTCCCTAAGTGTGACGTCATCCCACCATAAAGTACGCCAATTATCGCTTTCTTTTTCCAACAATAATCTGCAGTACTCTGGAAATGCATTGCCCAATGATTTCCCTAAAGATTTATGCACGAAATTGGAAAGCACATGCACTCTCTATACAAATGTTGCATTTATTATTAACAAATCAAAAAATTAGCTGGCCTGACGTTTCGAACTTAAGCAAGTTCTTTTTCAAAGGTGAATGACAGAGTACAAGAAACAAACATGTAGGGAACATACATGCATGAGGGGGTGGGTGGAGAAACACAAAAGAGGGATGCAAAGGAGCATGGCAGTGGGTAAACATCAAAGGGAGAGGAAAGGACAGCCAGGAAGACAGGAACAAAGAAGTATGATTAGGGTAAGCATGAAGGAGGGGAGGGATTAAGATGAAGGTTGAAGCTGGGGAAATGGACAAAGGAGTGTGGTTGGGGGGGGGGGGGGGGAGGTGGGGGGGTTGAATTGAAGGTGGTAATAGGGCAAGAAAAGGAACAAAGAGAAGTGGCAAGGATAAACAGGAAATGGAAAGACAACACCATTTGGCCAAAAGACCCCAAGAGGGTTTTGCCAGGAGGATAATCTGTAAACAAATGACAATGGGGGAAAAATTTAAAGTTAATCATTCCCTTCCTGGATGTTGAGACCATGTGGTTGAATAGTCCGAAGACGTTTCATCCAAACTTTCTCTCGGCTGAGGCGAACTGAGTCCTTGCGGTGGCAAAGTGATTCTATGCCCTGTAGAATCATATCAGAAATGGAATATTTCAGGTCCATTCAGTCAGTCAGCAGTTTGCAGCAGTTTTATTCTTTTTCATTTATTATTAACGTTAATTTGTGGTACAAGAACTTCTGTCTCAAACTCTCCATGGAAACATTCTTTTAAAAGGTCACAGTTCTGGCTCAATGAAAAAGAGAAAACAAAATGGGTGATTGGTAAATGTTATAACCCAATAATTAATCCAGCTTGGAGCCGGAAGTAACAACATTAATGCGCAAACACAACGGCGCGCGCGCATAGATTTCTACCATTGACAAATCGCATGAACGCAGTTCGGGAAACATTGCCCAGTCAACATCATTTATAACTCGACGGAAATCTTTCGCTGGCACACATCGCCCTATCTTATGCTAATTTCTTTACATTGAGTTCTCACTGGATAGGCTTCGTCTTACCTGTGATGCGAGGTCAACGCTGCCTTTTTTTGGACCACGCGTGCGCACGTGGCAAAGACATGGTAAGTTACCCACAGTGCTTTGTGTTTCCTTCACAGTTTGTTTGTTTGTTTGTTTGTTTGTTTCTGTGTTTCTTTGTTTCTTTCTTTTTGTGAAGGAAGAGTTTAGCCTACCAGCGCTTTTGGGTAGGGCGGTGGGTATGAACGAAGCAAATTCCTAAAAACCCAAAACTACAGCCCAGATTTCCAAAGTGTTGTCTAAGAGGTGTGGATACATTATGTTCGAAAGGTCAGTTATAACAGAGATTTTTTCATTTTTCCCCTTTCCCGACGTAATGTATGAGTGTATGCTCAGTGCTTTCCGAGACTTACTTGGGCGGGAATCGAAACCCACGACTTCCTGCTTACTAGTGCAGACGTCTTATACACTCGAACCACCGAGCTTGCCGGGGTCGACTGGCCGATTCGAATCCAATGTAGCAGCGGGTACCGCGTAGACGGGATTTGCGTAGGGGATGATGTAAATTTGAACAGATATTTTCTCTTTTTGCCCTGTGATTTTTTTTCACAACTCTGCTTCATATATTACGTCGGCGAAGGGCAAAAAGAGAAAATCTCTGTTTTTTAGCATTTGGTAATGAATTCACTTTGGACACTAAGCTCAGCGCTGGACAATACTAAGCGTCAGCTCTTGAGGTGTTTAGAAAACAAGATATAACACTTTACCAGGGCAAAAGTTTCCAAAGTGAGAGTGAGCAAAAACCATTGCAAAAGACTTCCTGTATATATTCTGTTCAGCGTGGATATTCATGAATTTCGAAGCCTTTTGTTTGCATAAATTATTGAAAAGTTCCAGCTGTCACCTTTAGGGGAGCCTGCCCCGTTGTCATGATGATTGATGGGAAGTGAATTAGAGAAATGAAGAAAAGTGCAAACAAATACATTACTATACGCTGTGCGCTCCGTGAAATAATTAGTCAGTGAGCTTATTAGACACGCTGCCTCTCCGAAGCAGCAAGGCTCTGTCTTGGAGACATATGTATTTCATCGAAAAGATAGATTAAAGAACACTGCATCTGTTAGAAATGTCAGTGTTGTTAGTGTTTTTTCCCGCAATTCTGTAAGAATTGGGAGTTTGGGTATTTCTCCCGGCGTCAAATTACGAAGTTGGTCAAATATTGGCCAGTCATTTACCGGAATATTGTCTAATTCTGGCAGGTCTGTCGAGTGGGCTAAGACATGCCTTGGTCCAAGACAACCTCAATAGTGGCTTTGTTGATTTCATAACTTAATTGCTTTCGTGAAACATGATAAGTTCAAGCAAGATGGCCAGAATTAGTCAGTACGAAAGCGAACCACTTCTTAATCACAGAGTCTTAGATGGGAGATGGCGTACAGATAATACTGTGGCGAGTGAAAACAAGTGGAAGAAACAAGGTTTTCCATTTTTTTTCTGAGGTTAAAATTTCGTTAAATAACCGAGAAACAAACAAGAGTTTATAATAAATCATAACAAAAATAGTTACACATTAGTTACACATTAATTCAACATGCAAGTTCACTCATCCACATGCAATATATGTATAGGTGAAACGTATATATTTCCCTGGAATCCCAAAATTTAATGCCTTTTTCGTTAATGACCTAACCTATTTCCAAGATCTGGGTGTAAAAAAGAACCTAAAATAATGTGTAATATCTACGGAAAAACGTAAAAAATAAAAAACCTGAAGTTTTGATATCTGACCCGCTCACCGTTAGCTGACCTCCATAAAAGCGTTTTCAGCAGTAAATAGGCCACGTGAAATAAAATGCTCAGCGAGAATCAGACTGGTATCGCATACAATGTAAACTGTACACAAACCAAAGCGTGAACGGGCTAAGGGCACGACTGGGAATAGTCTTACGGTCGCCAGGCACAGCCACTTATCTCTATGTAAACTGGATTGGGCATCGGCTGTTCAAGTTGAATCCGCCATCCGCCATATTACCACCAGTGCTGTAGTCGAGTGCTGTAGTCGAGTCCACCCAACCCGAGTCCGAGTCCGAGTCCGAGTCCGAGTCCGAGTCCGAGTCCGAGTCCTTGGGGTCCGAGTCCGAGTCATTGTGTCCGAGTCCGAGTCCTTGTGTCCGTGTCCGAGTCCGAGTCCGAGTCCGAGTCCGAGTCCGAGTCCGAGTCCGAGCCCGAGCCCGAGTCTGAGTCCGAGTGTGAATCTTAAAGTACATGTACAATGTTCTCGTTGACACCGAGACAGTACACAAATACTACACAGCATGGTCAAAAAGTGTATTTTACGGTGATAAAAGGTTTATATTTATGGAGAGCAGATAAGAACAAAATCAGAATGAATTTAATCAACTTAGGCCTAATACATTTTTTAAAATTGTATTATGTCATTTAATATTGTCAGCAATACTGTACATTGGGGGAGGCCTATATTGCTTTTGTCATGACCAATCCATCATATCAATCTATCTTGTTCAACATGTCCAAGGCTATTCCAAGACAGGAAGAGTATGCCACGGTCTATAATAGCCTACCCCTTCATTTATAGTATTTATACAGATTGTATTACGAAAGCTCATGGGTTACAATTTCATGCGGACTTGTATGGTAAAAAAATACTTAACAAAATATAGTAAAAATTTGCGAGTAGAACAGATGATCGGTATATGAAACTTGTTGTTTGTCTAATTGTCTAACTTTCTAAGCCAGCGAGTATAGATCATCTGTACTAACGGGCAACTGGAAACATTTGGGATCGTTTTTTTTTAATTGCCCAACATCAGGCTATAAAATTACAGGCGATATAAAATTACAAAATTTCTGTACGCTGTAGGCTTACCGGGATTTGTGTACTCGCTGCAGATGACGGGTGAAGTTTGATGTCGTTCCACCTAGTTTCAGAGATCGTAGCTTTCTTTGCAGAATTTACAGATTGCAGAATGTTTTTTCTTGCCAGTTTTGGGGCATGGATATTCCTTGTTATTCGTAAATCCATACTTAATCACACGGGACAGTGCCGACATGATGGAAATGTGGGACGAGCAGCAGCAGTATACATGTATCGATGTTCGGAATTTGCTATGCATGTACAAGTTGACCTCGAAGTGGTAGGTCAAACTTTAGCTTTAACATAATGTTGTAATTATGTTTTATTGAAATTGTAATAGACGAACTATTTTAGCAGACAAAACAAAATATGAGAATGCTTCTGGGGTGCAGAAATTTAAATAAGTACTCCACAATTTTGAAATGTAGAAGATTAATGAATGATGTCAAGAATATCAATTGGGAAGTATTGCTATATACTAGCCTACTAGCGCGAAATAGATTTTTATGAATGAATCACTTTCGGCCATTCAAAACGCGCACCGCATACTTGAAGTAAAACCGGTATTCCGTCTCCGAAGCGTATTCGCAAGTAATGGACGTCGAGCACCAGCCACATGACGTTGCGGCTCGACTGGCAACTACACAGACACCGCGCCAAACAGCATATTCGATCGCAGGGACCGGTACTAATTTGTACGTCACACGCGTACGCACGTGCGTACGTACGTAGAGCGCGCGAGCAAACGGCGAATTGTACCCAGTCTCCACGCCGCGCGTCGCTGTTGGACCGACGTCTCGTCAGGCAACCGTTCATACCTCAAGTACTGAACGTACTCAACCTCATCCCCAGGGTCTACTTTCATCCTGGTTCTGGAAACGTATTGCTCGAACACCATGGGGACGAGGTTTTCGCGTGCTGTACTACGTACATGTAGGCTACTGACGGGATTTGCAAACTGAACACTCCGACGTCGTTAAAAAATTGCAGTAACATTAAAGGTAAAAATCGGCTTTATTGGGCAGGACCCGGGCCGAGTCCTCGAGCTAGTCGAGTCCTTAGGCAACAAAAAAAAATTGTTTGGTTGTCCTCGACCGCCCGCCCCTATTTCTTTTCTTCAAAAAATTTTGTTTTCATTTGTATCCCAAAACTCGAAAAAATATTTCGCTGGTTGATTCGTTCCAATCTCGTTTCCATCCTTATTTTGTTATTTGTAATGCACAAACACGACCCTATACCCTTTACTCCAGAGTTTGAAAGTTCATATTCTAGTATAAGTGTGTGACTTCGCACAATAAATACTCGATGGAAATACACGTGGTACAGAAATACACAAATGCAGCGTGGCCACTCATCAAATTTCAAATTCCCAAGATTCATCCAGTACAATTCCCAAGAATTCCCAAGGCGATGGGAAAACACTGCGCAAAGAGCATCGGAATAAGCACTTTGCGCATGTGCAATCCATACTTTTCCCACCAAAATTCCCAAGATCTTGGGAAAAATCCCAAGGAGTGGCCACAGTGCACACATGTATAACGCACGAGGCTAAAATGTTATGAACATCGCTTTTTGAGAAATAGACTTATGAACAAATAAAATCTCAAAATTTTTCTAATTATATTCTTTAATCACTTATATATTTTAATATTTAGTTTAGAATTGTTTTTATATATATTTACACAAACGATTAAAAAGTTAATATTCGAACAAAAAAATTAATCAACTAAACGTGTATATGCACAGGGGAAGCCAATATGGCGTCTTTAATACACTCTCAGCATTCATTGCTCGATTCCGAGAGAGACTCGAGTCCGGGACTCGAGTCCGGGACTCGAGTCCGGGACTCGAGTCCGGGACTCGAGTCCGGGACTCGAGTCCGGGACTCGAGTCCGGGACTCGAGTCCGGGACTCGAGTCCGGGACTCGAGTCCCGAAAAAGAAAATTTCAAACGTAACTTTTGCAGTATTTCATGGCAGGAACTACAAAATGGCGCAGATTTCTCGCAGTTATTAACATTATCTTTAAAACCTTAGGTGTGTCCAGGGCAGATAACAGGGAGCGCAGACCAGCGAAATGCAACATCCAATGGGACGTATATACCGACGACGGCATAACAGAAGCCGATATATGAAGCGTGCACTTTTTAATGTTTTTTTGGTACCAAATGCTGACTTGTATATAGGCCCTATATAGCGACGGACACTCCGTCTTTATCCTGTAGCATGGTTAATATATACGTTGAATCTCCTACTATGTACCCGGAAGTATCATGTCTTTTCGCCAAATCTCATTGGATTTTGAGAAGGTCCACTTAATGCTTTATTACGAGTCAGTATAGGTTTGAGTAGCCTATCATAAGTTTTTGTTCAATTTAATTTCTTTGTCTTTGAGTCTTTCTTCCGGTTTATGTGGCCTTTACTTTCCTCTTCGGAATATAGCTCTTTCAAAATTACGGACACGCACATGCGTGCTATTTCAGAAATCTTGAAAGATTCGTAAGCATTGAAATCTCCAGCCTGAAATTGAAGCGTGTAACGTCAGGTTTTTTGTCTTCTGCAAGAGGGTTGCTTGTTATCAGGGCATCCAGTGCTTGAAAAAAACCACCTGCTCGGTTTGGGCACAACTGCATCCTTAAGTCACTGGCTTTATCATATCAACAAATCACCAAATCCGGAAAAGAAAGCGGGATTTTCGCTAATATGCCCGCTTGGTGCCGCGCTGTTTCTGCAGTTGCCGTGATCGCAAACGCCGTACAATATTGGAGCATTAAATATTATCTAGATGTTTGCTATGGTTTTTTTCAAAAGAGGTAGGCCCCTATTAGTGTTTCCAGTTTAAAAAAAAAAAAAAAGAGAAAGAAAAAAGTGTGCAGTTAAAGCAGAAACTGTTTCATATCTCGCGTGACATTTCTTTTTCAAATTTCAATATAGTGCATGGCAGGAATACAAAGGCCGAATTCAACGCGGCATTGTGCAAATTGACATTTATGACTATCGAGGTACACGAGAAATGAAAAAGAACAGGTGATGGTTATTATAATAACATATAGACACACGCCGTTTTCGAGGTCGCTTCTTTTGGCCCATAGGAACAGCTGATTCTATTAACCCGCTTTATGCACTATACGCGGTACTTAGTGGGCCCAGCGCACTACCCACCTGAACACATGTACATTGCAGCTTATGGATTATGGGGAAGTAAAGGAATTGGGAGATACCTCTAGCCAATTTCATCACTGCAAAAACAGTGTTTAGCAAGTAAACACTGTTCTAAACACTTTCTTGCTATCAGTTTGTAAGCATGTTTACATACTAAACATGTTTAGCGTATTGACGGATGGTGTTTAGCCATTGAACATTGATGTTTAGGAACTGGACACGTAATGTTTAGCTTCTAAACATGTTTACAAACTCATCAAACAATCCACAAGGGAAACTGACTATAGGTAAATTTGAATACATGTTCAAAGTGAACAAAGAAACTGGCAGGAGCGGGATTCGAACCCGCGACCTCCGGGTGACCGTACCGGCGCTCTACCAACTGAGCTATCTTGCCCTATGTTGGCGGTCTCCCAAATTGTCAGTATCTTTGTTCGGGTGGGCACTAGTCCGAAGTCATAAACCCAGAATGCCGTATAGCCAGGGATCACACCCAATTTTACGATACGACCTGGGAATGTCGCTTTAATCGCTAAAAGGACACAGTGCCTTCCAGGCGCCCTTGGGCTGAAACAAAACGTTCTTCCTGATATTGATATGGTAGGAATGATCTTTAACTCCCTATAAGATGTGCGAAAATTCATATTGAAATTGGAGGATTTGGGACTGTTAGGGTTAAAAAGTATAATCTAAACGTAGGCCTAAAGCAGCAAAAAGTCGTGCTAACGCTTGCACATGAATTAAGATTTCTGTTGCTGCGTCACTTAAAGCCTACTCTGCTTGCAAGCGAGCTCTTTCCTGCGCGTATGCTGCTTACGGTAGGCCTATCTAGGAAATCACCGGCGGGTGTATAGAACCAAAGATTTGGGGGCAATTTGTTAGGCAAAAGTTTTCCGTCCACAAAATAATTTGATAAGGACTCTATGACGTTGGTGGCGCGCTGTTTAACGCTGCATTCTGAGTGCCTGAATTAATAGGCCTAATGGCAGTGTATGCAACGGTTTCCGGCGTTCTCAATTATTACAACCGGTATACTAAAACAATAGGGGTGGGTTGGGCGGGGGGGGGGGGGCTGTTGCGCCCCCGCATTCGCCCGTGTATGAAATGGATGAAGGTTTCGTCAGCAGAAAGCTTACAGCCATAGGGTATACCACAAAAGGGACGTTTAGCAATATCATTGCCTTGCAAGCTGATTACTACTTCCATAAACCAACCTTACTCCAGTACAAGGATTAGAGTACAAGGGACATACCTATTTCGGGGAAATGTGCAAATCGGCATAGAGGGCCTGTGAAAAAATGCGTTGATGCGATGTAAATTATCCCAAATTAAAAACGCACACATTCGGGCTTGAAATGGCAGGAGCACCGTTTGACTATGCATTTTTCTTGATTGTTTACCAGATACAAATCGGCCAGTTTACCCCCTAGAGATCGGTGGTTGGGTTGGCAGGTTGTGGTACCTGAATGTGACTGCAGATATAACTACAGCCCGATCCCTAAACGGAGTTAGAAATGTATAGCCGGTAGATCATATACACGGTGCTATTTTAGCCCCACGGTTTTTGCAGTGCAGTGTCATCTTTGTCAGGATTTCGCTAGCCTATCAGCAGAATAAACCTACGAGGGCTTCCCAATTACATTTGATGGCATGACAGTGAAAATGATGTAAAGTCAGTGGGTAAAACAGGAACGAAACTGCCTGGTTCGAAATATCACGAGGAAGACGGCAAGGTTGAAGAAGGCACAAGGCCATGAGGGGGCCGAGACCGCTGGCCCTCAAGGGTAATTTGATAGCTCGCCCCCTTGAAATAAAGGCCATATTGTATATGCAATATCCTGTTATCCTGTCGTGGTATCTCGTCCTACGTTCTTTATAACTCTCGGGCCAAATTTGTCAGATCATTTATGTGAAGTAAATCAATAGCGACTGAACAAGAATCGTGCTGAACAAGAAACACTAGAAACAACATATCTTGCCCATAAAGCATGCCATGGTATTCGGCAGAGAAATGGAAAACATCATTTATGTAAAGGATTTTATCCCAAAACAAGCAAGTACATTTGCTATTTGTAGCCCAAACACAGATCTTGTTTAAGACTATTTTTATTTACTCATGTCCTGTACACAAACTTACACAAAAATTGGCTTTGTGTACTTTGTCGGCTCTTATTTTTTTCTGCAAACTTTGGATCTTATATTAGGTTTTTTCTTCTCTCCTTTGTTTTCGATCATCTTGTTGTTATTGACGTCTGTTTTGTACTTTTATATATTTTGTTTGAACTTTTCATTGTGTACGTTTTTAAGTAAATCCTTTTATTCATGTACGTAAATACATTGTATTATATTCATTTATTTTGTTGGCAGGGGTGTGGGAGGGCACATCTTTTCATGACTTTTTGTTTTTATTTTGCCTTAACCTGGACAGCTTTTGCTGACGACCCTTTTTTAATTGTCGAAAGATTTAAAATAAAATAGGTAAAATAAATTCCCGAAATCCTTCCCGCACTTTAAAGAATTAGCCCTAAAAACAGTGTGATATTTCAAAGTTACCTTGCCTATATCTGGCTTTTCTGTTTTCTTAGAATGTTTTCTCTGCGATAGTATACAAATAATGAATGTTTATGAGTGCAATGGTCAGAATAATTTCATGAGGTGACAGATGGAATGTTCCATTCCAAGAAGCAAAATGAAATTGTTCTTTCCATTGCACGAATTTGAAACATTCATTATTTGTTTTATACAACGCCTGAATTTCATCGTCTTATGCTAGGAGAACAGCAATTCGCGAACATCGTTCGTCATTTTGTGTGAATAACAGCCGTGGTGTAGCGCCACCGATAGTGTACCTTGGAATGGAAGTTATATTCACCGCGTACCGTTGAATAGAACCTCTATTTTTCGGTGCGGCCTCGCGGTGCGTTGGTACGAATAATTCAATGCACGCGATCGAATATCAACCAATCAGATAGCGGGGATTTATTCAGGTGTTGTAAAATGTTGAAATAACATCTGATTCCTATGCGTCAATTTCAAAGGCGTAGCTCCTCATGCAATAATTCTCAGTGTATGCTAGCAAATTGGCAATGCATGCTCTTTTCTCGAAATTCAAGAAATAGTCAAAACCGCCCACCATTTTCTCCGGCCCCCCGCTAGCTCAGCTACCGCTTTAGGCGTCTTCCCAGGCTAATCAAATGTTCTATTTGACATGGTTTTTTTAAAGGAAAGACGCCCGGTTCTGACCTGTTTTGGGATCTTCAAAATCCCCTTAATCGTGATATATAGATTTCAATTATCCGGCCCGTTTAGCAGTGTTCATTGTTGCCATGTTCCACACGCTTCCATTAGGGGTTTCTCCATTGGCTGTTATTCCGATCCATCACACGAAAATTGAATTGGCTTTTTCCAGTGAGTTGAGTCTGAACATGTGACCGGACGGAAACAGCATCGGCAGGTAGTTTGATGTCCCCGGTTTAATTGTGACTCAAGAAGCGGATGGTCGAATTAATCACTCACAGATCCTAAGGCTGTAATCCCGGGCGTTTGCCGGGTGACAAATTGAGGGTTTTTCCTTTAATTGACGGAGTCCGTGTCTTTTGTATTAGTTGGGGAATGATTATTCAAACCGAATGCTTCAAACTCGAAGCTGTTTTGGGGTTCTGACTTGTCGTAAAAAAAAATACTTTTCTATTGTTAGGTTACTCGCGGTTTTGCATGCATGTCTTATTTGGGGCCAAATTTGAGGCTACATTGCCTGATATCGATTTTTAGCCAAGACTTTTCATTTTTACGGAAAAGTAGCCACATTTTGATCTTATATCTTAAACAAAAGGCAAATATGAAAATCAACAGTTAAATATGAACGTGTTTTAATGTCATTTAAAGATTGGAAATATTTGCAACTGAGGAACTATTTATAAGAGTCGAATTATATTGGACTAATATTTTTTTCTTTCTCTGTAGCATTGATGAAACTGTGAAATGGTTGTATTTTCACAGAAAGCATTACATTCGATCAAATCCCCCTTTCCCTCAGAGCCACCATTTGACTACATCTGAGTTAGACTATAGGTTCTCTGGTCAGGCATTGAGGGAGACACGTTTGTGCATGAGCGTATACCATCTCATTTCAATTTCTGCTTGAACTTATACGATTCTGTATCAGGTTTGGAATTCTGTGATGTAGGCCCTAATCTGCTATAATATGAATTTAAAAAGATTACTTTTGTTTGCAAATTCACGGAATTCAGCTGAAAAAGGCATGCCTGCGTAAGTGAATGCACAGGTAACGTAACTGGCCCGCCGTTTTTCTCAAAACCGAGTGGACAATGAAAACGCTTACACTTTCGTTGAATTGAAATGGGATTAAAAACGTGCATTCAATTTCAGACGAAAACGAATGACCAACTTTCAGAAGTGAATGAACACTTTACGAAATTGAGCGGGGAAAACCTATATTAAGAACCTTAATATATTATAATACCTAACTTGAAGATTACTCTACTGTAATCGATACATACCCAATGCCTTGCAGGGGCGGCTTGGCGGCACCCCAATCCAGTGTAGCCCTCATACATAGGGCTCAGTTAAGGAAGTGGGCTACATTTGGGTATACGTTTGGTGCTACATTTAGGTATAAGGTTGGGCTACATTTAGACAGAGTGGTTACATCAGTGCACGGGGTACATAACATATAGGTACAGGGTTGGGGCTATATTTAGGACTCGTGCTGCAATGTACCGAGTTTGGGACTACATTTAGGACTTGGCTACATTTAGGTACGGAGTTTGTAGCTACATACCTTTACGGTTAAGGCTATTTATAAGTACATATAATTGAAGCTATATTTATAGAGCGCGGGCTATATTTTATAGGTCTCGGGCTAGGTGCCACACAGACTGCAAATACAATGGTGCTTGGAAAAGAGATAACGTTTGATATATGCCAAGAGAAATAGATTCTGATGAGCAGTCAAACGGTGATGAAGATGACAGTGATTATAATACCCATCACCATCCATAGTCTAATGGGTCCATTTTCATTTTTGGAACCATTCCAAATCCTTCAGGAACATTCGCTATCCCGTGGCAGCGATTCCTTTAAAATAACAATCGCGTCGCAATCAATCAGACAAACAGGAATTTTTACCCTCCGAGTTTAACTTTCTCCTGGGTGGAGAGAAGCAATTACAGGGGCGGATTTCCCTGACGCCACTGGCGCCAACAAACCTTTGGCTGCGAAGCCTGCCTCGAAAGACGAGACCAACACTTTTCCCCGAGGATCCCAGCGCACTGAAACTATTTGTATGTAGCCAAGAAATGCGAATAGCGAACTGGCAAAAACGATCGTTGTCAATAACAATTTTTGGCGGAAAACGGGACGATAATGGCGATAAATGTTACCCGTGGGGGTTCTGACGTTGATACAGACCTTGAGTCCCTTCATATTTTGAATGTAAATCTTTTCTAGACCAGAAACTCACAAAAGCTATTTATTTTGAAAAGGTTGCAGTCCAAACAACGTTCAGGTGAACAGTATATCCCCGGTCTGGTGCATGGTTCTGAACTCAATTCTTCAACAACTCCTCCCCGCCGAATATGTAAAGTTCCTTTTCTCATGCCATTTTATTCAAATTCCTGTTCATAGTCTCTGTTTGGCTACGTTTTAAGTATTCTGTCGACCAAAAAAACAACATTTTTGACCATCCATATCCTAATTCAAATGTAAAACTTATTAAATATCGTCAAACAAACCACAAGGGAAACCGACTTAGGTAAATTTGAATAAATTATCAAAGTGAACAAAGAAGACTGGCAGGAGCTGAATTCGAACATACTGCTAACTCCGGAAAACCATACCAGTGTCATATGAAAATCCGACTCCTTTTCCCTGTTATTGGTTAAACCCTCTCACGTGACCGGCCACTCTCCTAATTATCTTCACTTTATTTGCATTTGCAGTACTACCAATGAGCCCGTATTTCATAGTGACTGAAATTCATGCTATATCTGTCGCTCTACCAACTGAGCTATCTTGCCCGATGTTGGCGGTCTCCCAAATTGTCAGTTTTCTTTGTTCGGGGAGCACTATAGTCAGAAGTCATAAACCCAGAATGCCGTATAGCCTGGGATCGATCACGCCCAATTTCACGATACAACATGGGAAGCGACATTGTGGGGATCACTCAATGAGGATACGACTTTTTTAATTTGTGGTTGACTTCTGATTAGCAATCCCTGAACAAAGAAAACTCACAATTTGGCAAAACCGCCAACATAGGGCAAGATAGCTCAGTTGGTGTAGAGCACCGGTACGGTTTTCCGGAGGTCGCAGTTTTCTTAGTTCATCACTTTGAAAACTTATTAAATCTGTTGGTTATGGTCGATCTTTTGTTGTGGAATTTGTTATTGAAAAGCTCATAACTTGTCTAATGCAATTAAGCACTTCAAATCGAAAATTGTATTTTTCACTAAAACACGGACAAAACAGCTTTAATTCTTTCCATTACAAGCTTCTGCTTCCTACAAACTATCCTTCATAGATGGGAAATATAACTGGTATTTTTCAATTTCCGTTTCTTTACTATGGTATAAAAAGGTCCCTTGTGTTTAATCGACGTAACATTCCCAGAGAATTTATAGTCGGCAGATTCCAAGGATCTCAATGGAATGTTGACATTGCAAACAGTTCATCCTTTTGGTTATCGTTGCAAGAAAGACGTTCTGCATCTTTTAACGAAACAGTAGTGTTAAATACAAACCAACTGGTATCTATATGGGACTATTCGTCCAATATACCACATGGTGTTAATTCAACACCACAGTTTTTGGAGTGTATTACGGCACTTCTTTTCAAACCAAAAAAAAACGTAACTGGCACCTACCATGAAACGTTTGGTCCACTCTATGATTGGGCTGAGCAGCCTGCAGGGCAGATCGTGCGAAGGTCAGGTATTCAGCAGAAGTACGCATCACCATCTGAAGCCAAAATGCCACACAGCTTCACTTCCACTCGCTGATATATAGACCCTGGTCGCGGGTTCCTCCTCATAATTAATTTCAACTCCTTCCAAGGAAACATAATGATGTTATTGCCTTATTCGACTGCCCTTTCTTTTGGGGTTGCATATGGAACGGAAACTCGGTGAAAGGAGTCGGCGACGAGTCAAGGGAAGTCTTCCAACCCACTCGAGTGGACAACAAAATGAGAAATAACAGCCCGCAGTCATATCAACCCTGATATTTTCGATTAAGAAGCGAGTTAACAAAGGGTGGATTTCATGAATCACTCGGTGCCTTCTGCTGGTGGCGATATGATGAATAAGGCTTTCCATTCCAAGTGTGACAGATTCGATGCGATTCTGTACTCAATGCAGTCGGGTTAAGGTCGTTTAATCTCAGTAAACATGACTTCGCACGATATTCACCTACGCAAAGACACATACAAGTACCATCAAAACACTGACATTAAATGACATTAAACTAGCGCCGTACTTTTGTAGATATTTTTTCGGTGGAATGTTTTAGGTAGTTGTGGGGGGGGGGGGGGGTTGCAGAATTTTCTTTAAAAGTGGCCTAATCGGGCTTTAAAAATTGAAAAGCCGGGGGGTATGAATTGATAGGCTTTCAAATTTGTAAAAAGAAATTATAATAGCACTGAAATGAAACATTTCGTTGGCTCAGAAGCCCTTTTCTCGTCTGAGCCGACGATTTGCAAATTTATTTTAATTCCTCTTTTTAATTCAATTTCTTTCTGAAAACCAAGGGTTCCTTGTATAAAAGCGCACATTGCACTGCAACTCGGAAACCAGAAGTAACGTGGGGAGAACAAGTGGGGATGAACAAGTCTTCAGATTCAGGAGGAATCCCGAAATGAGATTATTCGAAACGGCAACGAAATCAAGCAGGGACCGTGAAAACCCAATCCTAATGCCGGCCTCCCAGGCTGCATAGGTGGATCCAGTGCGAGGTTTTTTTTGCAGGGGCGGGGGGGGGGGGGGGGGGGGGGCAGAATACTCAACACAGCAAATTCCGGAATAGAGCGTGTAAGTTGACCTCGAGAACGTACGAGAGTTTACGAGAAACCGAACTTCCGAGCACCGCGAATAGGAGCTTCAACGTGTAAAGCGAGTAGTTTTCTTGAAATAATTTTATTTGACGCTGTTCTTTTTACTGAAAGGTAGATAAGAAACTTTTAGCAAAATATGATTTTTCATTTCAATTTACAAAATGTGAACGATATATCAAATTAGGGAAAAGGAGAACGGAAAAGTCTAATACGTCATACGTACGTCATTCGCCATTGTTCTGGTTCACGCGCCAGTCTTAATAGCGTAGACCATATGCAGTATAAGGCGGTCGTCGCATATAATTTATGTAAGTACGCTCACTTACGTCCGCAGCGCCAGAGGATGCAGCACATGAGCCAATCACGTTGCAACCTAACGCTCAGGTCAAATTTTTTTCCGACTTTTCCTTAATAATTTAGACAGTCATGCATGTTTTCATATATTGTAACATTAATTTTAAAATTATCATCCATATTTATGGCCGTTTCATGGTTCAGATCTTAGTAAAAACAAAGTACTATAGAAAATACAATCAACCACACGTAAAAGTCCTATAGCCGGCGGCTCGGAGGTGCCCGGAAGTTCAATCGTGACCTTTATGCGCGAGACTCACACGGTCTATTGGCGAGTATTATCTTTTTTAAGTAATGATAATATTCAAACTTTCAAAGTATAAATTTGCGCAGTAATTCTAATATTCTTCCTCACAAATTGAATTCTTTATCAGCAGAAACTCTTAATTCCTGCACAAAATTATCGTTTGTAAACAACTGATGGCAAAGACTGACTGAATCGTATCATGCATTTCTATTAATTTTCACATCACCAAACTTATTAGCGACAGCCTCTTAGTTTTTTCTTTTTTTAACAACGAATGTACCGGGACGGTAAAAAGGAAACGGGCGCTATCCTTTTTTCAAAACGTATACCACAAATTGAAAACCTACCGGTAACCTAAATCGTCTTTACTACCCCTTCAATATCAGGATACAGGATTTCCGGATCCAAGATTTCAGGATCCAGGAACATAAAAACAAACTACTAAATTATTATGAAATACATGTACCTTACATGACTGTAAGTAAATAATAGTCTCAAGCATCCTGTGAAATCATGGTACCTGGCGTGCTGTTATTTTCAAGAAAAGTGGAATTTTTGTATCAATTTCCAGCGATGGCCGGCCGAGCATCGTTGGAAATAGTCTGGTTCCGCGACCTGCTAGTTCCTGACGCCTATAAATTACTTCGTTTTGTCTGAAGTCGGGCCACGGAACCAGACTACAAGAACAGCATTTTGTCTCTTTGTTTTTGCAGCATCTATATGCACACATAACTTTAAACAGGTCAGTGTTACAGTATTTGCTATAACATACATGTACTCCGTTTCTGAAAATTATAGCAAAAGTAGATGTTGTATACTGTCTTTAACTTCTTTGGCAGAGTTGGTAATCGTTTCTGCCCGATGATGAACCACCCTGCTGGACAAGGACTAATGATCTACTAACAACACGTGTCTCATGTAAATAGACCATTTACACTGAACTTGAAAAGGCACAAACGGCCAGCCTTGTTTGCAATCGGGTAGACATTTGAGATGAGTTTCCCCGTAAGTTCAACGAATTGTGAAATAATGTTCTCCTGTAAATCCAGAGAGGTATTTTCATACCTAAAATAGGTTACAGCCCCAATAAAACCGAGTAAAGTTGTGCAAACCCGAAACCAAAACCGACCCGACCCGAAACCGACTTCGGTTCGGTTCGATTCGAATTTGGTGTCGGGTCGGTTTTGCTTTTATGTTTACGATGATCGGATCGGATCAGTTCGGTGAAGCTCTATTATGAGAAAACCGAAGAAAACCGAAAACAACAGCAACAACAACAACAAAACGAGTCAATTTCACTCTATCGAAAATAGCACGTGGTGATCTCCAAATATATTTTCGCTATACAGTTACACTGCGAATTGGCGGCGCAATTTACACATGTATTGGTGTATACCGGTACTACTTGGAAATATGCCCCATACATGTCGCCGCCGGGAAATAAAAGACACCTCTTGCCTGAAAAAAAAACTTAACAGAGAGTTCCCACCGGAATCTTTTCGACCGGGAATAGTTAATGATTGATCAGAGAGGCAATAACTTCAGTCCGTAGATTAGTTGATCGTGATGACGAAGACGCGTTAATGAGTCCGGAGGCTTCTCGGCTCGTGCTAGGAAATAGAACATTCCAATTAAATACCGCCATACATCGAAGTGGTTCACATCCACTGTTGAAAAATGTTTCAAGCTAAACCATAATTTATATCGAAAATGCCTATGGGCATATCAGTATGAACCAAAGCAAGTAAACAACATGAAGTAATGACATCATTGGAATTGTGACGGAACATAAATTGTGTAGGAAGAAATCGCATGCCGCAATACTGGAGCATTATTCTTTTTTACGTCAATGTAAAATAGAAAAGTTGCACAACTAAGAATAATCATCCGGCCCACTTTCCTTGGAACTTTGATGACGTCGGCTGGTATACACCTGTACCTGTCCTTGAATTACTTTCTTTCCGACCGTGCACAAATACTGGTAACACTCTAGAAAACTGCCAGTCTGACTTGAAGGACTCCTGATTGTTATTCTCTAAATCTGCCGATAGATTTCTTTCACTAAAATGCTCTCAAACATTTTCAGGACTGGACAACATATTCGTCTACTCTGTAAAAAGTGAGCGCACATCGTGCGCATGTATGGCATATTTATGCTGCAGCGCGTGAGATGCTGTGGGCAAGTTTACACCACAGGTATGTTCAGAAATGCACTTTAGTCACTGAAACTTTCAGCCACCCCCCCCCCCCCCCCCCCCCCCCCCATCATCATCATGGCGCCATGCATAATAGACACAGTTCGTGTTTAATGTCTTAAAGTGTGAAACCCTGGGATGTGATTTTCCATTCGAAATGGACAGGAGGGTTTAAGGCAGATGAGATTTTACCAATTAGGGTCCAAAATCACATCCAGAGCCCAGAATCACAACTGACCAAAAAGTCACAATGCATTTTTTTAACCCTCGGAGCCACCAGGTCAAAACAATCACGCGGTTGTTCCTGTGGACTGTTGTGAACAGTCTGTTTGTATTACGCGTATATACCCTCGTTTGGGGGACAAAATACAAGTCTAATACTTTGAAAAGGTCGAATGGAGGTCCCTGGGCCCACATATTACTAATTAAAGCCCACTAGAAATGTACATGTTGGTTCACCCTTTTCTTTTTTACTAATTCAAGTAACGGTCCAAATCCATGGCCCCAAACCATGTATAACTGCCATACAGCCAGCCTGCCATACAGCTATAGCCAGCCAACCAGCAACCCCTGAGGCCATTACAGGTCATCAATTGGTTGGAAACAGCTGTGGTTTACCCAAGGAACTGTCAAAGTAATAGCGATTGATTGCCAACCTTGATAGCAAGCGGCAAGAGTAGCTGTACACAAAGGGATCAAATTTGTACACAATTCCATATGGCTTAGTCACACTGCCAGTACATCTCAGATTTATTGCTCTCAATGGGGAATCTCCAGGTTAAAGGTGACCAGAGAACCTCAAACTAGAAGCATTGATTGAGGAATACATGGAGTGTCACCCTTATTGGCCGAACACATTTTTAGTAATTAAAAAACCAAACTATTTGTCATGTTGTTACAGTCCGTTGGTAGCTCCGAGGGTTAAAAGGTGGGACAATAGTTTACGGGCTTCAGATGTGATTTCTAAGGATGTGATTCTTGACGCCCATTGTGGAAATCACATCGTCCTTATATCTCCCTGTCCGTTGGAAATAGAAAATCACATTCAGGCCGTGCTAATTCATATACTCGTGCACGAAGATTCCCATTATGACACCCATGTGGTGACATTCTGTCGCGGCGTAGCGTGAATTTCATTCACTATGAAATACGGGCGCATTTGGTGGTATTGCACATGTCTAAGTAAAGATAATTAGGAGAGTGGCCGGTCACGTGAGAGGGTTTAACCAATATTAAAGGAGTCCGATTTCCATAGGAGTCTGATTTTCATATGAAACCGGCTTCATACCGATAAAGCGCTTAAAAAAACCACTGGTGAGAATTTCGTGAATGCGAGGTGCGATCAAAAAGTTCCGAGAATGTTCCTGTTGCAAACGAACGGAGCACAGCGAAGTAATGTGCATAAAGTAGGTGTAAACAATAACTTTCGTGAGTAAGTATTCCAAGTTAATCGCTTGATCAACATCAGCACCTGAGTTACTCGCATTTTTGTGACCACTGGTACGTGCGCATTTGCGATTTCACCATGGACCTGAAACTTGAGCAGAGAGCGAACATCAAATGTTGTGTTAAACTCGGGAAATCTGCAAAGGAGACTCTTAAAATGCTTCAGAAAGCCTACGGCAATGAAGCAATAAGCCGGGCGAGGTGTTTTGAGTGGCATTCGCGTTTCAAGAGGGGCAGGACGTCACTGGAGGACGACGATAGTTCAGGGCGACCCGCCACGAGCGCAACCAAGAGCATGCTCATCGTTTTTTTTGACATTCGCGGGGTTGTGCAACGTGAATTCCTCCCCCAGGATCAGACTGTCAACGCTGAGTTCTACTACACCGTTCTGAGGCGTCTGAGGGAGAACATTCAGCGCAAATGGTCTGAACTGTTTACGTGGCGCGCTGGCAATTGGGTGCTTCAACATGACAACGCGCCCGCTCACAGCGCGTTAAAAACGCGCGAGTTTCTCGCCTGCAATAACACAATCGTCGCTCCCCACCCCCTACTCGCCGGATTTGGCTCCCTGTGACTTCTTTCTCTTCCCCAAAATGAAGTTCAAGCTGAAGGGTCGCCGTTTTGACACTGTGGATGAGATCCAGCGAGAATCGCAGATGGTGCTTGACGCGCTTACGGAACAGGATTTCCAGGGAGCGTTCCAATTGTGGCAGGAGCACTGGGAGCGGTGTATTGCTGTTCAAGGGAACTACTTTGAATTGGATGGCGGCCAGATTTAAATCACGTACGGTTTGTGCTTGAGGGAGGCGCAGTCTCGGAACTTTTTGATTGCACCTCGTACAGTGAATAGTCAGTCAGCATCTCTGTTACACTGTGCACTTGATGTGCAAAAAGCGTGAATCTGGGACTATAAACAGAGGATCGTGAGGAGCAGTCACCCTTTTACAATGCATACTTCCAATAACCCATCGGCTTGGCACTCACCTGATTTCAACGATCAATCATGGATCAGCGTTCTACTCTGCCATGGGGTAATGGATAATACTAATGGTTTGGGGCTACCTTGAACCGTCAAAAAGTGCAGCTTCCGCATCGCCGAAGCCGCTATTTGTACAATTCACGTTGCACTAAAAATAGGTGTTGCTTGACTGTGATCCTAACACTATAGGTGCACATTATTCCACTCTATTACCCTCGATAATTCAGATATTTATTTATTGAGCAGGCCTCAAATTGGAAGGGAAAGGCCACTGGAAGAGCAATTCCACTTGGTCTTGGAGAAAGCCAAAATTCGTAATGCACCAAGGCCAAGGAAAAATAGAAAAAAAGGGAACGGAGGCCATTTTGCCATTTAAGTAGAAAATAAAAGTGCCTCAACATCCAAAAGTCAGCATGATGGTGTTGTGTGCTCACCGAGACTAGGCAAAATGCCATGGGGTCATTTGTTATACAGGTATTCGTATTATCAAGACCTGAAACAAAATAGAGATTTTTTTTTTTGCATTATTTTGGCGTGTTTGGCCGACTTTGGGCAGATTGACACTGCAAACTGAAAACAGTCCTCTATTCCTGAATAATTCCTAATGCATGGACATTTTTCTGGCTTGGATGTTTTCTTTAACTATGTTTTGTTGCTGTTGTGTTAAGTTGTTGTTGTTGTTGTTGTTGTTTTTGTTTGTTTTTTCTTCTTCTTTTTTTTTTTTTGGGGGGGGGGGGGGTGTTGCACACCTGGTACATTATTAAACGCAGATGCGTTATCGCGATGGGCAAAGTTCGTACTCAATTTATTAACACGGAAACTTGAATAGTATCGTCGCCGCTTTGACGAAATGACGAACCCGGAATATCATGTGTTAAATCCAAAATGCTTTTGTCATGACAAAAGCGTTCCGGAATTAGCATGTGCGATTCGTCACACTTCGTGAAAACTGTGAAGGTATGTCAGGAGAAACACTCTGAATATTTGTCCAATTCCATGCGAAGGATCTGACTGAAACCTGGAGGCACTTGGGATGTTGTATATGAACACAATTCCTCATTTGCATCATGTCAGTGCCTGAACTACCAGATCTTACTGACCTCTTGCGTATACAATTAAGCATTTGTTTAATATTGAAAGTGTTGTTACTCAAAATGAAATTGAACAGAAAGAAATGCAACCACATTTGAGGAACGGCAGCTTCATTATTACTTCGATTCTAATAATTACCGGGAATGGGTCACTTGGGAGACATTGTCATAGACGCGTGCACAATTTTTGTTTTACTTTCATGAAGCCCAACCCCACTTTCCCTTATCCTACGCCCACCTATTTTGGTATATTTATGTTTTGGACCAATATCTATCGATATAACCTATTTGCGACAATAAAACTTTGCCTCTAAATAGGAGTTGTGGAATTAGGGAGAAACGGGCAAGTCGCCAGCTTTGGGCATCACGGGGGATCACAGTGCCAGCTAGGGCCCCACATCACAAGAAAAGAAATACAACTATATAATGTTCATGCTTTTGGTTTTTGCCAATGGGGTGGGGGGCTAATTGGTTGCCAGGGGGCCTCCCCCCTTAGCGACGGGCCTGGGGAGACACTGTAATGTCTCCCTAATTCCACTTGTCCCCTTAAGGTACATAAAAATGACGACAAAGTGTCTCCTTAAGGTTATTTTTGTAGGAATAGTTCCCATTGCAAAAACAGCGTGAGTCATGTTTTGCAAATGAGAGCCTGTTTGGAAACAGTTCAAATGCAATTGGACGGCCAAAATCAAAGGTGCCTCCTAGCCAATCAATCAATTAATATGTTTACCCTTGTTGCTTTTTTACTTATGCCGCCAGTTTCGCTGGCTGTGTCATCACTTTCTGTGTTAATAAATTGAACCCGTTATTGACAGTGACAAACAGCCGAATCGCCCGACTTCATTTACAAACGCGCATTTCTGTATTTTCACTCAGGAATTTGTGGTTAACATGTTAATATGCATTAGATAATTTACTGACATTTTTGTCTACACATACGACAAAATATTGACAGATTGATCCGCTGATTCTCCTGGACATATGTTTCCAAACTATGTTTGGGGAGTGTTTTCTCTTGATATAGAATCATCAGTCGCGACGAGTTTCAAAATTACCAGCTTAGACCGTGCACATTAATCTCGAGTTTCATTTTTCCTGTTTATTCCACTCTCAAATTTCTCAAAATAATTCCGATTATAATAGAAGAGAATCCTGTGTTTGTTTGGGGCTTCAGACGATGCGCCTACATATAATAATAATAATAACAATAATAATAATAACAAAAAATGATCGGCATTTAAGAACGCTCAAATAGTAAACTATATCACAGCGCTTACAATATTATTACCCCTGCTAATCAGGCCCATTCATAATTCCTGAAGCCTTCTCAACTCCCTGGGGAGTATACATACAAGTATGGTGTTCCATATGTGCCATCTCTTTTGCAATATTTGTTGGCGTCGGATTTTTGTTTTTGGCGTCGCATTTTTGTTTTTTGGCGTCGCATTTTTGTTTTTTGGCGTCGCATTTTTGTTTTTTGGCGTCGCATTTTTGTTTTTGGCGTCGCATTTTTGTTTTTGGCGTCGCATTTTTGTTTTTTGGCGTCGCATTTTTTTTGCAGCGTCGTATTTTTTTCTCGCTCACGTGCCTGTCACGTGACGGTTACATCACATGATGTTGATGAGATCATTTTTTTGTCGGCTCCGGGCAGCCAGTGATTTAGCCTACGTGCAGTGGTAAATCTGAAAGGTATGTTTGTTTGTGATCCGAGTGAAGATTATATAAATTGATAGATTCACAGCCTGTTGTGGAACAGTGCAGTGGTATTCTGTATTACAAATATAGCTGTAGATGTGCAATAGACCAGGGTAGACACCTTGTTTGTAGAGAAATGCACGTATTAGGTGCCTGTACGCTCGGCTGAGTAATGCCGGTTTCACAATATACTTAGGCCTATATGTACTGATTTCACACTATACTTTTACCCGGGTAATCTCGGGTTTACTGGGAAATTGAGACGATTTTTGCGGGTTACCTTCAGTAGTGTGAATGCTCACTGGGTTTTCTTCTACACGGGTATTGATTGGGAGGGGCGTAATCATACATGTAGCTTGGCTTAAATACGTGTTAGAATAAGATGGGATGAAATTTAGTTTAGGGGCCGTAACCATGGATCTCTGGTCAGACTTGAATTTTGTTAGAGATGTGTAGGGAAGATGTCTGTGTAGTTAAACTTCAGGGAATAAGTTGATGTCAAATTGTTGGAAAATGCTGCCATGAATCTGAGTTTATTTGAAGGGGGAAGACAAAATGGAAGTTTTTACAGGCATCATCAAGACCATTCATCATTCTTTTTGTTTTTCATTGACGATTTGATTTAAACCATGATGAGCACCATTTTGTTGTTATGCAAAGTTGGTTTTGTACTCGGGTATCGCTCATTTGCTCCATGTCGTGTATTCGCATAATTAACTCAGAATCATTGTTGGTTCGTTCTATCATTTGATGTATGTTGTTTGACTATTTACCTTGATAGTTCATCTTGACGAAGTACTACAGCAAACTAGAGTGCATCATTTGCAGTGTACGGCTTTGAAGGCCTTTCATATGTTCATGCAATAAGTGGAGATCATTACTGTGAGTATTATCTTTTATCAGAGGAGTGAGTAATTGAGATTTCGACAGTGCTCTAGGATCAGGATTATTGACAATGGAATAAATGATGAACATGCACATATGTGTTTGCAGTTAACAATTCAGTGATGAGCGTCAGTAATTCAGACAGTAATCATTAAGTGGATATACACAGCCAACATCTCCCACACAGACACAGGATTTCCAACACCAGATAAATTTGTCTTTAATTAATTCACGGCAAAAACTCTGCGGTCAACTTGCCTTACAGCTCTCAATACAACAACTGCTTATTCCCCACATAGAAAACACAGCTAGCTAGACAACATTTGATTACAAAATATCAACTTATCCCGATATGGAATTTGGCCAAACCAGTCTTAAAAACTAGGTCAGCGCTCCACAAACGGTAGTTTTGTTAAGCTAAAGCTGAGCCGAGCGAAGCATTTGCTTGTTTGATTTCTATTTGTATAATATTTCATTTTTTTGTTATCATTATTTCATAGGATGGACATAATGGATGAAATCCTGGCCTCTTTAGGTCTTTCTGATGAGGTGATAAAAGCATTCCGTGACAATGGTGTAAGTGTTTCTCCACCTTTCTGTTTTAAAAAGGGACACTTATATAATGTGCCTCATGGTCTAGTCTATTGGGATATTTCACACAAGTGTGTAAACACCTTCAATCGTGGACCTTCCATTGTCCTCCTATTGTTCATATTTTAACAGCGTTTTGGCAGGGGCCCTCATTAATTGGTTTTGTAAACGATTTTCAAATGGGGACCTTTCTCAATCGGGGACCTATTGCCCCCATATTGTTCAAGGTCCCCTATTGAATGCAAAAACAAACTCACACACACCAAACTGTGCAAATACCGGCAATCGCTGACCTCCTATTGTCCCTCTTTTGTTTGTAATTAAACTTTTTCAGAAGGCCTCTCATTTGTTTTGTATACGAATTTTATACATATAGTTGTAACACGACAAACGCGATTCTCTATTTTATTAGTTTGTTTTTGTTTCTGCAGGTTGGGCCGAAAGAGGTTCTGAACGCAAATGAGACAGAGTTTCAACTTCTAGGTGTCGCCAATATTGGTGTCCGCATAAAAATACGCCAGAAATACATCGACAGTAAGTACTTCTATTGTAAATGTTATTGTAAAATGATGGATATATATATATATATATATATAATCGATAAATAGCTAATAGGACGACCGTCCTATAGACTTGTGCACAAAATCTTGTCAACTTTAATGTAACCTAACCCAAATATTCCCTGTTCAAACCCCACGAAATTTGGTACATTTTCATTTTGGACCATCCTCTATCGATACAACTCATATCCGACAAAACAAATCTTAATATTTAAAGAGGTTCTGCGTTAAGCCGACCGTCAAACGGTCGCCCTAATGCCACTGGTCTCGCTAAATTAGGTCTAAAAAATCTTTAAAAACGGTCGACCTAATCGCGAATTAGTATGTATATATTCATTCATTTCTTTAATTTTTACCAACACATTCATGTGCAAATACAATTATCTATTATTTTAAATTGTGTGTGGATGGAGGTTTCCAAGAAGCATAGGCTTGTCGAGCGAAGACCCCACTGTGTATCATTTACATTTCACAAAGAACAAATACAATTATAAGGACAATTAAAGTTAAATAAGAACACAGACGTTGGTACAGAGCTAGTAATTTAAATTACCGGCGATGGGTCATTGTCACCGACACCACGAAGTAACACTTAAGTCCACTTCAGTGTTACTTCGTGAAAACCGCTCAATGAATAATTTCGGTTTTACGAACTAACACACAAGTGTGCGCGCGCACTTCGGACAGTGACGTGCGATTTTTGACTTAACAAAGTAAAACGCATGTTACGGAAATACAATGCGGAGAAAAACGCTTTGAAAGGGTTGACAGGAATTTACTTCATTTGTATTCTTGTTGGGTTACACAAGAAAGTAATGAAAACCTTCAAACTGGCGAAATAAAGGTTGGCGTTAGTTCGTGGAAACGCAAATGTACCGAGTGACTGGTGTGTACTTATGTGTTACTTCGTGAAAACGAAAATTACGGATTCTCTAAAATACGCGCGCGTGGCGCGCACTAAAGTAAACTCTTGTGTTACTTCGTGGTGTCGGTGACGAATTTGGGAGACATTCCCATAGACTTGTGCACAATTTGTTTCGACTTTAATGTAACCAAACCCAAATATTCCCTGCTCAACTCTCATGAAATTCTGTATATTTATTTTTTGGACCATCTTCTATCGATATAACTAAGTTTCGACGGTAAAATTCTCAATATTTAAGGGGGCTGTGACATTAGGGAGACATCGAAATGTCTCTCTAATGTCACTTGTCTCCGAGCTCCCGGTACAAAAAATAACGAAGAAATTTCTCCTTAAGGGTACATTAACAGGTATTATTATACATGTATAAGGAATTAAAATTATTATTATCACCCAAAAGATTATTCTGCCTGCAAATAATTGTTAATTAATTGGGTTTTGAATTTACATTGAAATGCATTAGATATATTTTTGAAGAGAAGGATTAAGAGAATCACACAGCTTGGGCCCTTCATGTTTGACAGTCTTTCGAGCTAAAGTGGTACGAGCCCAAGTCTGGTGAAAGTCTTGACAACGTCTAGTGAAGTGATGGTGATGAATATCCTGATTTTTGCAAAACATTGAACAGAATAGCGTTAGGCAGGTTATTGTTGGAAAGCTGGTGCATGAAGGTCCCAAGCTGCAGGAGGTAAATATCACTGACCTTTAATGCTTTGTGTTGATAAAATAATGGATTACTGGGAGCCCGAAAATCAGCATGATTAATTAATCTCAGAGCTTTTTTTGAAAGCTAAGAATTCTATTAATATTACTTTTTACACAATTCCCCCATGCTAAAATACCATAGCTTATATAAGGTAAAATTAAGGCATTGTAAAGAATGAATAATACATTTTTGGGAAAAAAAGGTTTTAAGTTTGTTGATAACGCCAACATTTCTTGAAATAACTGAGCAAGTTTTATTGATTTGTTTTTTCCAGGACAAAGATTGGTCGATTCTAAAAATTTCACACAATCAGTGTTTTTAACAGGTGTGTTATCAATAAAAATATTGTGTACGTTAATATTTTGCCTATTGCTGAAGAACATGAAATTGGTTTTCTTAATATTCAGGGACAATTTGTTTGCCTTAATCCATTCATGGACATTCCTTAGTTCTAAGTTAACAGTTCTAAAGAGCATGACTGGGTCAGGATGTGTGTAAAATAAATTACTATCATCGGCAAAAAGGATAAATGAGAAAATATCAGAGGATTTCTCCAAATCATATATATAAATGGATAATAGGAGGGGCCCAAGTATGGAACCCTGGGGAACTCCACATGAAATTTCCCTAAGAGAAGTTGAAATGTCATTAATAGAAACAAACTGATGCCGATTAGTAATGTAGTTCCTAAACCACCCCAGGGCTACTCCTCTAATACCATAATGGTCAAGTTTATATATATTTGTAATGACCATAACGAACATAACAAACGTCGCCTGTTAAGAAAATGTAAGAACATTTTAACTAAAATGTTGGTTTGCATTTTGTAGGTGTTTCTACAACTTCGCCAGCAGTTAAAAAGCTGAGGAGTATGGTAAAAAAACCGGCGACTCATGAAAACAACCTCAACCAAGTCTTCCACAAACAGCAATGAGATGCAAACCATCAAAATTGGCGTCGGGTGGAAGCACCGTGATCACCAAGGTGCACCCCTCAAACAGGTGACCGTATCCAATGGAGGAGGCTCACATTCACTGGACCTTCCGATAAATTCCTCCAAGGGAGAGATCATCAAACATTATTCGGACCTATTTTTTCCCGAAGGCAGAAATGAAGCTAGAAACTTGGATTTGAAAGATCTCTCTATCAATGTCACGACCTTTAGTGGCAAGGCATTGGATAGTTTTTGTGTTGGGGAGGAGTTCACGCTTTGGCGTATGTGCAAAGAGCTGAAAACACACCCAGTTTGCCTCTATCTTGTTACTTCCCTGAAAACTGATGTAAGTGCATTTAATTGTTCAATTAACGGATCATTTACTTTAAATTCATACACATAACAGTAAAACAATTTTTAAATAATACCTTTCAGTACGAAGCACACAGTTGCAATTTCTGAAAATGAATAATATTGCTGCAAACCACCAACTGGAATGACCATAATATATACAAATACAATACATTCAGAAGGACCTTCTTCAGAGGCAAGAAGAAGGTCTTGTTAGGATCGAAATATCAGGCCCTCTTATCTTTTTTTAGTTGTAATTTCTGTTGGTCTGAAATCAGCTTTAACCGTCCGTATCCTATTTGTATAGTCAATAATATTATTGAAGCCAGATACATTTTCTCATTCTTGGGTAGAATGATTTTACTCAAGCTTTCCATTCCTGTATATACTTCGCTGTAACGACATTTTGAGCGTCCTCATTTTCTTGTTATATAAAAACAATCTTCAAATCTTCAATTTTCAAATCTTTGATGTAATGTACTGTCACATGCACTTTCGCACTTGCATCATTTTCTATTTTTCTATAATGTTTCTATTTGGCAGGAACTGTCTTCAGAGGAGGAGAACTGCTTACCTGATATCAACATCAGTGTTGGTGAATCATCACACTCTGAGGTTTGTATTCAAATATAGTTTTAACACACCTGCATTTGGTTCTCCCGATTGGCTAAACTGCTGTCATGTGGTTTTCGCCAATATAGGTTATAGGCCTACCCCAATTTGCATATAGTGCACTTGTAAAACAATGTATAGGTTTTTCCGGCTGTTTAAAGACATTTTTCATTCAAATTCACTTGCACATTCAATTTCGTCCGAGAAAAAGAATCACACGCTTTTATACCAAACCAATTCCGTCATTTATCATTCAATTTGGTTACCCTTTTTAAACCTCGGGTCGAGAATATTCCTTATTAATTCGTCTGAGCTGTTGCTGAAAGGCAGCATTTAGAGATGGAATTTGTCTTATATCAATCAATTTAAAACTTATGTTAAATAAGGCGGTAACATTTTTTAAAGTTTAATCATAAATTATTTCTTATTGGGGGTGTTTGTCAACATGTGTAATGTGAAACACATTACTGGTACGAAATCCGAAAATATCTTTCCAAAAGCGTTGTGTGTTACATGAAATTACTTTATTTTTTAAAGATGTATACACAGTACAGTCTGTGTTTAGCAATTAAACACAATCTTGCCATTGTCCAATTCTTAAACATCAAAGTCCAATTGCTAAAGACTATCCGTCAACACTCTCAATATGTTTAGTATTTAAACATGTTTACAAACTTTCAAGGTGAACAAAGAAAACTGGCAGGAATGGGATTTGAACCTGCGACCTTTTGACTACTTATACCGGCTCTCTACCAACTGAGCTATCTTATCATGTGTTGGTGCACTGAACAAAAATCCGTAAAATAACGGGTTTTTGCACCTGTAAAACACAAACAATTGCCGTACTTTTGTTTAACGGAGTTTGGACGTAAAATTGCGGTACTGTGACCTAGAATATACTCACGCGCTCGGACTTTTCGTGTTTTAACGTTAATTCACATTTACAAGAAATTTGTCAAAATATTTTCTGTAAACATCAACACCAAAATAAGTGTTGTTTATTTACAGAGAATGTACTGTTTTCCTCCAGGAATCTCATTACACAGCTGCTAACAATCAGAGCTGAGGAAATTTGTGCTCACCAAAATATGTTAAATTGTGGTGTTTAGTTGAAAAACGCACTTCCTTGACCATGATGTGTAATTAAGAATTGTTTGCAAAGATAGGTGAATAATCGCATTAGATCTCCTGATGTCGTATTATTTAAATCATTGATGGGAAACTGCAGTTTCACATGTGACTTCATCATGGAAATGCTATAAAGCTAAATCAGGACATTATCTAGATTTTAGTGCTTATTAGGTTATCGTAGCATTTGTACTCTCTTTCTGTAAAGTATTGTATCATAAGTCTGGTTCTCACTTCATATATTGTTGAAATTTGCAGTTACTGGCAACCTATAGCTGTATTAGTCGAGGACCTGGCTTAGACATGTATGCACATAATTTAGGAGAGGATAACTCAACTGTTATAGGCTAATATGACCCCAAGGAACAACTTGGGATGTGTGCCAAAATCTCTATCCGGGGCGAACAGCCTGAAAATGACCACGCCCTTTTTAAAATGACCACGCCCTTCTTTATCATAAGTGCTACTTCCGACATAGCTGTATCTTCTAAACCGTTGGAGCTAGATATTTTCTGAGGTGCTCAAAATGTTCAGAACGGTCTGTTTAGGGGAGTCACAGAAGAGTGTAAAATTTCTAATTTGATATTTTACAAGAAAATGGCTAAAAACCGTTAGGTCAACTCATACCATACAACTACCTACATATACAGAAATTGCCATATATTTATTAACTTAAACTTTCCGAACTTAGAGCAAAGTTAGAACATTTGTGTCATCTACTAGAATTGAACTGACAATTTGGAATTTGAACAATACAAGGGATTTGTTTTAAAGAAAGAAAAGAAGCATTTGATTTATATAAAGAAATTGTATTTTCAATCATACTATTATCAATGGAATGTTAACTTAAAGTAAAAAACTGATTACTTCAGTAGGCAGCAGTATAGAGAGCTTAAATGTTTCAAAGATCAGCAGGGAAATTGCCCAACAGCCAACAATACAACTGTTAACACCACATTAGTACTGTTTATCTGTCACCTAAACCAGGGTCAGGAACATGAAGAGTAACACAACAGAGTCCAGGTATGAGGATGATGAGCAGTGTTCACTCATTAGTGATAGGGTTTTTACAACAATCACCTCCCTTGCATTTCAGTACTTACAACAATGGATCCTAGCTACCTGGCAGGGACACCCATTCTTGCGCGCACACTTGCCACACGTGCAGGGATCTGGCAGGTCTTCTGGTTTTGAGATCACAATCTCAGGGACTAATAAACTGCCCCTTCTTACAAAACCATAAGACTTGGCATTCATAATCAAGGTGGCGTCTCTAAATGGGGCTTGGACCCACAGCTGCTGTTGGTAATAGCCTCTATGGATATGTTTCCTTGCATTAGTTGAGGTGCAAGTGGTTCTCTCAAAGTCCATCTTGAGGGCATTGGTATTAAATGCAGCGAGATGCAGGTCATCAAATGTCTGCAGGTCTGTTGATGGTTTGAGACACTTAATTGACCAAGAATGTTTCCGCCATCTGTATTGCACTTTCTGTTAGCTGTGGTCAGTCGAAATTCAGGATTAGAGAGGAATTTCCTGGTTTGCGGACAGCGTTCAGGGCTGCAAGTTTAGTTGATATCTTGCTGGTTGTATCACATCCAGTCAGCGCATGGAGTGCTGGAAGACACTTTGTGAGCTCGTCTCCCAGCGTTATGCAGATATCGTGGAGTGGTGATATTGATCTTTTCACTCCTGAGTTATGGATGAGCCAGAGCTCTTGAAGGCCAAGATCTCTCCAATTGACTGTGATATGGTATAACAGGCACACAAAGACATCTGTGTCACCTGATGACTGCGTCAGGGATGTAGGGCCTGAGTGTTGAGTGGCTCACCACCAATTACCAAGACACCAAATCTCTATACCTTGGTATATCACCACAGGCATGGATTGTGTCAGCTGGGTGTGCTTCTCCATTCCCTCGGCTCAACTGCATACACGAGGAAGCTAATGACAGGATGATGTTCCGTGTGCAGGACATTCTAAGTCACTGGACAGGACCTACATCCCTGACGCTGTCATCAGGTGACACAGATGTTTTTGTGTCCCTGTTATACCATATCACAGTCAATTGGAGAGATCTTGGCCTCCAAGAGCTTTGGCTCATCCGCAACTCAGGAGTGAAAAGATCAATATTACCACTCCACGATATCTGCATAAAGTGTCTTCCAGCACTCCATACGCTGACTGGATGCGATACAACCAGCAAGATATCAACTAAACTTGCAGCCCTGAACGCTGTCCGCAAACCAGGAAATTCCTCTCTGATCCTGAATTTCGACTGTCCACAGCTAACAGTAAGTGCAATACAGATGGCGGAAACATTCTTGGTCAAGTGTCTCAAACCATCAACAGACCTGCAGACATTTGATGACCTGCGTCTTGCTGCATTTGATAGCAATGCCCTCAAGATGAGAGAACCACTTGCACCTCAACTAATGCAAGGAAACATATCAATAGAGGCTATTACCAACAGCAACTGTGGGTCCAAGCCCCATTTAGAGATGCCACCTTGATTATGAATGCCGAGTCTTATGGTTTGTAAGAAGGGGCAGCTTATTAGTCCCTGAGATTGTGATCTCAAAACCAGAAGGCCTGCCAGATCCCTGCACGTGTGGCAAGTGTGCGCGCAAGAATGGGTGTCCCTGCCGGGTAGCTGGGATCCACTGTTGCAAGTACTGCAAATGCAAGGGAGCTGATTGATGTAAAAAACCTATCACTAATGAGTGAACACTGCTCATCATCCTCATACCTGGACTCTGTTGTGTTACTCTTCATGTTCCTGACCCTGGTTTAGGTGACAGATAAACAGTACTAATGTTGGCTGTTGGGCAATTTCCCTGCTGATCTTTGAAACATTTAAGCTCTCTATACTGCTGCCTACTGAAGTAATAAGTTTTTCTCTTTAAGTTAACATTCCATTGATAATAGTATGATTAAAAATACAATTTCTTTATATTAATCAAATGCTCCTTTTCTTTCTTTTAAAAAAAATCCCTTGTATTGTTCAAATTCCAAATTGTCAGTTCAACTCCAGTAGATGACACAAATGTTCTAACTTTGCTCTAAGTTCGGAAAGCTTAAGTTAATACATATATGGCAATTTCTGTATGTAGGTAGTTGTATGGTAATAAGTTAACCTAACGGTTTTTAGCCATTTTCTTGTAAAATATCAAATTAGAAATTGTACACTCTTCTGTGACTCCCCTAAACAGACCGTTCTGAACATTTTGAGCACCTCAGAAAATATGTAGCTCCAACGGTTTAGAAGATACAGCTATGTCGGAAGTAGCACTTATGATAAAAGAGGGCGTGGTCATTTTAAAAAGGGCGTGGCAATTTTCAGGCTGTTCGCCCCGGATAGAGATTTTGGCACACATCCCAAGTTGTTCCTTGGGGTCATATTATCCTATAACAGTTGAGTTATCCTCTCCTAAATTATGTGCATACATGTCTAAGCTAGGTCCTAGACTAAATGGAGATATTCATTTAAGTTAGACCTGAAAATTCATTCTGAGTCTAAAACTAGTGCAACGAAGACATGAAAGATTTATAATCAGATGTTGTACAAGGCCTTTCGGTTGGAACTGAAAAAAGGATATTGTCGTAATCATCTAGCGTGCACTGTGGATGAAGCAACGTATACATTTTAACAGGAATGTTCCGTTGCCATCTGCACAGTCATGACAGTATAGCAGCAATCGGCCTAATGAAAAGGTCAAAGTTAAACTTCCTCGTCACGTGGGAGTCACGTGAAATATATCTCACGCAAAAATACGAGGCAAAAAAATAGACGACGCCCCCCTAAAAAAAATGCGACGGCAAACAAAAAAATATACGACTCCCAAAAAAAATGCTACGCAAAAAATATAAAAGCGACGCCAACACCAAAAAGGCGACGCCAAAATCAAAAATCCGACGCCAAAACCAAAAATGCGACGCCAAAAACAAAATTTGCGACGCCAAAAAACAAAAATGCGACGCTAAAAACAAAAATATTGCAAAATATTCTTTAACTTTTTGGCAGGAGCCCTTATTGGTTTTGTACACGATTTTCAAACGGGGGACCTTTCTCAATCGGGGACCCCATTGTCCTCTATTGTTAAAGGTCTCCTATTGAATGAAGAAACAAACCCAACCCAACCCAACCCAACCCAACCCACCTTAACCCAACCCAACAAAAATTGTTGTTTCTGCTTCTAACTCAGAAAGCCACAGTGCGACTTTCCGCTCACTTCGTGCTACCAGCTCACAAATATTATGTTCAGAGAGTAGTGGTGTAAATCCGTGTCGGCGAGTCGAGGGGGATTGGGGATGGCGAATTGGAGACAATGACACTACGAGACGCCGTTCATAATACAAAGATCTGGTTACCCTATGTAGGCTGTGTACATCTTAATGCATGCACACTTATGTCCCTATGCCTGACAACACAACGGTGCATTGAAAGTCTTTGTACTGTTTGTTTTCCGTTTTTTATACATTTTGACTGTTGGAAAGTTACAAGATAACCTCGAAATCAGCATTTTTTGTTTCTCATCACACAAATCTGGGGGAGTATCCAATGCCCCCCCCCCCCGGTCAAAAAGTGGGGGATATCTTATACTCCATCCCCTGTGATTTACGCCCATGTTAGAGAGTAGATCAGCTGCAGCTCAATCAACGTTGAAAAGGCGTTTCCAAAATTGTACTAATCAAACGCCACAATCGTTTGGTCTACCATAATCCTCCTAGGAATATTTCAAAAGTACAAAATAGATGTGTCCTGAATTAGCCTCACATTTGCTTCTATAGACTCCGTGGCAAACAAATAGTACGCGTGTTGTATCAACACCAACTGATTGAAATGGAAAACCAAAGTGCAAAACAAAATGTCAATGCTTTTAAGAGAGGCATACAAAGTGGATATACTGGGATACACGTATAGATAAGGGGCTTTACACATAAGGAGCTATGACATCTCAACTGTTCTTGTTTTCAGTTACGGTGTCTAGACTTATACAAGTGAATTTAAAGGTATGATATAGCATTGGTAGAGCTCAGTGGTGTAGCCAGGGCTCTCTTCATAGGGCGAGTTGGATGAACAGTGAGGGGGGAGGGGGGGGGGGGGGGGGGGGGGGGCACCCAATTTCTATTAAACCAGTTAACCATGATCACTTAATATAGGATTAACACGTGTTTCATAGTAATGCAGTAGTTAAAACTATTAAACCAGTTAACCATGAGCACTTAATATAGGATTAACACGTGTTTCATAGTAATGCAGTAGTTAAAACTTTCCAGTGTCAGTATTTGTCTTAATAATACTAATATTTTCTCCTATTCCGAAATTTGCAGTGGGGGGGGATATTTTATGTGGGGAGT